>JPET01000003.1:413161-827836 GCA_000732205.1 Verticillium tricorpus MUCL 9792
GCTGGGCGTCGGGGCTGCCGGGCGGGGCGAGGTTGCGCCAGAAGAGGCTGTGGTTGATGTGGCCGCCGCCGTTGAAGCGCAGGGCGGACTGCAGGGCGAGCTGGTCGGCGAGCGAGGTGGCGGTCGAGTAGTTGGCGAGGGCGGCGTTGAGGTTGGTGACGTAGGCCTGGTGGTGCTTGTCGTGGTGGAGGGTCATGATGTCGGCGGAGATGGCGGGCTCGAGGGCGTCGTAGGCGTAGGGGAGGGGGGGGAGGGTGTAGCTCTGGAGGGCCATCCTGGGCGGGTTTGGGTGTTGCTGGGGGGTTAGCTGTGGGTGGTGAGTTGATGTGGTGGTGATGGTGGTGATGTGATGTGGTGGTGATGTGGTGTTGAGAGTGGTGTTGAGAGTGGTATCAAACAAAGAGAGAAGGTGGTGTGACGTGGTGTCCAGCAGAGATAGTACTGAGGAGAGGGAAGGAGGGACATGGTGATTCACTTTCACCAGAGCATCAAGGTACCCAGGTGGCAACGGAAAGAGCGACTCACCATCTCGGCGTACTGCACCGGGAAGGCGCCATCGGCGACGTACGTGGCGCCCGCGGCAGGCGCGCCCGGCGACGAGGACGAGGAAGCGACGTCCGCCATGATGAGTCAGTGGGTGAGTTCTGAGAGGTGGGCGGTGGGCGGCGGGCGGCNNNTGGGCGGCGGGCGGCGGGCGGCGTCAGCAACGGCGATGCGTTCGGCTTGCGGCGTCAGATCAGGTCGATGACGGCGGGCGCTTGGCGAAGACGGTGCTGAGCCCGTCGAGGGTGGTGACGCTGACGAGGGCGGTGACGCCGACGAGGCCGCTGATGGGTGGTCGTCGCTGGGATGCGGGGAAGCGACAATTACCCGGCAGTTTGGTCCGATGGGGTAGTCCACGATGCGGCTCTCGACTGTGAGTCTGTAAGCGACGAGCGTGAGCAGCAGATAAGCAGGGCGGCAGACGGGGAGAGCCGACGAGGCAGGCCAGAGCACACCAAGAGTCATCCGCAGCATCCGACACCCCGGACAGCACGATCACGCCATCGCACCAACGCACCGCGGCCCTGCTCAGCCGCCAACCTTATCTGCAACTCTATCCGGACGTGCTGTCGTCTGGTCTGGTGTCTGGTCATATAGCATCCATCGTGTCAGGCATATATCGTGTCAGGCATATATCGTGTCAGGCATTTATCGTGTCACGGGCATCTTGATGGTGTCACGGGCGGCGGACAGCGTGGTGTTATGTTTGTATTCATGAGTATCATTCCCCATCATCCCCATTTTTCTGCCAGCACGCTGACCTCACGCCAGGTAGCTGCCGACCTCACGCCAGGTACCCCCCGATGAAGGGCGTCAGGTAGTCCATCTTGCCGACGGCGACGCCCTCCTTGCGCAGGATGCTGTAGAGGACGTTGGTGTGGAAGAAGACGTTGGGCAGGACGTAGCCGGCGACGTACTCGCGGGCCTTGAGCTCGGCGTTCTTGCCGGGGCCGATGCCGAAGGTGACGACGGCGTCGGTGCGGTCGGCGAACTTCTGGCGGTCGGCCGACTCGAGGACGGCGAGGGCGGCGTCGATGCGCGCGCGCAGCTCGGCCAGCGTCTTGAGGCCGTCGGGGTAGGTGAAGCCGTCGGCGGGCGCGGCGTCGTGCAGGCGCGCCACCAACTTCTGGGACGTGTCGGTGACCATGTGCACCTGGAAGGCCAGCGGCAGCATGTCGGGGGCGAGGCGGGCGTCGAGCAGCTGGTCGACGGGCGTCGACGTGGCCGTGGCGTGGGCCTCGGCCTTGAGGAGGAGGGCCTGGCACGCGCGCAGGGCGGCCTGGACGTGCGGCACGCTGCCGTCGTAGAGGGAGAAGGACATGGCGGTGGTGTGGTGGGAGTGTCGAGTGCTGGTGATGGTGGTGGTCTGTTCAGTAAGGTAGGGAGGCGGGAGGCGGCTAGTGCTGGTACTCGTGATGGCGATGGCGATGGTGATGGCGATGGTGACGCCGGACGTCGAGCTCTCTTATGTCTCGATTCAAACACCACCAAGCGGTGAGCGTCCTCCCCGTGTCCTCTCCACCTCGTCTTGACTAATGCATGTGCCGACACCCGTCGATGGATCGGCCTCGTTCTGCACCGCCAGGCGCCTGCTCCTCGCCTGCTCCTCTCGTGCCCCATTCTCCTGCTCCATGCCCCATCCTCCATGCTCCGTCACGGCCTGCGTCCATCAAACGAGAGAGGACCGCTGACAAATGCCGTAGCCGACCTGACAAATGGGACCCCGCTAGAGCAGCGGCAGCAGAGCTCACGGTCGTACAGCACCGCTGAGGAGGTCTCACCCACGGCATAGGGAATGGCCTGACCACTGGCTGTCTCTCTGAAGGTCCGGCTGACGGCCTGTCGCCGTTGATTGCTCGTCCGCGTCTCACCTCACCCGTGGTCGCGTCACTGTCTGGGTCGGCGAAGCCTTCGGTCGATTCGAGGGAAGAGGCTGGCCTGTGAGGAGGCAGAGACGGCGCTGGAGAAGTTCGGCGGGGCCTCTCGTCGCCTGCATCGTTAGCGGCGCCGTGCCCTGCACCCAGTGCCCTGTGCCCTGTGCCGCGCTGGGCTCCACCGCGGGGGTGCCCCATAAGCGCTGGGCACCGCTGGGGCTGGGATTGGTAAGCCGCTGGGCCTCTCTGTCTGCCTATCCGCCGGTCAGGGGGTAATGTCTGCCTGTCCGTCTCTGTCAGTCTGCCAGTCTCGGCACTCCTCAACGTTATCCCATCCTCAACGTTGTCACCAACGAGACAAACACCACAGCTGAGCAGGCAAGACGGCAGACGGCAGGCGGAAGAACAAGAAGGCATGCTCCATCGCTAAGGTACCCAAAACCGGGCCGCAGCCCCCTCCGGTCAACGCCCCCATCCCATCCCTCCGTAGCATGCAGCATGTAGCATGCGGCATGCACCATAGCATGTCGCCCGTAGACGCCCGCGCCCTGACAAAACCTGGTGACCCTCCCATACTGTAACGTACACATACAAGCCGTCGGGCCAAGGGCGCGAGACGGGCTCACCCCTCCCGCCCCCGCCGCATCCGCATCACCTCCCCTCGCAGGTCGCGGTTCTCCGTCTCCAGCCCCCCCAGCCGCTGCCGCGCCGCCGTGCGGTCCTGGTTGCGCGCCTCCCGCTCCGCCTTGAGCTTGCCCTCGAGGTCCCGCAGCCGCAGCATCCACGTCTTGTCCTCGCCCGGCCCCGCGCCCCCGCCCCGCTCCGCCAGCGCCGTCTCGTACGGGTTCGTCTCCCCCCCGAGCGACACCCCGCCCCCGCCGCGCGAGCTGCCCGCCCGTGGCCTCCGTCGCCCGCCGTCATCCGTTCGACGGTCCCGCTCGCTGCCTTCCCGGCCCCCGCCCCGTCCTCTTTTCCTCCCCGTCTCCCCGCGGGGCCCTTCCCGGGGATCGACGCCGGAACCTGCTGCCCGCCCGTCCTCCCCGGCCCCCGACGAGTACGCCGCCCGCGAACGCACGTCGCTCGCCGTCCGCAGCGTCGCGTTCTCGATCTTGAGCTGCCGGTACGCCTCTTCCATCCGCGCCATCCGCGAGTGCTCGCTCGAGTTGAGCGTCCCCGACGCCACGCCATTGCGCACGATCGTCTCCAGCCGGTCCAGCTTCTTCGTCTTGGTCTCCAGGTCCCCCTCCAGCGCCTGGTACTCCTTCCACAGGTCCCGCTCCATGTTCTTGATCCGCGACTGGAACCCCCCCACCATCGTCTCCATCGTCTTGACCGCCCCCAGCAGGTTCTTCGTGAACCCCGGTAGCATCGTCCCCACCGACTCGAGCGACGGCAGCGCCCGCCCGTTGATCAGGCTGTTGTTGTGCGCCCAGTCCGTCCCGCACAGCGACGACAGCCGCGTCCACAGCACCAGCAGCAGGTTGTTGCGCTCCGTCAGCTGCTCCCGGAACGTCGCCTCGAGCTGCGTCATCTTGCGCTTGTCCAGCGCCCGCCCCGACTCGAGCTCCGCGATCCGCGAGTCCTGCGTCGTCACCGTCCGCGACACGTGGCTGTGCGTCTTCTGGAACGTCTCGAACTGGTTGCGCGTCGTCCGGTGGCCCTGCTGCTCCTTGTGCAGCAGCTCCGACAGCTTGCGCAGCTCCAGCCCGTGCGACTCGAGCAGCGCGTCCCGCTGCTTGATGATCCGGTCCTTCTCCACCAGCGACGCCTTGGTCGTGTCCAGCTCGCGCACCGTGTTCTCCAGCTGCCGCTGCAGGCTCGTGATGTTCTGTCCCCGTTAGCCCCGTCGTCCCCCCGTGCGCCGCCCGCGCCGTCACGTACCTTGAGCAGGCTCGACCGCGTGCCGTTGAGGTCGCCCAGCGCCTCGCGCAGGTTGTTCTCCAGCTCCATGAGCCGCTCCTTCCACTCCGTCGCCTCCACCTCGCGCGAGTTGAGGTTCTTGCGCAGTCGCCGCGCCTCGTCCTTGGCCGTCGACATTTCGCGGTTGAGCTCGTTGACGAACTGCTGCACCTCCTCCTTCTCCTGGTTCGCCACCATCTCCCGCTGCCGCCGCTCCTCCTTGAGCCGCTGCTCCAGCTCGCGCACCCGCTCGCGCTCCTCCTCCAGCATCGTCTCGGCGCTCTCGATGGCCGCCTCGAGGTCGCCAATCTTGATCTTGTCGCCCTCCTGCTCCTCGCGGAGGAACGCAATCTCGCTCTGGCTCGACTCCTGCTGCACGCCCAGCCGCTGCACCTTGTCGTTGGCCTCGCGCAGCTTCGTCTCGAGGTCCTCCGACTCCTTGTTGGCGTCCTGGAGGTCCTGCTCGAGCTGCTGGATCCGCTGGAACTTGTGCTCCTGCTCGTCTTCCAGCCGCACCAGCGCCTCGCTCATGTCGCGCATCTCCTTCTGCAGCGCCTCAAAGTTCTCCGACCGGTCGTTGAGGTCTAGCTGCAGTCGCTGCATGTCGTCGCCCTTCTGGTCCGCCTCGATCTCGAGCGCGTCGATCTCCTCCTGGGCCTCCTTCCGCAGCGCCTCGAACTCGGCCTCCATATCCGCCTGCTCGCGGAGCGCTTCGTCCCGTTCCGCCTGTAGCGCCACGAGGTCGTTCATCGCCGTCTCCAGGTCCTCCTGCAGCGCGGTCGCCGTCTCCTCGGCCTGCTGCTTCGCTTCGACGGCCGTCTCGAAGTCCTCCATGCAACCGTCGAGCTCGCGCTGCAGCTCTTGATTGTGCAGCTTGACCTCGTTGATTCGGTCGCGTGCTTCGGAGAGGTCGTTTTCGAGCTGCTCCCTCTCCGCCTCGTCGGCCTCGGTCATTTGCGTCCTAGAGATGCTGGCGCGGGATATCGACCGGTGGTGGCCACCCGCCCTGGATGCTGACCGCTCGAGCAGGCTGTCGACGGCCGAGAGGGCAGGCCCGCCGCGACGCTGGGCGATCTTGAGGTCCTCGATCTCCTGGTACAGGCGCTCCTTCTCGCGGTTTCGCGACGTGAGCATGGACGTCTGGGCGCCTACCTCACGCCGCAGCTCGGCGTTCTCGTGCCGCAGCTGCTCACTCTCCCGGCGTAGCTCGTCGACCAGCGTCGGTGCCGTGCTGAAACCGCCGTTCGTGTTCGAGTCCATCTCGCCAGACAGCCCAGACACCGGCCGGCTCGGGGATACCTGTCGGTTCTTCTTCGTGATATTGTAGATGTTCGTCGTGTGATGCAGACCGCCGCCGCCTGCGCCGCCCCCTCCGTGCGCCGAAGACATCTCCTGCTTCAGGCGGAAGATCTCGTCGCGCATGCGCTTGTTGTCCTCGTCGGCCTGCTCGCGCCGGGCTGTCTCCTGCTCCAGCAGGTCCTTCCAGACGTCGGCCTCTTCTTGCCGCCCGAGGTTTTCTCCTGTGCGCTCGCCGAGCGACTTGACCACCTCGGTCAGCTTGCGCTTTTCGGCCTCCTTAGACATGCTGTCGTGCTTGAGCCGCTCAATCTCCGTGATGTACTCCTCCACGCGCTCGCGTAGATAGATGAGCTCCTCCTCGCGCTCGTTCGCCTCATGATCGAAGAAGTGTGCCGTCTGGTCGTTGGACGACGCACCGCTGCGCGCCGTGCTTGGGCGGTCCTCGTCCTCCTTGAGCTTCTTTTCCAGCTCCCTGACGCGCCGCCGCAGCGCCTTGTTGTCGCGCTGAGCGACGGCCAGGCTCGTCTTGAGTTCGACGTTCTCGGAGATCATCTCCTTAACACCCTCTTCCGAAAGCTTGTCAAGGCGGTCGCTGAGGAACATGACCTTGAGCTTCAGGTCAAAGTTCTCCTTCGACAGTCGCTCAATGGTGCTGCTCTGCTCCTTCAGCGTCAAGTTGCGACCGGAGCGGCCGGAGCCCACGAGCGTCATGTCGGAGGGCTTTCTCGGCGTGGCGAGCCCACTCTTGTTGCGGTACTCTTTAGCCAGGGACTCTGGTACGTGGACGTTCCTGACGTGTCGGGCGATTACGGTATCGGTCGGCGCCGAGAGGCTGTCCTTAGAAGGCCTCGGCGTCTTGACAAGATCCTCGTTGGTAGGTGCCCGGCGTGGGGACCCCTCCACCTCCTTCAGGGTCTCGAGAGGCGTGGCGCCAGGCTCCGGGGTGTCATCAATGCCTGAGATCATGCTGCCCATGCTCACGGTGCGCGAGAGCATGTTGCCTATAGTGCGCGGCATGGTCGGGCCGGCATCACCACCGGACTGGAGAGAGTAGTCAACTCCGAGCCCCACCGTCACCTCGCTGTCGAGGTCGCCATGCGATTCGGGGTTGGTGATGAACGAGGACGTCGAGGAACGCTGGCTCGTGCCGCGGCTGCGCAGATACTTAGGCCGCTTGCCGTACCGCAGGGCGTGCCCGGGGGTGCTGCCCACGTCGGCCGAGCCTCTGTTCATGCTCTGGTCGCCGGAAGCGTCAGACTGGGACATGGAGAGCTCGGCGCCGGACTGGTCGTCGTCAGGTGTGTCGTTGCTCTGGGCATGGTTCGCTGAGGCCTGTCGTCGAGGATCGTCGCTGAGACTGGACAGCGCGCGAGAAACAGTCCGCCGGGCTGCTGCCGCTGTCGGGGAGGAGGAGAGGGTTTCGAGCGAGGAGGTGGTGTTGCTGACGTCGGCGAGGTGATGGTCGTTGTTCGACCGCAGCTGTGGCAGCTCATTGTCGAACCGTCCATCGTCGGTGTGGGCTCGGGCGAGGGGTGGTCGGTTCTGCGGCTGTCTGGTTTGACTGGCAGAGGTGCCGTCAAATAGATAGGTATCGTCGGCGCCGGTGGTGGTCACGGTCGGGAGAGGCGACAGGCGCGACATGAAGCTCGACTCGACATCCTGGAGGTGGGCGCGGACGGCATCCTCGGCGTGAGCATCGCCGTGGCGGGTGTCGTCAAAGGTGGCGCCCTCAACGAAGCTGGCTTCGGGGCCAACATTCGGGGGCGGCAGCGAGGGGTAGCTGCCCGGTCGGAGGGGTGTCGCGTTTGCCGATCGGCTGGGGATGTCATCGTCTGTCTTATCGTTTCCACCCTTCACTGGTGATACGGTCGAGTCGTCAAAGTCGGCGGGGCTGAGGAATGAAGAGGAACCACCGACGCGGTGGGCTGTTGAGGGGCGCGACTCGGAGTCGCGACTCGCAGGTCTGGAGTTGTCTTCGGCGTCCATCGAGGCATCCAGCTGAGATGGTCGTCGTCGTCGTCGGGTGAATTGTCGCGGCGGGTGGGATGCATTCGGCCGCGGGCCTGGCCTGGTCTGGGGCTCGCAGAGTTTGCTGTCGTTTTTTTGTGCGAGGGTGCGTGTGTGTATGGATGGTGTTGAGGAAGCCCAAGGAAAAGAAGCTGCTGACAAGGTTGCCAGTGCTCTGTGATTGGGACCGGGGCCGCTACAGGGGCGCCGCGAGGAAGATGCGCGGGATGCGACTTCCAACCTTGTCATGACGCGCTCGGTCCTCCGCCAGCCGCCGGGGTGTGTGGGCAGGTACTGTAGCGTCCCGGCCTACAGCGGACGACAGCGCCTGGGCGCCAGACCTTCCAGTGGACTACAGCGGGCTGCTGTGGGCCGCGGTGGGCGACCCAGAGCCTCGTGGCCCCTGCCGCCCCTGACGTTGCTATGACAGCAGCGACGGCCTGTGCCTGCGCCGCGATCTCATTGGACGGAAGGCCGAGAAGCCACATCCGGCGGGGCTCCGTTTGCGGGGCAGGCACGACGCACCGGGCGGGCAGGCGGGCATCAGTGGGCGGGCAGGCAAGGGCAAGAGAAAGGAAAGGGGCAGCAGTCGTTGCTTGTGCTGCCTCAGCTGTTGCTGCCTCAAATCTCGGATCCTTCCTATATCGCTGTGACCGGCCATGATGCCTGGAGCAGCCGGGCTTGCACAAGAAAGCAATGCAAGAAAGCAATGCAAGAAAGCAATGCACAGAAACGGGGAGCTGAAGCAGATGGGATGTAAACTCAATTGTCGACGAGCACCACACAATCAACTATCATACAGCTCTCGACGGACGATTGTCAGGCAAGACCGCCTTTCAGCCCCTCTACGTCCCCAGCTGCCTATCCGAGCACCTTGTCGGCCATGGACACGGCGGTGCCGGTGTTGTCGGGCTCGACGTGAGCCGACTTGACCGTGCCGTTCTCCACGACCAGCGCGTACCGCTTGCTGCGGATGCCGCCAAAGATGGCCGACCCGTCCCATCCCACGTCCAGCGCCTTGGTGAACTCGGCCGTCGGGTCGCCGAGGAATCGAATCTGCTTTCGTCAGCGCCATGCTCAATCATAATCATCATCATCATCATCATGGCAGGTGGGCACTCACCCCCGTCTGCTGTGCCGGGTCCATCTGGTCGGCCCAGGCCTTCATGCTACAGAGTGTCAGCTGTGTCTTCCCGTCGATGGATTCGAGGACACCCACACAAAGGGGTCGTTGACCGAGACGACAAAGACCGACCCCGCCTCCTTGAGCTTGGGGTGGTTGATGTACGACGGCACGTGGCTGGCCGAGCAGGTGCCCGAGAAGGCCGCCGGCACGCCAATGATCAGGCCGTTGGCCGACTTGAACTCGTCCGCCAGGTTGACCTTGTTGGCCGGCGAGTCCTCGACGAGCACGTTGAGGTCGGGGATCTCGTCGCCCACGCGCACAAAGGCGCGGGGGGTCGAGTGGAAGGCGCGCGCCGAGAGCGCGGGGCGCGCAAACGCGGCCCTTCTGGTGACGGCGCGGAAAGCCATGATGTCAATTGTAGTGTTGGAGGGGGTTTGAAGCAAAGGGGAAAGTGAGATGGTTTGTGTGGACGGTTGAGGTGCGTTGGGGTTGATGAGGCTCGGAACGATGGCGGAATCCCAAGCTTCGGGAGCTTGAGCCACGTCGTTGAGCGGGTCCGTCGGTTAGAGCGACTCATGACATCACTTCGTCGCCAGCCGTGACCAGCTGGAGGAGATGCTGCCAGCTTATCGTCGACTGGAGGCACGGGTGAACTTCTACCGCACTACCACGGTATCGTTGCTCAGGGCTTGCGTCGCCCTCGTTCAGGCCTGGGGCGCAACATACAAAAGAAAACCACTGGTATCCTGTAGGTGTTTGATTCACGGTAGTCTTGGCGATGTGCGCGTGGAGCCGTAACAACTTCCTGAACTAGCTCGATCCCGAATGATCTATCGTGACGTGACCTTGAAACCTGCACATGTCCTCCACCCCCTCTCGGCCTCCTTGACTCCAATGCCCCCATCAGGCTCACCTTCATCATATTCATCCACTCATAGCTTCATACAAGAAGGCATCTAGGTGAGGCGGGTGGCTGGTAGGTTTTCGAACTAGAGTTTTCGCAAGATACTCCACGACCACCGTGTGGCTCAGACAGCTCTCTGGATCTAATAGATTGCTGAGCCATTGATTATATCAGGTCAGCAGTTGCTCATAATGATCTAGGCAGGCAGCCTCTGTTATCTCATCAGTTTATACCCACTTGCCGTATGAAACGCTAGCCAGCGTCCTGGATACCTGCTAGACAGCGAGGGGGCGGCACGGTCGATGTTGAACGGCCCCAGGTGCATGGGGCAGAGGGACTGATACGATATCAAGAGCGTCGTCATCGCAGTTCACGAGACATGTACACGCAAGACTCCATAGCGAAATTCATATCCAAGAACCGTTCCCGTCTCCCAATTGGAGCAGCGCTGTGAGGTTGAGGATGTCATGGATAGCAAAGCCAATCCGCTAGAACGACTATGGGCTGCTCGCCATCAAGGCCAAGCTCGCCATCAAGCCAGAGACAATTTAGTTTGACAAGATTCATTTTGGGCAACGAAGGTGAAAGAGCTACCCTATCTTTCCTTATTGAGGTGCGAGGGACATCAGTACGCGACATAGCGGCTATCCACAGTTCATGGCGGTTGGGTTATTGCGAAATGTGATGATTGATGGTCCATCGGTTTCGAAGGCCATTGAACATAGCAACGGGGAAACAAGTTTCCAGTAGGCGAAGACAAGTAGCGCGTGTGCTTGTCCTGCTGCAATATGTGAGTTGGTTGAGCACATACGTTGCGTAGAATCCGCGCACAGAGCCGAGCAGGGCCACACACCTTTGCGACGGAGTCGGAATGCCATCCGATTCTATATTTCAAATAAGCTCAACATCAAACGGTACGAGTCCCTCCCAGTCTTGACATGCTTTGGCCGGAAGTCACTCGACCCAGGGCAATTGATTCAAAAGATGCACAGGGATGGACGTCCAGGTTGAAGATGAACCGGCGCTGACCGCACCGGTCAGCTCGGCGTGAGTGGTGAGATGCTGTCTTATTCTCAAACACCCTCGAGCATATCCCCCACGTAGCTTGTCTCTCGGTGAGCCAGCACATTGACGACCGGTGAGCAGCACCTAAGACATGCCACGCAGGGCTCGGTCGGCCATGGAACGCGCAGAGGGAACAAATGTCTAGATTTTCAAGATCCGAACGACCATTAGGTGAGCTTGTTGGCAGACACGGCACCGGCCCTGGTGAACACCGGCAGTCGGGCCGCCGCGTTTCGTTTCGAGCGCCCGGAATGCACCCAGGACCCTGAACAGGCAACGTTCTGGCACCCTTGCATCCTTGTGTCTCGGTGCGATCTGCTGCCCGTGAAGGACCGTATTTAGTGCGCTGCTCGACAGATTGCTTTCAGCAAGGGAGCTAGTCTGGTGGACAGACTCTGCGGCCGTCTTGTTGGGCGCTGTGGATGAATGATCAAGTGACGGCAAAAACCAGAGCAAACGCTGGCAACTGCCCCTCGTGCCATGTTCCGCCGGTGGAGGGTCTGTCTCATCTCGGCGAGCCGCCCGAATCGACAATGAATCGAGGAGAGCCCCGCTGGTCGCCCCGGTCGTGCTCGATCCTGCAGGTCGAGTGACCCTACCAAGCAAGATTCCGTCCGAGGTTGAAATGTCAGACGCGCCTCACGATCGTGACAGCCTGAGTACCCTGGCGGTCGCGACGTCAGCAGTCTGCAGCTTGCGTGGCACCAATCTCGTCGTCGTCTGAAACATGTCTAGCTGGTGATGTGCACAGAATGCCGGTTGGCATCAAAGAGCTTTGACCCGAGCAAGCCGGAGAGGCGCCGGTCAGTCTGCCAAATTTCATCAAGAGGAAACATCCGACCAGGCGTGTCATGGTTGGACATGTGGCCGAACTCAGCCACGTCGCCGCTGCAGCCAAGCTTACACCCACCCCTGGCACGCTCGAATCGAATGTTTCAACTCGACCTTCCGGGAAGGGGGGCGGGCAAGCAACGCGAAAGGGGATGCCCCTGTTTGCCCAAATCGGGCGAGGGCGTCAATACGTTGCGCACAGATCGCGTGGGTGGAGGGCGCGAGCGCTGATAGTTAGATTGGATCCAGATCAGGAGAATAATTGTGCCGATGAATATTCTTGGACATGTTATCTCGTATTAGGCTAGGCACGCGGGTAAGGACGTTTTGGGCAACGTACTGTTTGCACAAGTGCACTGCAATGAAGAGAACAGAGCGTCTGAACGGCGCCCCCACGGGCTGGAGCCGACCTAACGGCAGCGGGGGTTGAACAGTCCGTCTGCCGAAGCGTTTACTGCAGGTACGACATTGCCCGGCGCCAGCCCCACCAGCAGCCCTGATCATGCAGCTGACAAGCACGAACGGACGACTCGGCTAGGACGGTGACCCAAAATCATAAATGCTGTGTTCATGAAAAGGACGCATCGGTGTCCACCCTGTTCAGATGATGGCCAAGGGCGAGGACCACGATTACGCTGACGTGGCGACGGCCAGGTCCGGTGTGAAGGTACTTAATCCCGTGAAGGGGTTTGAGTTCTCGTCTATCGTGGGAGGCACCGCGCCCTCGGCGCTCGGCGAAGTGGCTGCGGTAGTCCCAATAAACTAGTTGGTAAGAAGCCGTTGGCGCTCCTCGTGACAATGCTTGATGATCGCAGGGCCGGCCGCTCCGGTAAGCGTTAGCAGACGGGAAACGACTCGTGACAGAGCCATAGCCGGGTCTAGTGCGTTGAAACAGCCAATAAACAGTTGCTGAGGAAGGCCTCAGAGGCTTGACACGCTCGAGTGCCGCCCACTTGAGCAGACGAACCTCAGGCGGTCTCGAACCGGCGGAATGGTCGCGGCGCGGGTCCGCACTGGAGAGGGCGAACCCGACAGCGTGGTGCCGAACCCAAGGGCCACCGGCAGGGCTGACTGACCATTTGGCGGCTGAGCGGCGTCGCTCAGGAGGAGCGACGAATGCTGCCGAGGTAGAACCATGACTCTGTCGTCGCTTCAGTGGTCCAGGCAAGGATCGAGCTCCGTGACGAGAGTTTCGGGAAGGCGTCGTCTCCCACGATGGACCCTGTGAGGCGGAAGACGCCGCAAGACATCTGCCTTCTCGCGGCTGGTGGTGGGAAAGCAATATGTTCCGGGTAAAATCGCCAACTCACCAAGTCTCGTCGGCGAGGGCTGCAGACTCAGCTGGGTGGAAGAACGTGGCAGTGACCGGTGGTTGACTCGGTATTGATGATCGGACGTCTGCCGTTGGACCGTCGAGGCGAACGAGGGCCCGTTCTAACCCTCCCTTCTGCCCAGCGTGGACAAAGAAATAGGCTCGGCTCATTTGCGGCAGCGCGAAGAAGACCCTAGCGCTCCTGGCGTCGTCGGCGGAGGTCCGAGCTGACATACATTCTCCTTTCGAGAGGCCTTTTTGCTGCCGCCAACAAGCGCGGGGGATGACTTGCAGGGAGACAAGTCAGTCCGCACGTCGTCATCATGGCAAGGGCGAGGGCGGGCGAGATGCACAAGGACAGAGGCGAATGTGGTTCGTGTCCGTTTCAAGCCCGTCGACATTATGCGCCGCCCTCTTGCATGAAAGGATGTCGTGCAAGGTATGGCCACGCCCCAGCCTGCGTCGGAGAATGGCGTACCAATGGTGGCACGGTCACGAGCCGGAAAGACGACATCAGTCGGGCCCATGGGTTGAGTGAGTTGAGGTAGATGAAGCTGTTACGGTCTCAAGACGCGTGCACCTGGCGAGTGCTGCGACTCATGCATGGGCGAAGACCGCGGAAGGGTTCCATGTCGACGGCGGCCAGTTCATGCGCAATGGTTCTTATTTATTCAGTTTCGTTTCGAGAAGAAGAAGGTAACCGGCAGTGCCAGGCCAGCAGCGCTTCCACATATGACATGTGGATTGCCGAGGGGCGACAGAAGGTCGGTGACTAGGTGGCACTTTGCGTTGCCGGGTACGTCGCCGCGGGTGCCATCCCTCAACTCAAGGCGCGTGGCGGTCCCCCCCTCTTGGGGTCTCCTGCGGCATGCATAGACCCCTGCAGAGTTCTCAAACAAAACCCAGTGTGTACAGCTGTCCGTTGTCATTTGTGGCCGTCAGATCGTTGCTGGCTGTCAAATCGTGATCGAAGACGGACGAGCGAGGCGCGAGAGACGGAGCCAAGACAAGATCAAGACAGTCCCAAGGAGGGAGAAACGAACTGGGTCTTCCAGGGTCCAGAGCAGTGTGTGGATGGCGGTCCGAGTTTGCTGATGTGATGCATCGCTGGTGGAGGACTCTGACAGGGAACAGGCAGAGGGAAAAGAGTCTGGCAGAGACACAAGGGGGAGGGGAAGAGCGGAGTGGGGAGGAAGGGTAGCAAGGATGGGTCCACTTCAGGTACAGAGACCGCACAGTCCAGGCACCAAAAGGGTTTAGCCAGTCAGAGCGGCTGCCCAGGCCCCCCGTCCCCACCCTTTCAACCGTTCAGGGTGCAACGCCCCTCTAATCCCAAATTGTGCAACAACGGACCTGCCCATCCCCATGCCCCTTGTCCCCATGCTGCCCAAGCTGCCTGCCTGCTGCCACTACTGGCCTACCTGGTGCCGCTGCACCTGCAATCCTGCACCCACTGCACCTGCCCTGTGCCTGTGCTGCACCTGCCTGTGCACCCCCCCTCCCCTTCCCCCTCCACTGTGCATCCTGTGCTCCTCCCTTTTCCTCCTATCCACCACCACCATCCACCATCATCTCGCGCCTCCAGTCCTTCTCCTCCTCCCCTCCACCATACCCGCGGCGACCTTATCCATCTTTCACCACCCCGGTCCGCCCGTTGCCTGCTGCACAGCACCACCTGCAGCCCCCCTCTCTTCCTCTTGCACTTCTCGCCCTCACCTCGCCCTACATTGTGAAGGTTCCCCTCCTCGATAACCATAATTCCTCATTATCCCAGCCGTGTGACATATTCCAATCTGTCTCCGTTCCAACGACTACCCAACATTCGCCATATCAAGCCATCTGCCTGCGTTGGAATTGCCTACTCGACGCCTCACTTGGCTTTTCGAACGCAAACCAGGGACAATCGGCCGTCGCCATCCCCGCCGTCGACGAAGAAAATCGAGCGGCGTCCGTCTTCAGAACATCCGTCGCAGACCGCGACCTTTCACACGCCCCGACCCTCGCAGCCGACGACACAATCTCGCGGAACTTCCCAAACTCAATTGAACGCAATAACCCATATCCCGCTGGACCTGACTGCCGACGTCTCCGCGACCGCCTTGTGCGTGCGACCTGCCTCCCCACGCCAAAGCCCAAAACCGTGCCCGACGACGCGAATTGTCGCCTCACGTCCTCGACCTCGCACCGAGTCGATCAACCCCGATCAACCCGCGTCCGCCTCCTCTTCCCAGCGCCTCGCGACCCTCCTTCGTTGTCAAGTGTGCCATTGCCCCGACGACGACTCGAGCGCCGTGACGTCCTAGGGGCTCTCTTGGGCACATCTGCCTGACCCCCGTTGCGCCGCTCCCCGTCCCTGCCGACCTCTCGCCATCATGTCTGTGATGCTGCAAGCTCCCTCCCGCGCCTCGACAGCCTCCTCGTCCTCCTTCCAGCCCCTCTCCCGCCAGAACACCATGTCTTCATACGATGGATCGCGGTCCGCCCGCCAATCCAAGCGGTACTCCATGTCCGCGCTGTACATGTCCATGTCAGCAAACGATGGGGAACTCGAGATCGAGGATGACCTGGCCAAAGGTGCGTCTTCATACTTCCTGCCAGAGTGACACGAGCTCCACTGCTAACACCACCCAGCCCAGAAGATCCTGCGCGAACTCAAGTCCAAGATATCCTCTCAGTCCAAGAAGAATTTCGTCCTCGAGAAGGATGTGCGGTACCTCGACTCGCGCATTGCCCTCCTAATTCAGAACCGCATGGCCCTTGAGGAGCAGAACGAAGTCGCGAGCCACCTCGAAGACGCCACTGACATGCAGGAGGGCGCCTTCCCCAATGACGACAAGACGCAGAAGTATGGCAACCTCATGTTTCTCCTGCAGTCTGAGCCGCGCCATATCGCCCACCTGTGTCGGCTCGTCTCCATGTCCGAGATTGACTCGCTGCTGCAGACCGTCATGTTCACCATTTACGGAAACCAGTACGAGAGTCGAGAGGAGCACCTGCTCCTGACCATGTTCCAGGTCGGTAGGCCCTACCTGGTCGTCAGGCGACCGTGGCTAACAAATGACAGTCCGTACTTACGTACCAATTCGACAACACGCCAGAGTACTCGTCGCTGCTGCGCGCCAACACGCCCGTCTCCCGCATGATGACGACCTACACCCGCCGAGGCCCTGGTCAGAGCTTCCTGAAGACCGTCCTGGCTGACAGGATCAACAACCTGATCGAGCTGAAAGAGCTCGATCTTGAAATCAACCCCCTCAAGGTTTATGAGCGCATGATCGAGCAGATTGAGGAGGACACTGGCAGCCTGCCGCCGTCCCTGCCCAAGGGCATCACGGGCGAGCAAGCCGCCGAGAACCCTCAGGTTCAAGCCATTATTGAGCCGCGTCTTACCATGCTCACCGAGATCGCTAACAACTTCCTGACGACCATCATCGACGGGCTCGATGAGGCGCCGTACGGCATCCGGTGGATTTGCAAGCAGATTCGCAGCCTGACGAAGCGCAAGTACCCAGACGCCAACGACCAGGTCATTTGCACGCTCATTGGCGGCTTCTTCTTCCTGCGTTTCATCAACCCGGCCATCGTGACGCCCAAGTCGTACATGCTCATCGATGGCCAGCCGGCGGAGCGGCCGAGGCGGACGCTGACGTACATCGCCAAGATGCTGCAGAACCTCGCCAACAAGCCTTCGTACGCCAAGGAGCCGTACATGTCGAAGCTCCAGCCGTTCATCCAGGCCAACAAGGACCGCGTCAACAAATTCATGCTCGACCTGTGCGAGGTGCAGGACTTTTACGAGAGCCTGGAGATGGACAACTATGTGGCCCTGTCGAAGAAGGACCTTGAGCTGTCCATCACGCTCAACGAGGTCTACGCCATGCACGCCCTCATCGAGAAGCACCACAACGAGCTGTGCAAGGATGACAACTCGCACCTGGCCATCATCATGGCCGAGCTGTCGGCCGCGCCCCCGCAGGTGCCCCGCAAGGAGAACAGGGTGCACAACCTGCCGCTTTTCAGCCGGTGGGAGACTGCCATCGACGACCTCACGGCCGCGCTTGACATCACGCAAGAGGAGGTGTACTTTATGGAAGCCAAGTCTATCTTCGTGCAGATCATGCGGTCGATCCCCTCCAACAGCAACGTGGCGCGGCGGCCGCTGCGGCTCGAGAGGATTGCAGACGCGGCGGCTACGAGCCGCAACGACGCCGTCATGGTGCGCAAGGGCATCCGGGCCATGGAGCTGCTGTCGCAGCTGCAGGAGCTCAGGGTGATCGACAAGAGCGACCACTTTGGTCTGTTGCGAGACGAGGTCGAGCAGGAGCTGCAGCATCTCGGCTCGCTCAAGGATGCCGTCATTCGCGAGACGGACAAGCTCGACGAGGTCTACAAGACGATCCGCGATCATAACACGTATCTCGTCGGGCAGCTCGAGACTTACAAGAGCTACCTGCACAACGTGCGTTCGCAGAGCGAGGGCACCAAGCGAAAGCAACAGAAGCAGCAGGTGCTGGGCCCTTACAAGTTCACGCACCAGCAGCTAGAGAAGGAGGGTGTCATCCAGAAGAGTAACGTTCCCGACAACAGACGGGCCAACATCTACTTCAACTTTACGAGTCCCCTGCCGGGGACTTTTGTCATTTCACTGCACTACAAAGGTAAGCCAACCCCCCTTGTTGCCCCGTTGGGGGGGCGATTCCATGCTAACAGCGGCAGGACGCAACCGAGGCCTCCTTGAGCTCGACCTCAAGCTCGATGATCTTCTGGAGATGCAGAAGGACAACCAGGACGACCTGGATCTGGAGTACGTGCAGTTCAACGTGCCCAAGGTCCTGGCCTTGTTGAACAAGCGCTTCGCGCGGAAGAAGGGGTGGTAGACGCCGCCGACCCCTCGACCTGCAGCTTGTACTGTTCGCTACAGGAGATACCCTATGACTTGGCTTTGGCGTTACCGGCGTGTTTTATACCTGCGAGGCCGTGCGAGGCCGGTCTTGTGGGCTCGGCCGACCGAGGCTTGGATTGTTGCGAGAGCCGTTGGGCATCCGCCGTAGATGCGCTCGGCCTGATTTGCGTGGGCGTGGGTTTCCGCCGTAGATGCGCTCGGCCTGATTTGCGTGGGCGTGGGTTTCTTTGCGCTTATATCCCCTGCCACGTACCCCTGATTGTTACGCACTTTGGTCTGTTGCTACGACGCGGTTGGTGTGGCACGTTTGCGGCGGCGGACGCCGCGGTGTCCGGGCCGGGTTCGGCTGGTCCGGCGGCTTATTGATTTGTGCGGATGATTGCTGCGGCGGCAGGCAAGACGAGGCATGAGGGACACATAATCAGTGCTCGTTGTCCAGGGATGGACGGGAAAGGGGGGTGGTATTTCATTTTTCTTTTCTTCTTCTCTTACCTTCTTGGTTGTGTTAGTAGTGGATGGACATTGCTCCTCCCCCGCGTGGGACGAATGGATTTGACGTCTTTTGAAATTGCACAAAATGACATTGCTTCGCTGTTCTATCCAGGTGCTATGTAACGACAGGGTATCATGCGCAAAAATGTGTATCGTAAGTCATACAAGATGCGGAGGAAATCAGACAGCCCCTCAGACAGCCCCCCGCACCCTCTCGTCGGGCCCCTTGGCCCTCTCCTCCCTCACCTCGACCGTCTTGCCGTCCGCGCCCCGCCACCGCCACGCGCCCCAGCGGATCCAGCCGTCCTCGTCGCCGGCCTCCTCGGGCCCGCGCCGCACGGTGAGGCGCCTCTTCCGCCGCGGCTTGACCTCGCCCGTGAGCGTCTGCACGCGGCCTGGCGCGCGGGGCGCGGGCTGCGCGGGTCGGCGCGCGCAGGCGGCGGACGAGGTCGTCGCGGGCGCGGCGGATGCGCGCGGCGGCGCGCTGGAACAGGGAGTAGCCGGTGCGCGTCTGGAGGAGGATGAGGAGGAGGATGAAGGGAACGCAGACCAGGACCATGGTGAGGGCGAAGCGGAAGTCCGAGGGCGGGATCGTGAACTCGGTGATGCCGAAGACGGACTGCCGGGGGTGGAGCGTCAGCGGGGTCGCACGGAACAACAGCATGGGACAATAACACGGGACGCAGCACGGGACGCAGCACGGGACGAAGCACGGAACAAAGCACGGGGACGTACCGTCACAAAGGTCAGCGGCAGGAACACCATGGAGCTGAGGGTCAGGATCTTGATGTTGTCGCCCTGCTCGATGGCGCGGCGGCTCTCCTTGATGGAACTGCCGCTGAAGAGCTGGTCGCGCAGGTTCTCGATCTCCTTGCGGGTGGCCGTGTTGCGGGCGATGACGAGCTCCAGCTCGCGGCAGGCGCGCTCGAGCTCGCCGCGCAGCACGGCCATGGTCTCGCGGTAGGCGACGCCGTCGGGGCTGTCGGGCTCCGGGTGGGGCCAGAGGGTGTCGTGGCGGCCGGCCCAGAAGCTGTCGGTGAAGGCGTCGGCGTAGGCGGCGAGCATGGCGCGCAGGCCGGCGTTGATGACGCCGAGCGTGTTGTAGGCCCAGAAGTAGCGGCGGATGTAAGTAAAGTGTTTGTCCTCGAAGAGCAGCTTGTCGCGGAGGAAGGGGTCGAACATGAAGTCGGTGGGCGGCGTGATGAGCTTGGTGATGCGCTCGTGGAGGGCCGTGTTGCGGCGCGTGGCGTCGCGGTACTCGGCGGCGAGCGCGTCGAGGAAGGCGTGCGGCCCGTTGGGGAAGCGCCGGCGCGGCAGCTCGTCGTCCGACCGGACCGTGTGCTCGTCGTCGGGGAACGACTGCAGGCTGAGGAGGTGCCAGGGGGCGAAGGGGTTGAAGACGCGGCCCTCCTGGGGACCCTCGCGGCGCTTGGACAGCTTGACCTGCCGCGTGGCCGGGCCGGTCAGCGAGAGGGCCAGCACGGATGAGCACTCGGCGATGTCGATGTGGTCGAGGGAGCGGGCGTCCGACGGGCGCTTGTCGTACTTCTGCCAGGCGGCGGGCTCGAGCCCGTCGCCGACGACGGTGTAGTACTTGAAGACGAAGAAGGCGGAGCGCTGGCGGACCGTGTGGGGGGTCGTGTCCTTGACGAAGGCGCGGTTGACGTAGGCGCGCGTCTTGCCCTTGTTGTCCGTATCGGTGGTGAAGTGGTTGAGGAGCTCCGTCATGTCGAAGTAGGGCGACATGGTGAGGTGGAGAGCGCCGAGCATGAGCGGCGTGGGCTCCTGGAGGATGGTCATGAGGCCGACCGCCTGGCCGCCGGTGTGGATCTCCTTGAGGGCGCTCCAAACCGTGGGGGCGTCGACGATCTGGCTCGGCGTGATGACCTGGGGCACGCCGGGGGCTTGCCGGTCCGGCTGCTTGCCCACGGGCGTGGCCCTTCCCTCGGCGTCAATGTCGTACAGCTCCAGGGTCGAGCTGATGTAGCCCTCGCTCTCGTAGGCGGCGAAGGCGCGGAAGTCGCCGTTCTCGTCAATCTCGGACTGCTTGTCCATGATGTCCTTCATGGCCACTTCGGCGGCGCCGTGGAAGTCGGTGTACTTGAGGTGCCACATGAGCTGGCTGTCGGTCCACGAGACGCGCTCGATGGGCCGGGGGATGAGGGGCGCGTGTCCATGGCCGTGGTGTGGTGTCGTTGTGTCGAGGAGGGGCAGGAATTCGACTTCGTACTCCGAGTGCAGCGAGGCCGGGATGTTCTTCTTCTCGATGCCGAGAAATTGCGGCCGCCTGTCGTTCGAGTCGGACACAGTCGGGCGACGGCTTCTCGGGCCAGGCGAGTGCGAAGGGAACGTCGCATCGCCGAGGAGCTCGGGGCTCAGTGCCGGGCTGCTGGCTGGCCTCAGCAGCGGTGAGGTAGGGAACGTCGGACGGGAGTCGGATCGCTGGCGGACCGACGAGGCCAGAGATTCGTGCAAGATGCGCAGGCTACGGAGGTACTGCTCGTGGGATGCCTCGACGGCGCGCAGCAGGTCGTCAGGGTTCTGTTGATGTTGACCAGACATGCTGCGGGGGCTTCATGTGAAAGATGCGAAGCAGGTGGTTGGCGAAGCCGAGGGGGGAGAGAGGCAGAGGTGGTAGGGAGAGGCGCGGCGGCCTTTTCTACCCCTCTTGGCGGCTGGCGGCCAGCGGCCAGCCTTACCATCGCAAATGACACAACATCGATCCGTTAAAAAACAGGGTGACAGAATGTCGTGGTCGTGCTGTGCATTAGCCTAGGCAACTTCCCATGTTGGGTGGTCGATCAGTGCGGCTGTGCCAGCCTCGGACGATGGGTGCGACATGGGGTCGCCGGTTTGGGACGACAGCTTCTTATTACGCGCAGAAAGCTCCCCCACCAGTCCATGGAGCTTATCCGTCCAAAAGGAACAAGGCGTGTCATGTTGTGATGGCGGGATTGGGCCGCGCGCCGTTCCGCCAGTGGGAGCCATTCGCCCGGCCGTCCCGGATAGCCTCTAGCCAGGCCGGGCGGAGAAGTCAAAGCCAAAAGGTCAGAAAACAAGGCAGTGCTGCCATGTAGGGCTGTCGATGGCGTCGTCTCGTCACGTTTCGTCGGTGTCTTCGCGCGTCGGAGCCGGTCATCGGGGCGGCTGTTCTCGGCACAGCTGAGCGTCGCCTCGCCTTCTCTTCCCCCCGTCTCCCAATCCGCGACGAAAGCTTGGGAAGCTTATTTGAACCTAGGAGATCCGCCAGTGGTTTCAAGCTCTCTTCCCCGTCGGTGCTTGGCGTCTTGTGCCATGTGATGCGGCGGTGGCACTGCAGCGCCCGAAAGCGCAAACTTTCCAGCCTGTCGCGTCATGTCATGGCTTGTGAAAGTGAGCGCCCACAGGAGCTCGCCGATGTCCTGAAGCCTCCTCGGATCTGTCAAGTGTGTTCCGCTCCAGGCTTCCACCCCCCCCGTCCCGTCCTTCCCACCGCCAAAACACCGAAACGAAACATCCCCGCTGTAGAGAAGCAGTCACATTCCGTAGTCTAGCGACTGCCTGGTATCTAAGCATTGCCCGAGGCTCCCAGTACTCCCCGTCCAACCCGGGGGCGCCACATGCCATGCACGATATTCCATTCCTGACCAGTCATCCATGTCATAACAGCGTTCGTCTCAGCGCACATACGTCCAATCCACCGCCTCTGCGTGCCGCTCATCCATTCGTCGCCCAGCCGTGTCCTTCCTTCCGTGTCCCAGCATCCAACGGGGGAAGATAGGTCATCCAGAGCAGAATCCAGGACAGGCCGCCATGATAGCCGTCCGGGGCGGCGACTCCTAGTGGGACTTGATCTCGGTGGGCTTCACCTGGGTGGTAGCCGCGCCGGCCGTCTTGTCGGCCGCGTCGACATCCATGGCGTCCTCGTCCATGGGCTCGCCCTCGCCCTCGACGAGCTCATCTTCCTCGAGGTCGTCCTCGCTCTCGCCCTCAATGTCAACGCTGCCATCGTCCGAGACCTCGTCCTCCTCAGCATCGCCAACCGCCTTGCCGTTCTTGCCGTCCTTGTCGGCTTGGCCGTTCTGGCCGTTCTGCGTCTCAACGCCAGCCATCTCGGCATCCTCACCGGGCACCGCAGCCTTCTTGTCGCCGTTGCCGTTGGCCTCTGCGCCCTCAGCACCGGCGACCTCGGCCTCCTCCTCCTCGCGCTCCTCGGCCCCGTACTCCTCCTCGTCGGCGACCAGATCCGCCTCGGGCTGCTCAGGGGGGAACTCGGCGGGGGCAGAAGCGTCAGAGTCCCTGCACGATCATCGTTAGCGTCATTGCGCAGCGGCAGGCACCAGCAGGAAAACGTACCACTTGATGGCGAAGCGAGTCACACGGGGCTTCTCGGACAGGATGTTGCGGCGGACGCGCTCGATGATGGGCTTGGAGGGCGGCTCGGCGTTGAGCTCTTCCGAGTCGTACTCATTGTTGACGTAGTAGCCGACGCGAATGAACTCGCGACCGTCGTACGCGCAGGTCAGGAGGATCACGGTGACGCCGAGAATGTCGGCATCGGGGATGCGCGTCGTGTCGGGGGCGCCCGCCTCGAAGATGAACTTGTTGACACCGACGGGGATGGGGCCGACGAGGAGGTCGTCGAGCTCCTGGTCATACTGGTCGCTGGTGGCGGAACCGACGTAGGTCAGCTTCCACTCGAGGTCTGCAGGCGATTCATGTCAGTGCCGGAACGCGAGAGAAGGCGAGAAAGGAGGCACGTCAGGGCGCAAGGAACAATGCAATGCATACCCTTCTGCAGCTGCTCGAGGCACTCAAAGGTAATCTCGAACTCGTACTTGTCGGTGAACTTGGCAGGGTTGTTCAGAACCTGAACGCCAAGAAGCGAAACGACCGACATGGTGGAAAGTGGAAAGCGGGGGGGAGATGCCAGGGAGCGGTGAAGCGTGCGTTTGGGTGTACGAACGGGGTATCGTGAAAGCAGTCGTAAGAAGAGAAGAGGAGAGACGGATTGCGCACGAGACGACTCAAATAGACGCGAGATGGAGGGAGGGAGCACGTTTGTTGTTATGTTTGGGGGGACGGGTCGGTCGTGTGGGAGTAGGAGGAGGGAGTGGTGGTGGTGGTGAGATTGGACGAGGGGGGCCTAAAACAGATATCGCAAATGGGGTGAATTGTGATGGCGGGACGACGGGCGGGACCACCTGGACCTAGACCTGGACCACCTAGACCTGCACTTGCCTTGTCTTGCTTTGCTTGTTGCTCGTGCTTGCCTGACCCTGGGGGACGCGCCTGCCCCCCGGAGCGGTGGCCAGGCCACGACCCGCGATTTTCGCGTAGAGTGGTTGCTGCCCGTTGGATCTATCCCATATCGGGCTTAGAGCAAGGGAGCCCCTGCCCGCCGATGTTCTGCCTGGCGACCGCCCAGACCCACCCACACGAGCTAGTCCGCTTTGGGTGGTTTTGCCAGGATCGTAGCTGCCGTCCCAGTTCTTTCCGCGGCTCCAGCTTCTGGCGTCAGCCCTCTGACTTTTTGCGCCGCCAACCTTCTTCGCAGCTGTCTTTGTCACGCCCGACGACCATCGCCAGTCCATCCCCAACGGGCGAAGCAGCGCCGACACGACAGTCTGATCGACAGCTCATCTCTCGCTGACGGGCCACCTGCTACTTCTTCTGTCGCGTTCCATTCTCTGCGCCTTCCCTACTTCCGCCGTCTCAGCACGTGCTGCCCTCCTTCGACCGTCGGAGGAGACGACGACAGCCTCGACGATCTCGGCAACCGAAGGTCCTTTCATCACAATCGAGACACCCCCGCTCCGAGCTTCCCCTCCGCTGCCATGGCGACCCCCGACCCCCAAGAGAACGAGCAAGAGTTCGAAGGTGCTTCCTGGGAAGAAGAGGAGGAAGAAGGGTATGAGGGTGCCAATGAGACTCAGCATAGTGACCAAAAAGATCAAGACCCCGACCCTGCACTTGCTCAACCTTCCCACGGTGAAACAGAAGAACAAGAGAACGAAGACGAGCTGGAAGACGCGCTCGAAGACGAACTCGAAGAGCAAGACGAAGATGAGGGAGACGAGGAGGAGGGGGGAGAGGACGCAGAAGACCAACAGGACCAGCAGCAGGATGACGACGATGACGATGACGACAACGAAGGTGACGATGGCGACGATGGTGAAGAGGGTGACGATGGCAGCGAGGATGGCGCCGAGTACGACCCAGAATCCGTCTCGATCACCCCCATCCCCCAGATCACAGAACCCCCTCCTGCCTCTGCGTCGACCGCGTCAGCCAAGCCGAGGGCCGCGAAGCCCAAGGTGTCCGGAGGTTTCCTAGTGGGAGACTCGGACGATGAGGACGATGATGCGCCGCGCTCGAACTCCATCCTGGGCCAGGTGGCTTCCATTTCCCGCCCGCAGTCTGCTCTGAATGTGTCCACGCCGAGTCAGGGCCAAGTGGGTGCCTCGTCCACGCCCCTCAACGGCGGACCTTACGCTGCTCCAGCCGCCGTTGCTGCGGCTCCCGCGCCCGTGCCAGCCGCGAGCGCATCTCCTGGCGTGAGCGCGCCCCAGATTCCCGCGACGACCGCCAGCAGAGATCCTGGCGACCATGTCGGCCGCCTCGAGGACCGCATCAAGGAGGATCCCCGGGGAGATATGGACGCGTGGCTCGCTCTGTTTGCCGAGCACCGCCGCCTCGGTCAGGTCGATGCCTTGCGCCAGGCGTATGACCGCTTCGTCACGACCTTCCCCCAAGCTGTGAGTACCCTGCCCGTCTCCGGTCCGATCATCCTAACACCCGCAGGCCGACATCTGGGTCGAGTGGATCAAGCTCGAGCTCGATAGCATGAACACGACCGCCGCCGAGGCCCTCTTCCAGCGCAGCCTTCTCAGCGTGTCCGACGTGCAGCTCTGGACCACGTACATCAACTACATCCGCCGCAGGAACGACCTCAGCAACGACCCCAACGGTCAGGCGCGCCAGGTCATCAACCAGTCCTACGAGTTCATCATCGACAACGTGGGTATGGACCGCGACTCGGGTCCGCTCTGGAAGGACTGGATCCAATTCATCAAGAGCGGACCCGGCGTCGTGGGTGGCCCTGGTTGGCAGGATCAGCAGAAGATGGACCAGCTGCGCAAAGCTTACCACCGCGCCATCACGGTGCCCATGTCCGCCCTCACGGAGCTGTGGAAGGACTACGACCAGTTCGAGCTGGGCCTGAACAAAGCTACTGGGAGGCAGTTCATTCAGAAGAGATCGCCAGGCTACATGACGGCCAAGTCGGCGTCTCTGCAGCTGGACCGCAAGATCGCCAACCTCAACCGTACCTCTCTGCCCCGCCTCCCCCCGGCGCCGGGCTTCGCTGGTGCGACAGAGTTCACGGAGCAGGTCAACATCTGGAAGCAGTGGATTCAATGGGAGAAGGAGGATCCCCTCATTCTCGCCGACGATGAGCCCGAGGCTCTCAAGCAGCGCATTCTCTACGTCTACAAGCAGGCCCTCATGGCGCTGCGGTTCTGGCCCGAAATGTGGGTGGACGCTGCCGAATGGTGCTTCGAGAACAACATTTTCAAGGACGGCACAGACTCGGGCATCAAGTTCCTCACGGACGGCATCGCCGCGAACCCCGAGAGCGTGCTGCTCGCCCTGAAGCACGGCGACCGCATCGAGATGACGCTCCCCGTCGCCGACACGGAGGAGAGCAAGGAAGAGCGAGCCAAGGCGATCCGCGCGCCGTATGACCAGGTTCTGGAAACACTTTACCAGATGATGCAGAAGTTGAAGGAGCGCGAAAAGAGCGAGCTTGCCAAGATCGAACAGGCCGCCGCGGAGCAGGCTGGACGCAGCGACGAAGACGACAACGACGATCAGGACCAGGCGCTCGCCCTCGAGCAGCGAACCCAAGCTGTTAAGCAGGGTTTCACCATCCAGACCGACCTACTGAAGCGCACCATTTCCTTCATCTGGATTGCCCTGTGCCGCGCAATGAGGCGCACACAAGGCAAGGGGACGCAGACCAAGGGCCTTAGGCAGGTCTTCACCGAAGCCCGTGGCAAGGGGCAGCTGACAAGCGATGTCTATGTGGCGGTCGCCCTGATCGAGTCCGTTGTCTACAAGGACCCGGCGGGCGGCAAGATCTTCGATCGTGGCGCCAAGCTGTTTCCCGAGGATGAGGGCTTCATGTTGGAGTACATCAAGTACCTCCACTCCAAGGACGATACGACGAGTGAGTAACGTCACCTCTCTTGCCCTGTGCTAGCTAACCATTTCGTTGCAGATGCCCGCGTCGTGTTTGAGACGTGCGTCAACCGCCTGACGCAGAAGCCCGAGAAGAAGCAGAGAGCCAAGATGCTTTACAGATACTTCCACAAGTATGAGGCTCAGTTTGGGGAGCTGACGTCCGTCGCTGCGCTGGAGCGCCGCATGGCGGAGCTCTGGCCGGAGGATCCAAAGCTCTCTCACTTTGCCGAGCGCTACTCTGTCGACACCTTTGACCCCATCGCCTACCGACTCATCATCTCGCCCGCCGTACAACTGCGCCCCAACCACATCATGCCGTCGATCGAGCAGCCTGCCTCTGTGCGCGACACCCCGATGCCGGTCCCGCCGCCCGTGCCCGTGCCCGTGCAGGCACCGGCGCCAGCGCCCATGCCTGCCGCCGTGCGTCAGACTGCGAGCCCCGCGCCCCAGTATCTCGGCACGACGAGCTCCCCCAAACGGCCGTACCCCGGCGACGATCAGGAGGAGTACAACCGCCCGCGCAAGCTCGCTCGCGGACAATCCCCGCTCAAGGGTGCGGCCGGTCGCCGTCTCGACCAGCAGAGACAAAACCAAGGCGCCCCCTTGGCACGAGACATCACCTTCTTCCTCGGCATCCTGCCTCCGACTCACTCGTACAATGCCCAGCTCTTCAGCGCCGCCAACCTGGTCAACCTTTTGAGGGACACGCCTGTGCCCGACTACAGCACTTGGAAGTCGAATCAAGACCAGGGCATGCGGCAAAACGGCACGCAGTCCCGTGGGCCCCCGCCGTCTCACGGCCGCCAGCCCTCGGGCGGCGACTACTCTTCATACAACTCTTATCTTGGTGCTCGGGACTCGCCGAACCCGCGCCCTCTTAGCCCCTACGATGGCGCCGCCGGTCGTCGAATTGCTTCGCAGTCAGGCTACCGAAACTCGCCGCTGCGGCCTGACTCTGGCGTGACTTTTGAGGCGCCTCCTGGTGGCTACCGTCAAGATGCGCCGCAGCAATTCACGCAAACGGCTCCGGGCCAGTGGCCGCCTCCAGGCGCGCCGCAGTTTGACGGTGGCGCTCCCCCGAGCTGGCCACCTCCGCCGAATGGGTATACCGGGTATGGCGCGCCACCCCCGCAGCAGTACGGACAGTACCAGTACTAGGTAGCGATGGTGGCAAGTCATGGTCGACTTGGGTAGTGGTTTCTTCGGATCCCCGTTGGCGAATCACCTTTATTCTCCATCTTCCACCGTACAGTCGGGCATCTTTTCTTCTTTTTCAAGCGAGACGGTCACTCGCGCTTGTTCCCGCGGCAAGGACTGGAGTTTGGGGAAGCTAGTGCGTGAGCACGGCGGCTTCCGCCGGGTGGCTGTTTCCCAGTATGTAGTTTTAGTGTGCGTGGTGCCGAGACGCGGCGATGTATGGATCGATGGCGGTCGTTCGTCGTCCATGAAGACAGAGGTTCTACCTTTTTTGTTGCCGTAGGATAGGTAGTGGGAGGCCATGCGTGGCCTGTTTAAGGGGCATGGCGGTGCTGCCCAATAGTGCAGTCTTTCATCATCAAGCGAATAAAGTCAAGTGAGATTTAAATGTACTCGGTCGTTCCTGTTTTGTTGTAAGTGACGTGATGAAATCTCATGGCAGGGAGGCAGCTCCTCAGGGTCTCTGCAACGATGCACCCCGTACAGGCGTTTCGCTATCTCTCGCCATGCCACGAGGCCTTCCCTTTTGATGAACCCAACACGTCCTGATATCTGGCCGCCGAGGCAGTCTCTAGCTACACACTTGGAGTCGGTGGTGGATGCGATAGCAAGGTACACACACTGCAGCATTTCAAGATTGTGTATTATTGCCAACAGCGTATTTCAATTTATCTAGGCTTTGCTTCCGGAAGACTAGCCTGCATCGTGTTAGCCGTGTAAGCCGTGTAAGCCGCGAAAATGTGTAAACCATGTACACTGAGAGTATCTGGGAGGATATAGTGAAAAGGAGGGCAACTACGGCTGGACCTGCCTGGCGGAAAGGAGAGGAGAGTAGGAGGAGGAACATGTCGTTCCTTACTGCGCTGCTGCTGCTGAGGCTGCTACCGTCCCTGCCTTCTGGCCTCTGGTGCTGTGAATCATCGATTGCCTACATCTCTGATCCAGAGCTGCCTTCCCCCTCGTATATATTTATCTTCCGCAACGCGAACCCAGGCTGCCCTCTCTTCTTGATCTTCCCACAACACACAGCACACGACACCCCCACCCCATCCACAGCACTTCAACTCGAGTCAGCTCAACTTGAGATATCTCCATCCACCTCCGCTGGGTTCAACTCAGTACCCAGCCATCACATCATCACCAGCCTCTAGTAAGTCTTCATTGCAATCTGTTTCGCAATCTTCCCGCCTGCTGCTCCCTTCCCACCACCTGGACATCCTTTCTACGGCCCTCTGGTCTTCTCACTCCCTGCCTTACGTTGATACGCCTGCCTCGCTATCTGCGCATCGTCGTCATCTTCGAGTTGGCCTTTGCATCCCCCGAGCAACCTCGGAAACCCAAACGCTCAGCACAAGAAGGTCATCCAGTTCTTTTCTCGGATCAATAACAAAAGCACCCACCTCTCCCTTGAAGACGCGATCAGTTGCCTGATTTCTCCTGAAGGCTGCAACCCATCTCGCATCCCCATCCCCATCTCACAACAACACTCTTTTCCTCCACTCTCCACAACTCCCTGCAAACCTCCCAAACCATCTTTCTTCACGCCTTGTCATCCTTCCACCCTGGGTATATCGCGCCAACCAAGCAACTACACTATCATCGCACTGGTTGTTCACAGTCAAACTGGCAAGTCTCTGACTTGCCGATTCCATGCTCTCGCAATCACTTCCTTCCCAAGGCAATCGCGCGTTTCTTCATATCAGGCAAGCGCGCGGAATACATATCACGGTCATCCTCATCTCCACCCCTTCCCCCCTACTTCCCTCCCAACTACCCCATCTCTTCTCCATCCTCCCGCCTCATTTCTTACTCTGCATCCTCTGGCATTTGGTCACGTTCACGCGCAACATCACCGCGCAATACTCAAGTCAACTCACACTGACACAACTTTCACAGTTCAACTTTGACCTCCACACAACAACCCACGACCGCAACTGCGACTCACGCGAGTTGACACCCCCCAGCTCATCATCCCCATGAGCAGCTCCCAGAGGAGCAGCCCTAAAAAGGGCGGCTCGCCGGCTCGGTCCCGCTCGGGATCGCAGTCCAGCAAGTCCAAGTTCCCGGCCCCTCTTGGCTACGACCCCGCCAAGCCCGCCCCGAAGCCTGACCAGGACAGGGGCAACACGCGCCTGGATCTGCCCCCCGAGGCTTACATGAGTATTGAGCGCATGCGCGTAAGTGCCCACTCCAACTACTTCCTCCTGTCGCATGACTGACCATGTCCCTCAGAACCCTGGATTCCAGCCGTTTGCCAAGCGCCCTGGCTTCAACAAGACGGGCACCCCTGTCCCGCTCGAGGTCAACCAGTTCAAGGTTGCCGCCTGGAGCACCGATACACGGATTTACCAGTTCGACATCAGCATCTCGCCTGTTCCCCTGAAGCAGGGTCCCGTGTTCAAGAAGTGCTGGGCACACCCAGATGTCCGCAAGGTGCTTGGTCGCTACCAGACCCGCTGGCTGTACGACGGCCGCAAGCTGGCTTGGTATGTTTGCTTGCCCTCCCAATGCTCCTCTCCGGCCTACAGCTAACTAGAAGAAGGGGCACCTGCCCTATCGAGCGCGGAGAAGAGCGCATCACTGTTGATCTTGACAGCCACCTCCCTCCTCGTCGCGATGGAAAGCCTCGCGACAACACGTTCTACTTCATCATCCGCCAGACCGCCCAGATCGACCTCAGCCATCTCGATGCCTACCTCAGCGGCAAGATGGACTGGAGCAACAAGGTCCTGGAGTGCCTGAACTTCCTCGACCACGTCGTCCGCCAGTTTCCCTCGGAGCGCCTGCTCCAGATCAAGCGCAACTTTTACCCGCGCCAGCCCACCAGATCCTCCGTCTTCCCCCTCAGTGAATGCGCCGAGCTCATCAAGGGCGTCTATGCCTCGGTTCGCATGAACCAGACCGGTCGCGGCATCGGTCTGAACGTTGATGTGGCCAATACTGCCTTCTGGATCGGCGGACAGAACATGGCCGTTTTCATCAAGCACTATCTCTACATGGTCGAGCCCAAGTTCCGCTCCATGGACATGAACCAGCTCGCCAATGAGATGAGACCCGTAAAGCGCCAGCCGGCCAAAGGCGAGCCCCAATTCGGCATGTCGAACGGCATGAGGCAGCTGCGCCGCCTGTCCAAGCTTCGCTTCCGTGTCCAGCACCGTGGCAAGGAGGAGAACCAGCAGGACTACGTGATCCACACCTTCGAGTTCGGTGAGAAGTACGGTCCCGATGGTGCGACCCCCAAAAACGTTCACATCGATCATCAGGGCGAGTTGATCAGTCTGTTCGACTACTTCGCGAGGAAGTACAACTTCCGCATCCAGAATCCGCAGTGGCCCATGATTCTCACCAGCAAGGCCGGACTGTTCCCCATTGATGCCTGCACCGTTGCCCCCATGCAGCGTTATCCGTGGAAGTTGGAGCCAGAAGCCACGGCGAACATGATCAAGGCGGCCGTCACTCGCCCTGACAAGCGCAAGGCCGACATCATAGACGCCAAGAACATGCTCGGCTGGAACGAGGACCCTTTCCTTCGCCAGTACGGCCTCAAATTCGATCCCGACATGACGCGCACCGAGGGTCGGCTGCTCCCCAACCCTATCGTCCAGTTTGCGAACGGCAACATCGACCCCAAGACCTCTGGCCGCTGGGATCTCCGCGGCAAGAAGTTTTGGCTGCCAAACGTCATGCCCATCACATCCTGGGGATTCATGATCATCGAAAACTCGTGTTCGATTCAGCACGCGACCGCCTTCGCGAACACCTTTAAGCAGACATACGTCAACCATGGAGGCAACATCAAAAGCGACCCCCTTATCATCGGTTCGCAGGCCAAGAATCCCAACGCCGCGGACGCGGTCAAGAACGGCCTTGAGGAGATCCGCCGCAAGACCAACGCGCCGGTGCAGATCCTGTTCGTCATCGTCCGATACAATAATTCGGGCAACTACGAGCGAGTCAAAAAGTCGGCCGACTGTCGCTTCGGTGTTCTGACCCAGGTCGTCCTCTCTCGCCACGTCGAGAAGAACCAGGGTCAGTACCACTCCAACGTTGCCATGAAGGTCAACGCGAAGCTGGGCGGCACGACCTGCCGCGTCCCCCATCCCAACGCGAAGGCGCCCAGGGGCCAGCCGCCTTTCTTCACCGAGCCCACCATGATCATGGGCCTCGACGTCTCCCACGCCGGCGCCGGCGTCAACTCCCCCTCCATGGCCGCCATGACCATGTCGATGGACAAGGATGCCTGCCGCTACGCCGCGGCCTGCCAGACCAACGGCTACCGCGTCGAGATGCTGTCTCCGGCCAACACCAACGAGATGCTCAGCAAGCTCGTTCCCCTGTGGATGCAAAAGCTCGGGTCCAAGACGCCACCGCGCCACATTTACTTCTTCCGCGACGGTGTGTCCGAGGGCCAGTTCGCCCAGGTCATGGACGTCGAGCTTAGCGCCATCAAGGCCTACTTCCGCGAGAAGCACCAGAACATGGTGCCCAAGTTCACCGTCATCATCGCCACGAAGCGCCATCACATCCGCTTCTTCCCTGCCCGCGGCAAGGGCGACAAGAACAACAACGCGCATCCCGGCACCCTCCTGGAGAGCGAGGTCTGTCACCCCTTCCAGTGGGACTTTTACCTCTGCGCCCACAGTGCCATCCAGGGCACCGCCCGCCCCGTCCATTACCACGTGCTCCTAGACGAAGCAAAGGTGGATCACGTCAAGCTCCAGCAGATGATCTACCATCACTCATACCAGTACGCGCGCAGCACCACGCCCGTGTCACTCCACCCGGCCGTCTACTACGCCGATCTGGCCGCCGGTCGCGCTCGCGCCCACGAGTCCGTCGCCACGAGCGATGGCTTCCGTGCCGGCCCCAAGGGTCAGGAGATGGCCCACGACTTCGCCATGTTCGAGGCCTCGATGAGCGGTCCCATGCGCGGCGCCGAAGCCGCCCCTCTGATCCCCATGGGCGGCAATGATGCGCTGGAGGTGAACCGCAACTTTATTCGTTCCACCATGTGGTACATCTGAGATGTTGGCGGTTGAATTGAGTCGGGGACGAAGGCGGAGTGTACGGAGGACTTTACGGAGATCCTCAAGCTGTTTCGGGGGGCGCCCTCGAGGTGCTCCCTACGCTCGAGAGCACAGCTTCCGCCACGGGGGCAATCGGAACACGGCGGAGATGGACGGGTGGACAAGGATTCTGCACAGGGTCGGATCCCCTTGATAGGTCACTCTATATCGACGGAAATGATGTGGGCGGATGCGGTGAGGCAGAGGCCGACAGCACTCTTGAGATAGTTCAATCTCGGAAAATCACAAAATCAGGTATCGCCGTGTGACGTGTGTGAATTTTGAATGGTCGCAATTGTGGCCATATATGGTATGAACAGGCATCCCCGGGATGACAAGAAGGGGTCGACCATGGGAGCGCTCAGGTGACCGCCGGCAGTCTCCAGAAACGCTTCAACTTTCAATATAAGGATCCCCCTACTGACTTACGGAGCGAGTTTACTGGGGTAAGAGCGAAGAGAAAAGAGCAACCTGGGTAGACTTTGGTAATCAAGCCCTCTACTCAATCACGCAGCGCCACCTTCAGAGGACGTCCCTGACGGCGACGCCGTCGGCGCCTGGCCTTGCAGCTCCCGCCGCCCGGCTGACCGGCCGCGACACCTGTTTTGATCGGCACAACGGGTACAGACGCGTTGACATCATTAGCGACGGCAGCAGATTCAGAAGCGACAGCGCTTTGCTCTGCGCCGACAGTCCTGGACGGGTGAGGCGGACCTGAAGAGGGCGGGGTGGTAACCGAAGCAGAAACTGGGACCGGCTCGAGCTGCGCCTCGTCTTCGACAAATATGTTGTTCTGCGCACCAGGCTGATAACCCATGTTGGCGCCGTAGCCTGGTGAGAAGCCCACATCGCCAACGTTGTTGCCCTCGGCCTCTGCATACCGCCCCCTGTTAGCTCAACAAGCCCCGCGGGCGGGACAAACACGGGGCTTACGGTTCCACGCAATCATCTGCTTCGGCCCAGCGACGCACTGGCTCGGGTCATCCCTGCAGGGCACCGGAGGCCGCGCGACGCCGAGCTTCTTCTCCGTCGACGACGTGTTGGTGACGTTGCACCGGAAATTCTGCATATACATGTTCGGCTGGCCGCCTGCGCTTCATCAGCATCGGTCCGCAGGGTCCTGTCTCAATCGCGACTCACAGCCGTCGGGAACCCAGAGCCAGGCGCAATGGCAGCCGCCAGCCGGGCAGGCGGGCAGATCGGCGGGGACATCGTACGTGGCGAGACGTTTCCACGGCGTGCTGTGCAAGTTGTCAGAACTTTTATCCTTCAGTTTTAACGGTCAGGACCACGCACTGCTGTAGGACGGAGAAGACAACAAGGTTGTCCATGGACACGCTGGCGAGGTCCGGTGCGTAGCTGATGGCCCACGCGGTCCCGGCGGCTGTCGTCTCGTTCTGCGTGTGTAACGGCCCGCCAGCCCCGTCGGGGTTATCCATCAGGCACGTGTCGCCGTCCGGGCTCGCCCAGTCTTCGGGGTGGTCCTCACCGTCGGGCCAGTCGCTGACGTGGACGCCGCCGTGCGACAGGGTCGTGAAGGCGCGGTTAATGGCGAGCTCTACGGTGAAGGCGCCGCCGGCAGGCAGCGCGAGGAACTCTCCGTCGGGCGGGGGTACCTTGTCGCAGCCGCGGTCGGCCTGCATCCACCACGCGGAGGTGGGGAGGTCGTAGAGCGGGTTGACGACGAGGTTGGTGTTCTGGTCATCGGTGGAGGGGTCGTTGCCGCCCTGGAGTCGTTAGCAGGCATTCTTCTTGGGGGTTTGGGGCTGTTACACGGCAGAACATGCCGTCGGTGAAGACGCCAACGTGGGCCTCGGCCGCACCCGCCAGGAAGAGAGCAAGCAGCGAAGACTTCATGATGTTAAGAATCAAAGTTTCTCGAAAAGAAAAGGGTAAAAGAGCGGAATGTGTTCTGGACACGGGCGATTCGAAAGAGCAACGGAGCGAGCGTGATGCGTTTGGATCCGTGCCAACGCAGTGAAGGGAATGACGGGTGCTCAAACCAAGCAACAGAATACACAGGCAAGATAATACGGCCGGTCGGATCGCGATGCCATTCATTTAGCAGCGAGGAAGAGATTTCCTGCCATTCATTAGTATCCGAGTCCCAGAATCCAAATCGAACGCTGCGGAGATGAGGACACGGCCCTGTCGATCATCCCCCGGGATGATCAGCGCGATGACACCCAAGAAGCCGGAATGTACATGGCCAAACGATGGACTTCCGCAGGCGAGCTGGGGGGGGGTTCGCTCCAGGGCTGTCGACCAGGCTGGCTGCCCTCGAGATCCACTGGGCGTGCGGAACTCCGCCCGTCCTGACCGCAGGGCTGGGCTTGACGCGATCTAGCCTCGCTTGGGAGCTGCTGGCGTGGTGTGTGTGTGTCCACTGTCTAAGAAGCTGTCGACAAGGTCGATGGCCGTGAAACAGGTGGCGTTGTCGAGGCCCCTGTAGTGGGTGCGAAGGATCACGCTTGGCGTGGTGTGGGGTGGGACGGCAATAGCTCCAAGCTGATCAGATCATTGCAGCAGGACCAGAGTCGCGGAATGCGCCGTGTGTTGAAGAGCGGTGATCGAGGTTGGAGGTGCGGTGGATGGGTGGGTGGGAGAAAGGTTGGATGCTCGAGGAGGGACGCATGTCGTTGGGTTAGGGGCGCCGTGCCGTCCCACGTCCCAAGGCCCCTGCTCGCGTTCGGGAGAATCCTCCGGGGGTGGGTGGATGGCAGGCAGGCGGGACCCGGGACGAGTGGATCCCTCCTTCCCGCACTCTCCATCCCGTTCATTGCCTGAAATGGACAAACCCGAAGCCCGGAAAATCGGCCAATCACCATATCCTCCTACCTACGCAACGCAGCTAGCTCACCTCACGCAGACGGGAAGACAGCACGACTCGGATGAGGGACACCGCGAGATGGACTACGGCCACGGATGCCATACCCGTGCCATGCCACGCATATCGCGACTGCCACCCGCCCCTTCCGCTCCGGAATGAGAAACAAGTAAGACACGCCCGCTGTCCCTGCGCCCACAGTCTTCGCTCCACTCAGAGGAAAGAGAGAACCGCCAGAGCGTCGCGCCTTCAATGGGGAAAAGGAAATGGTTGTAAGACGTCAACGTGGACCGTGTCCCGCGAGCGAAAGCGCAAGACAATTTGACGGCCGCCCCTCCCCCACGCGTCAAACCGAGGACCCGGGCGCGCCTCCAGTGACGTGTGGAGACCGGCGAGACGGAAGAAACAAGACCAGACGAGGAAAAGAAAACAAACGGTGCCAGCTAGGCTGAGAGGCTTGCAGCGTGGCGTCCGTACATCGACCAACATCAACAAAACTCCGAGGCCGACGCCAGTCCGGCCAGGCCTCCAGCGCCCAGGACGCTCGGCATGGAACGACGCAAGCTGAGAAAGCCACCATGCCACACCGGCCGAACAATGTGATTCCGACGTTCTGCAACCACAAGCACCGATGGTGATCTTTGAGCTCGCCGGCTCTCGTGGGCGTTTCTGACTTGCTGAGCTCTCCCGCCCGCGACCGATGTGGACGCAAGGGCGATCACAGCGGCACCGACGGTCCGCAGGTGCCTTGCTGGCAGGGCGAGAGACAGAAGGTGAGACAGGCAGAGAGAGAGAGAGAGAGAGAGCCATTGTCTCGCCTTATTGGCGCTGGTTGACGGCTCGTCGCTGGCACGGTCGTCAACGCATGCGGTAGCGGCGCCGGCGCCGGGTCCGTGGATGCTCATATGTTTCTGCAGCGGGGCTCGCGGGACCAGATCGGTGCACGATTGTCGAGTCAGACGACACAGGCTGTCATGGCATGTCTTGCAGGAAATAGTGATTACATTGTTGCACCTCTGAAGGAAACGTTTCTCTCCCCTTAGTACTCGACAGGCCGAGTCCCCCCATTCAGTCCCGTGCTTTGCGAGACGTCTTGCGGTGCCCCGGCCTTCGGGGGCGTATGGCGAGCGGAGCCCTGCCGGCGCAACGTCGCCGCAATGGTAGATCCTCAGGCCAGGGGCTCAGCCACTGGCCGAACATGAGCCTGTCTGATGGTTGTAGCCCGGCAATTATTCGTTCAATAGGGTTGGTGTCGAGATCGTTGAGAAAGCGCACGGTCCTGTCGAGCTGGAGCTGGGCTGACTCTTGCTCCTTGACGGCGTCTGGCGTACCGCAGCATCTCGTACATCGTCAGTTCGCCTTCCGGCAGCCATGAACGTCAGCGGCGGGCCCTGGCACCAACTCACCCGTTGCAGTCGTCGTGCTGGGTATCGACGGACACGTTGTTATTGCAGCCGCCGTAGCCCTCAGCTGTGGCGGTGGTGCTTGAAGACAGCTGGGTCATGTCTTCGTTTGGTGTTGGACTGAGGAGTGGCAGAGAAGGTGTGCACCAAGTCGATGCAAACAGAATAGGGAGATCTGGATGCTTCTCCTGGGAAGAGCAGCTCATATATACGTAGCCCACGTCTGGTTGCCCTATCTCTCTGCGTTCTGACGTCTTATGACCAGGAGGATGCTGCCAGACTGGGTGTGTAGAGTGAGTGTGTCTGAGTTAGCGGCCACACCCAGTGTTCGCGTGCGTGTATTGGATAGCCACATCGTCTCAGGATTATCCATTGGTAGTGCTCGGCCAGATTAATTCCCGTGATAAGATGTCCATATCTCACGAGGTACATCGAGTGCCAGAGCTACCACCGACGCGGAAGAGGTAGCGTCCAGGGTCCTTGCACATGTGCCACTGACCTGGCCTGTGGTCCCTTGTCGTCGTAGTCGTGGAGGAGATGGTGGTGGGGGAGGAGGAGGAGGAGGAGAAGGAAGAGAGGACCCACCCATCCACCCTCCACTGTTGCTGCTGCGTGGCTCGAACGTCACCGGTTGAAGAGCGAAAGATGCGGTACCTGCAGGCAGTGCGAGCGGCGGTGAGAGGAGCCACCCTCGTAGGTGTGGGAAGGATCTGGCTCTGGCGATGCCATGGTGGCCGCGGTGGCTGAAGGCGCGGCGGGCGTAGGGTCCAGCGACAGTCGTCTGGACCAGGACCCTTGACCCATGTCTTGCGCCGGCCCCAGTTCGATTTGCTGCCGGAGATGCGGTGCAACCGGATCTAGATCCATCTCGGGCTGGCCTTGTGGCGGGCGGGGAAGCCTGTCTCCTGTCATTGGCAGGGTGGCCAGCACATGGGATGCCAGACGTGAATGTTGCGACGCTGGGTCGCGCCCAGCCCAGGTCGCTCGGTTTGGCGTGATACGTCCGCATTCCGCCGCAAAAAGCAAGGGAGCGTGCTTCGAAACACTGTGATCAGGTCACCGAGTCGACCGGTGGAGAGCTATGCCTTCGAGGAAGAAACACGGCGCAGCACCGTCTGACCCTAAGGGGCAAGGTCATGATGTGCCCATGCCGTAGTCGGGGCTGGCTGGCTGGCTAGCCTGACGATCCCAAGAGGTGATGCTGAAGTGAGACTGTCTCGGTGCAGCATGGGTGATTTGTTGATGGGGGTTTTTATGCCCATGAGTGCCTGTTGTCAGATATTCGGTGATGACGGACATGGGATTTGCTGTCCGGGCGATGGTGTTGGTGCGGGTGTCATGGTGAAGGGGTGGATTGGAGGTGTAGGTGGAGGAGGGGTTCAAGTCGTTGAGGGGGGTGGATGGGTGACGCAGGGTGCTGGGCAGAGGCATGTCAAGAACTAGTCCAATGCCACTGCCACTGCCACGGCGGGAATGTTGCACAGGAGGCAGCTGGGTCTCGGGGGGAAGCCCCCTAACAGGAAGCAGCAGCCCAACACGACCGCCTTCCTTCCCCCTTCCTCTTGCACCCTCCTGCCAGGCACCATCCAGCGACGCCATCCAAGCCCCAAACCCCATCATTTCATCTCTTTTCATTTCGCGTCTTGTGTGGGAAAATTTTGAGCTTCGTCACAGCACGCAAGAATGTAAGTAGACCTCGTGCAATCCCCTGGCGGCCGCATTCACAATCGCTGCAGAACCACGGACCACGGGAACGTTATCCACGCCCGACTCAACCAGGTGGTCGGGCGTTGATTCAGATGTTCTTCAGTGGGCGACTTTCTTGCTTTTTCCTGGCCTGTACCATGGACAAGTCTCTCCGGTCGAAAAGTATGTCGTATGAGAAATCGAGCCATTTTTTCAACTAGGGCTGGGACTTCCATCGTTTCTTTTTCCTGCTTTCCATCTATTGGGCATCAATGAAAGGTGTCGGCCATGGGATTAGTATGAGCAGGAACAGCAGCCATGACACGATCCGAGACTATCCATACTCGGCAACGACCCGATCCTGACCCCAGCACGTCGTCGACAGCTTCCGAATCATCACGGGAACTCCATCGACGCGGCTCGGCGGCCTTTGCCAAGCATCGCGCCTGGCATCCGCCGCAGCCCAGCTCAGCCGCAACGTCACATCATACAGGCGACGGCATGCAAGGGTCTTTCGTCGGCGCCCTCGCACAGCACAGCGGACAGATCACTCCGGAGAGGGGGCGCTGGCCTATGTCTGGGGCCCGCGGGTCACCTTCCGTCAGCGCCATGTCATGTTGTTTTTTCCCATTCAAGCCCTTTTCCCGATGACAACAAGACCCGGTTTGGACCATGATAGACATTGACGCAGCCCGCCGCTTGCTGACCGCTGCCCCTTTCGAGTGACCAAGGGATCGAGCTGAGAACAAAGGTGCAGACCAGATTCACCTCGGCCTGGCTCTTTGTTCAAACCGCTTGCTCTCTCCGCCTTGGACTGATATGAAAAGATCAGCAATGCGATTGTCATTGATCATGCCGTTGTGTGCGGACACGACGAATGCGTCGTCTCAAGTCGTCAAGTCGCGGCAGCATAATAGGGTGACTATTTCAGGCGTCTGCCCAGGTCGCCAACCGCAACAGAATATTCATCCGTCATCTCAACTTTTACTAACTCCGGCTTGGTTTCTTTCTGCTGCAATCTAGCAGATCAGCAACCTACACTCAACCCTGGTTTCATCTACTCACCCCTATACAGGATGGCCCCCTCGCGGATCATGCCGCGCGCCACCGATGCCAACGAAAGCCACGATCAGACCGCCTCCATCATCGTCTCGGTCGTTTCTCTCGTCCTGGTCCTCGCAAGTGCCCTCCTTCTCCTTGTTTGTGCCCGCCAGCGACACTGCGAGGCAAAGGTCTTCGACCTCCAGCGCCGCGAGTGGCGCGAGGCCCGCCTCAACCACCTCAGCACCGTCAAGTCGCTCGAGCGCCAGCTGAGCTGCTGTACCTGCCAGCCCGCGCTTCCCTGGAACGCTGACGGCGGCACACGCCAGAAACGCAGCTCGGGTCAGGCTGCGGTGGCTTCCCAGAGTGAGACGACGGTCCCCATCCCCACCGGTGATCTCTTCTCGTCGTTCCTGGAACGCTGGCTCCCTAAGAAGCAGGGAGATATAGAAATGACTTTCTGGGAGGACGCCCAGTCCGGGAGTCTTTCCATGAGGCCGCCTGTCTCGCCCTGCCCTGCGCCATCTGACAAGAACCCCTTCGTCGTGGAAGACGATCACGCTGAGGATGAACCGGAACAGAAGGGGGGGAGCAAGGAGGAGGGCGCCCATGTCCATGCTTCTGCTGGCTGACGTGTTTAGCGGGATATTTCTTTCATCTTGAGCAGCTGCAGGCAGTTCGAGGGTACGTATTCATTGGCATAGCTGGCTTTCTCGAGCCTTGGTGGTCGACCGATCACCATCGTGTTGCGCCAGAGATACACCAGGAAGAAAAGTAGCAGGATGATAGCAGAACCAGACAACAGCTTGATAGTTGTGAATTCAATACCGGGGTAAGAAACATTCTAGAGAACCGTGCATCTCATCTGTTCATCAATGTCATAACCAACCTTCGGCCGCCCATCCGCCCAGCCCGATCAAATGTCGTACAGCGCAGCAAGCTCCTCCGGCGTCATGTTCCTCCACTTCTCGTTGGCCGCGGCATACGACTCGTCGAGCGCCTTCTTGTCTCCAGGCCCCCATTCGTCGCCCTGCCTGTCCATCGCCCACTGGATCCCGTCGTCCTCTGGGTACTTCCAGCTGTCGTCGTTCCGGTCCCGCCATTCGCCGTCGCCAAGGTACACCCAGTCGTCGCTGCTCCTCTCAAAGAAGCCGCCCGGCCCACCGGGCATCGACAGCGTGCGCTTGTGCTTCTCATGGGAAGTCCCCCGCTGCGTCTCGTCGTCCGTGCTCATCTCCCTCGCCATGCCGTTCCGCTCCGGCCCGGCGACGAGCTTGTGCCGTAGCAGGTCCAGCGGCGGCGGCCTCGCGCCGCCGTCGTCGAGCTCGTAGCCGGTATCCATGTCCTCGAGGGGGGGCAGCGCGTGCGCCTCGCGCGATATCTTGGCTGTCTTCTCGCTCGCGAGGCCCGTGACCTGGTGTATCGCCGCGGGGGTGCTGGCCTTCTGGGCGTGAGGGAGTTCATCGAAGGCGGAAAGCTGGTCTCTGCTGGCGAGCCGCTCGGCGGTGGGCGCGCTGCCGTCTTGGTAGAGGGGCTTTGCTGCGAGGCTGGCGGACGGGAGGGGAGCTGCGGCGCCGCCGACCAGGAGAGTGCCTGCGGCGACGGCGAGGATGGCGGGTTTCATTGTGGTAGCGCGGGGGCAGTGTGGGTGGGATGGTCGTGATGCTGTTCCTGGCAAGGGATGGATGGTCGTGATGCTGTTCCTGAGAAAGGATGAATGGTCATGGAAGCGAAAAATAACGGGCATCGTCCGGGAGAAAACTCGAAGGACGAAGGATGAGATGGGTGGCTATTTTATGGATTCCGTAAGGTATCGGACTTGATGGATGATTCGAGTTTAGAGTTGCTGGATCTGCGCGAGGACAAACTTTGGCATGGCGACACAAAGTATGTAGCACATCGGAGAACGTGACCGCCGCGGACAGTGATGGCAGGGTCAAGACGGACAGAGTTGAAGTTTCGTACATGTGACGCGGCACGACAACTTTCTTTAACAAGCCAGATTCTCCCGTTGTACTTGACCCTCAACCAAGCAGGACGACCCAAAGCCCTTCAAATGAGTGACTGCAGAAAAAAAAGCCAACGCCTTCAATGCATGGATATCAAAACACACGGGCTACATCTAGAAGAACTTGCTCTTCAGCGCGCCCGTGACCATATTCCTCTTCTGCTTGTTCACGTACTTGCCCACGTCGTCCGCCCACCCCTGGCTCTGGTTCTGCAGGTTGTCCATGCCGTCGCCCATGATGTTGAGCTTCTCCGTCCTTTCGTTCAGCTGCCGCGTCAGGTAGTCACCCCACCCCTCGTTGCTGGTGCCCGCCCTGCTCGGCCCGGCGGCTGCCCCGGCTGGCCCGCCGCCGCCCCTGGCAGCGCGCTGCTCTGCGGCCGCGGCCGCCACCATGCGCTTGCTGGGCGGCCGGTCGGGGGCGATGAGCAGGTCGAGGTCCGTGGGGCTCACGTACTGCGTGCCGGAGAGCCACTGTATGTTGGAGATGGTGGGCCGTACCGGTGCCGTGAGCTGCGGGTTGATCATGACGTCGGCGCTCTGCGGCAGAGGCTGTCCCGCACCCCAGACGGACAGCTTAGTGATCTCGCTGGGCCCCGTCCAGCCAAACACGTCACCCGTCCGGGTGACTGCTGCACCAATGGTGCGGCTGGCGTCCAGCATGGGTAGCTGCACAATATTGATCTCCTTCAGGCCCGGGATGGAGTAAGCCCGGGTCGTGCGGTCGCCGAAGACGCCCACAATGGCGAAGCCGCGGAGTTCGTATTCGGTCACGTTGGCAGCGTCGCAGAGGGCGTCATCAAACGACTTGGAGGCGCCTTTACCGGTGGCCGGCTTGAAGATGCGAATTTCGGTTTGCGTGACTAAGGACATGATCAGTGCCGGGCCTCGTAAACTGCTAGAACGTACTCACCTGCTACGAGCATGCCGTTGACCTGCTGGCCGTTGCGTAGGCCAGCAACAATAGGCCCCGTCGCCAGCGCCGGCTTGCCAGTCTCGGCCACAATGGGACACAGGGCGACTACCTTGCCGTCAAAGTGCTGCATGCCGGCCATCTTAGCTGTGTATCCGCCGTTGGCCGGCAGCAGCTTAAACGTCACGACGCGGCCGAGATTGGTGCCCATGAAGCAGCAGATGCTGGAGTAGTTGTCACCCTCGAGCGTCAAAACGCCAAACTCAATGGCTACGGGCCACTCTTTGGGGCCGGACGACGCGGAAGAGCTCTTGAGGAAGGACGACCGCTTCTCTTGCTTCGCAAAGTCGGCCACGGAGGCCTGGAAGATGACGGCGGGGCCGCGCAGGTCGATAATGCTGAAGAAGCCGTTCTCGGATCCAGCCGCCACGAAGCCGACGTCGGAGACGCAGAGGGCCGTGATGGGTCCCTGCATCATCTCATAGAGGCTCATGGGCTGCAGGCCCTCCTTGAGCGGCGGCTCAGCCCTCGAGGCAATGTCCGTCAGACCGCCCGGGTTGGAGGGGAGCTTTTGCTGCTGGTCCTTGCCGTGCCCCCTGTTGACGCCCCACCGGTAGATGACGACCTCGCCCGACTTTGTGCCGACGGCGAACTCGCCCGTGTTAGGGGCCATGTTCATAGTTGTGACCTCGACGTTGTCGTAGCGGTCCAGCGCCCGTGCGACGTCAACCTGGAGCTGGCGGGGGTTCTCGATCTCGTCGCCGTGGCCCGAGTCCCAGAGCCTCACGGTGCTGTCGCCGTGGGCCACCTGCAGGATGGTGCGGTCCTGGTACTTCCTCGACGGCTTCGTCGCTTCGGCGCCGCCCTTGAGCAGCGGCTCGCCCTGGTTGCGCGTCTCCGTCATGCCGAGCCAACGGCCGCGGTCGACGGTCTGCACCGCGAAGCGCGAAACATAGGGGTGAACAAGCGACACGGAGGGGTGGAGCTGGTTCGTCGGCGTGATGGGATAGCCGGAGGGAAAGCTCATGGTGATGAGCTCGCCCGACGTCAGGAGGCTCATGATGGCGATGGGGTCGTGCGAGCCGGCATAGTGCGGGGAGGATCGCGGGATGAGCAGGAAGTCAACGACTTCGGCACCAGGCGGCGTGGCCAGCACGCTCTTGCGCTTGCCTTTGAAGTGGTCCTGCAAGACCGGCCACGACGAGGTCGCGTACGCCGGGGTGGGGCCGAGGTCGATGAAGGTCAGGCCCTTCTCCGGCGCGTCGGGGGGCTGGCCACCGGCGATCAGGAGGCCCGTGTCGTCGGGGTTCTCCTTGCAGCACCAGGCGATGCGTGCGTACGTCTCGTGGAAGGTGGACGGCGTGCTGCCGCTGGCAGGCTGGTCGACCTTGAGGTTCTCGAGGGTCCGAGCGGTCAGGAGGCGGCCGTCCTTGGGGTCCCAGAAGGCCATGCTCCCGTCGTCGTGGGCGGTCAGCACGAAGGTGCCGGAGGGGTGCCAGAGGGCGTCTGTCAGGCGCGGCTTCCGGACCGCGTCGACGGCGCCGCCTCCGCCGCCAGGGGCGCCGGGCTGCAGGACGTACTCGAAGAACTTGGTGGGGAGGTTCTGTTTGAAGGAGTAGATGACGGCGCCGGTGGTGTAGCCGATGAGGAGCTTGCCAATGTCGGTGGGATGCATGGCCAGGCGGACGAGCCCGACGGCCCTCGCGCTGGGGTCGTGGTCACGCCAGAAGTTGGGCAGGCGGAATGAGTTGGAGATCCTCTCGCGGTCGAGGTCGTAGGCCAGGACCTCGCCAGAGGCCAGGCCCAGGAAGGCCCAGTCGAGCATGGGGTCGGTGACGAGGGCGACGACATTGCCGGAGATGATCTGGCCGGCGATGCGCTCGCCCGAGTCGAGGTCCCAGATGGTCAGGTCGTTCTTGGCGTCGAGGGCGACGAGGCGGTTGGCGGTGAAGCGGAGGGCTCGGAAGGATGTGCGTCTTGGCGGCTCGAGGGTCTTGGAGACGCGGGTGTGGCCGAAGACGAAGATCTTGCCAGCGCCGAACTGGGACTCGTTGGTAGCGATGGCGAGGAGGGACTGAATGGGCTCGTAGGCGAAGCAGCTGGGATGTGCGTTGTCAGCTTCACATCTCGACGTCTATCAACCGTGGGAGAGATTCTGCGAGGACGCGCGTCTGATGCAGACTGACCTGATCTGGGAGTTGATGCCGAACCGCGCCTGTTCGTCGGGGGCGAAGAGCTCGGGGAGGATGGCGGCAGACAGGTCATTCTGCATGCCCGTCTGCTTGCTTCGGAGGAATGCCGACGCCATGGTGGGATGGGGGCATTGGGGTGCTGGATGGGGATGTGGTGATGTTCTTGGAGAGAGACCAAAAAGTGACGATCGCCGGGCGGGGAGCTTGGGCTGAGGCAGTCGCTAGCGACCTGGAGCTTGGCCGGGAGCGGCGGGGTCGCCTGCCTGTCTTGGGGCCTGCCCTGTCCCTGCATGAGCCGCGCGCCCCTCAGCAACGTCATCGCCAGAGCCCTACGACCTCCCTAAGACCTCGACTTTAGGTACTGCGTCAGGGATCTTGGGGCCCCCGAAGCCTGAAGCACAGCCACTGTCACCCTCGGTAATGGAATGGGCAAAACGAATCGACATCTTTCTATCGGAGGGCAGCTTCTGTAGCCTTCACCTTCGCCCTTCACCTCAACTTGCAGTATCCGTGTTCCCATTCCCATTGCAGAACCCCAATTCGTGACCCACAAGTGACAAGCGAACCGAACAGTCAATAACATCCCCCGGCACAGCCCATCACCCGGTCGGACCAACGCTAGCCCCTAGTCCCGGACCTGTCAGCCAACGTCGACTCGTACAGCGCACGTTCCTTTCCTTTAAGGTACCTTACTTACCCTACGACAGCTCCATGCATGCCACCGCAAAGAGGAAGAAGGCCAGCCAGACGGACGCCACCAAGCGCATGTCCTCCGTGAACGCGACGCTCGCGCTGTGCTCCTCGAACGACCTCCCGTCGCCGTCCGCCAGCGCGTGACCAGCCGCCGTCTTGAGCACCGCAGCGTCGACGCACAGCCGCCAGGCGAACAGGACCGTCCACACCAGCCAGAGGCTCCCCACGCTCGGCAGGGTGTTGGCCGCCAGCGTTAGCACCAGCACCAGGCAGCACTGCTCGAGCATGCTGCGGAGCGCGGCCCGCGAAGACAGCCGGCGCAGCGCCTCGGTGTGTTCCTGCTCCAGCTGCTCGGGGATCGTCTCGCGGTCCGCTCCGGACGGGGAGGGCTCCAGGAACGGAGGGTCGGCTGGAAAGGAGAAGACGGGCATCGTGGTTGGGCCGAGGGGTCTTCGTGAAGAGGTGCTTTGAGATGCCGCAAGATGATTGTCTGCACGATGCTACCCAAAGGACCAAACCTCCATACCCATATAGTCTGCGGCCTTCAAGGTCCCCAGCCCGCTGCCAGTTGCACTACCCGTCGATCGTATCATCATGCATGCCTCGGGGCTCGCAGTTGACTTTTCATCTTGCAGGCCCCAGCTCATGGTGCCAATCATTTCGTGTTAGCCCCCGAACTCTGCGCCTTCAAGTTGCAAGACGCATGACGCCATGCGCCTCGAAAACTGAAAACATGCAGAGGCCAGCTTGTCACAATCGGATTCCGCAGCATCTTTCGGGTGAACGTTCATTGCATTGTAGGCGCCACTTTGCCCTCTCGCCACGTGAGTGAGTCCCTAGTGTATCGTCTATAGTCCCGAGCAGTCCATCCCAAGCAAACAAGAACAGGCAGAAAGAGTCCGACCGCCCGGCCTCCGCAGAGGCCCGAATCCGGGTATCAAGTCTATCACACCGGAAGAAACAGAAAAGAAGAAAAAAAAAAGAAGAAAAAACAGATATTCGTAAAGACATCATCCGCTCCCCAGCTCCTTCACGTCAAAGTTCAGATCTCCGTGCTTCGTCCGCAGATGTCGCGCAAAGTTGTCGCGGCGGTTGTACACGTGCCCCGTCTTGGCCTTTCGGCATCCGGGCACGCGACACCGGTATCCCTGCGCGGCGGCGCCGCCGTCCAGCTTCTCGTGCGTCTTCTTGTGGCGCTTCAGGTCCTTGTGCGTCGCGAAGGCCTTGTCGCAGTCGGGCACGTCGCAGTGGTAGTCCTTGACGTGGTATCGCTCGTGCTTGCTTCTGGGGTGTCAGTCGGGCTGCTGATGGTCGTGCCTGAGACAGGGCAAAAAAACAAAGTGGCTGTGATAGAAGAGGATCTTGACAGGCTGGGTATCACAACCCAGCCGAGAATGAAACGGAGAGAATGGATAGTCCAAGTCAAATTAAAGGGCGAAGAAGGTCGAGGTGGGAAGAGGGGACAAAGAAAATACATCAAGAAAAGGGGTATTCACGTGAGATCGCTCGGTCGCGGGAAAGTCTTGCCGCAGTCGCCCCAGCGGCAGGCAAATCGTAGTTCCTGGCCGGGCACCGTCGGGGCCGGCGTGCCCCAGCTGATGCTGCTGCCCTCATCGCTCGTGGTGGCGGCGTCAAAGTCACCGAGGTGCACGCCGGGAAAGGAGGCAGGGTAGTGGCTCATTGTTGGGCTCGGGGTGACTGAAGAGTAGGAGGGGATGGCGGGTGGAGACTCCGTGACACCAGGTGCCAGTGGCGAGCTCCATGCTGGCGAAAACGTCGCCGTGGTGGCCGGCGTGGCGCTGGGTATGAAGGGTGGGTCAATGATGGACGAGTCGACAAAGTCGTCGAAGGTGGTGGCGGAGTTGAGATAGTGATCACAATAGCAGATTTGGCTTCCGAGAAACACGCAGTAACAAGAGTCGATCAACTCCGGTTCGTTGCTGGTGTCCAGAAAAACCGCCACGTTTGCGGATGGGGGGGTTGTCGTGGAGGTGAGGTGGAGGGGAGGCCTAACTGGTAGGCTGGAAGATGACAACGGTCGAGCGAGAGGAGGGTTGGGTAGCGAAGCACAAGCTGCTGCTGCTGACCCGGAGGGTTGGGGTTGCTTTGTTGACCGAGTCAATTCATGGGCGGGGAATATCCCCGCATGCGGCTTTCCAGCTGGTTCAGAAGATCCTATGATAACACCAATGGGGGTAGGTGTGTGCAGAGCACGGGTTGAGGTCTTGTTGGGAGGAGCTGTAGATAGCTAACTGTTCATTGGCGTGTGTAGTGGAAAGAGTGGCCGTAGGGCTGAGGAGGTTGCTGTTCTGGTCTGGTCTGGTCTTGTTTGGGCTGCCGGCTTGAGTCGGGCGTCTTGTCGATCTTTCGGCTTCGGGGTTCGGGGGTCGTTGAGCGTGGGGTTGCAGGTATTGACCGGTGCCGGGGCGGGGGGGGGACCGCGGCCCTTAAGTAAAGTGTACTGGTGCGCGGACGCTGTGACGCGGGGTGTGGAGGCTGTGCACTGCAAAGCAACGCGGCTCACGGCAAGCGATGGGGGGCCATTGGCGCCCGAGGGCGACCTGGAGGCTTGGTTCGAGTGCTGCGCGCGCCGGGAAGCGAGCGCTGAGTGCTGGTCTGGTTGGGGAATGTGGAGGAGACCATGGTGGAGGGCCTCAAAAGTCTGACGTCGCCTGTGTTCGCCCTGGTCCATTGTAACTGTAGTCGGTCGATAACGGAACCGGGGGCCCGCGGGGCTCGCAGTGCCAATGGTGCGGCACAGTCATTCGGCGGTGCTGTGCTAAGTGCTGCGCTGTGGTTTGTGGTTCGTCCGTCCAGTCTGCCTGCATGAGTGCCCAGCGCCCCCCCGACGTCGGGCTGCGCCTCCCGGCCCCTACACAGCCATCGTGGTGCTGCAGGGTGGTCACGGGACCGTCTCACCGACAGGCTATTGCCTCGACGTTGTGCTGGAGACCTGCTCAGCCCGGTTGCGGTACTGCTTTGGGCAGGTAGGTGTGTTGTCGCGAGGTCCAGACCGTTTACCGATCGATTGATTCGGGTTGCGTCGTCGTCATACGGTTGGGGTACTGCAGGGCTGGCGACGCGCTTCATTTCGAGAGTCGCGGCACCCAAGCATCGCGGCGTCCATACGACGTTCATCCTCGAGGTTTTTGCTTGAATAGTTCCTCTCAGGACGGGACCGTCTTTCCGTGATTTGCTTCATCCAGCCGATTGAGGCCCTTCGCAGCCCATCACATCTTGACAAGCACAGCAACCCAGACAAGCACAGCGACCCAACGAGAGGGTTGATTCAGTTCGAGGGTCACGGCAAGCCTCCGGGGGCTGGTGCCGAGAAGACCCCGGACGCGGTCACCCTTGTCGCCAGAAGGAAGCTTCCTGGCTTCCACCATCATTCCATAGCGTGTTCCATGGCGTCTTCTGCCGTGCTTCCGGGGCTTCTTCCAGCCTTCTCCGTGGCTTCTTCCACCCTTCCATGCGTCCTTCCATGCAGTGGACGCACGTCATCGGAAAGATAGGCATCGCAGATCGAATGAGGATTCACGCCAGGGGACAACGTGCTCTGCGGTGGATGTCTGTTCCGCGGCGGTGACTGGACAGCCAGCAGATGCTCGGCCGACAAGGTGTGTGGCACGGCTCCGAAAGCAGCGCCGCATGACCGCCGGGGGGGCCGTTTGGTGGTTGCCCGAGAGGCTGAGTGCAAGGTTCGTCGGGATGGCCGTCCTTAGATCGGCAAGCTTCCCCCGCAGGCCCCACTCCATAGTCTGCCAATGCTGTCGCGGAACAAATGGCCGTGGCTGTGGGAACGGAGATCTGGGGCGGATCATGACGGAACTATTGCACAAGAAAGCTGTCACGGGCGATCAGGCGTATTCGGGCGTCTCGTGAGGCGTCATGTGACATGATGATAATCGGTGCTATTCGGTGATGCTCGGTGAGATGTGACTGCGACGATCAGGGCGCCTTGGATGGCGGCTGATGGCATTTTAGTCGTAAAGCCTCGAATCCGCATAGGGCATTGCCAGTTGTGGGAATGTGACCTGGGCAGGCAGCAGCAGTAGCAGGTGGGGCATGCCGCAAAACGGGGCCAGAGGGGCACGTGACGGCAACCACCCACAAAGCATCGTGTATCTCCGGTCCCTGCCAAACCTCCAAGCTTTACCCTGCACCGTTTACTAGATCCCATCAATCACGAGACTCCGCCACTCGGAACCTCTCGGAAGAATCGCGAGATATCACCATGGTGGCCGACCGCCAAGTACGATGCTTTTCTGGGCCATCTTCGGTGAATCATTGAAGGTCAGGGGGTTTTGAGGTGCTGTCTGATGACCCACGGGCGTTGTCTTCGGCGTGGCGGAACTAAACTACCTGCATCTCCTCTTCCTCCGGGGAAATCAATTGCTCGCTTCTTGTTCCGGCCCTTCCATGGCTTGGACGGCAATGGTTCTGGTACCTGATCAGATCTTTCTTCAGCTAAGTGCGAGGACCAAGGGGCGAACACATCTTGACTTTGTGAGATCGCACATAGTATGAGGCTCTTCGGATATCACTCAGCTAAGAACTCCGCGAAGTGTTCCAGATAGCTTACTACGATAGGAGACCATCATCAGACCTAGACTGTCGTGTAATGTGATCAACAATCACCACTGCGTCATTCGAATTCTCATACAACTTGGGCACATCCGACTTTATCTCGACAGACTGCCATCAACGGAGACGCTTCCCACAACCCCAGTTCCTTAGTATCCCAAGCCCGCAATGGCCGCGCCTACCTCTCGTCGCAGCCTCCGTTTATCCCTCTTCGCATCTGAGTCGGCTTTCTCTTTCTTCTCTTCGTCCTTCACATCCTCCTTTTGCTTCTCTTCCTTCCCGTCGGTCGGGCCCACGGGGGCATTCTCAGCCTTCAACTTCGCAGCCTCGGCTCGACTCCACTCAGCGAGCTCCTTGTCCGCCCTCTCATCGTCATGCAGCTCGTCATCCACGATGGGAACCACGGCCTTGGGATTTCCGCTGCTCAGAGCCGTCAGAATGGCGCTTTCAAACTTCTCCGCCGCGTCGCTGCTGCTCATGGCATACGTAGTCTTGGGCATGGGCTCCCCCAGCAGCCTAGCTTGCTCGTCGAGCTTGCCATAGAAGGCGTCGACCGGCGCCTCGGTCAGGTAGTCGAGCCTGTGGCCGCACCGAGACTCGAGCACGTCGTCAACGGTCGGGTTCGAGGCGCAGCACGACCCCCAGCAGTCGCCAATGCGCTCCATGACGGGTTTGTAGGGGTTCCGCCGGCGGCTCTGGTCAATGATGTGCAGCATCGTCGGGATGGCGACCTCGTGGAAGACGCCGAAGCCGCCGAAAATCTCGGACAGGAAGATGTAGTCGGCGAAGAAGCGGCGCGGTACGTAGTAAATGTCGCTCCATCCGACGCAGAACTCGTCCTTCTTGATCTTGTAGTTCATGCCAAAGTTGTTGACCACGCTCGCGGCGGCAACGGCCATGCGATGGAAGTCCTGCTCCCAGCCCCACCAGTTGTACTTTTCTGTCTTGGTCATGCAGACGAACTTGGGCCCGCCGTGGGAAGGAGGCGCCTCGTCGATGATGTGCGGGTACCAGATGGAGAAGCGGTCCATGCCGGACCAGGCCATGGGGTCGATCCAGGCGTCAAAGTGGTAGTAGAGAAGGCCGTCGATCTCGGGTTCCGTGTCGAGGATGAGCTTCATTGTGCGCGCGACCTGGTTGAAGATGACGCGGGTGCCGGGGTTCTGATCATGGGTGAGGTTGTGGAAGTCCGGGCTCTCGTCCTTGAGTAGTTGGGGCATGGAGATGTGGACTGTGTGGAAGAAGGGTGCGTACTTCATGAGGAGGGGGATCCGCTCGGGGTGGGCTGAGTTCCAGCGGATCATGGCCAGGGTGTTCTTGAAGGGCGATACAATGGTGCCGTTTTCATGGTTGTCGGGGTTGATGAGGTTGGATGGGGTGCCTTCCGACAGGGATTCGCTGTCCGTGGCGCTCGATATCCGGGACCCGGACATGGACAGAAAGGCCACAGTCATGACTGTAAAGACCGTTGCTATACTGAGGAAGATGCTGTTGAACTTCTGAATTGATGTTAGTTCCGGTACGTATTTGAGAGGGTCGGCGTTGCTACCTTGGAAACAGCCGCCAGCTTGCCGAAAAACGTCAGCTTCGGGGGCTCATCGTCGCTGGTCAAGCTGACGCTCTCTGGTGATGGAGGGTTATCCATGTACAACCAGGACGCCGCGAACACAACGACAGTTCCAGGCAGCACCAGGAAGCTCAATTCCGTGGCGAAGAGAACAGGTGATATGTAGAGAAGAATGCCCGTGGCGAAGGCCGTCGCAAAACACTTGATGACGGCATCGGCATCTTTCGCAGTCAGCATGGCTCAAATCAAACTATCCGAAACACTGACATTTATAGACGGCGGTAATGGCGAGGCCAATGAACACGTTGCTCACTACGACCATGACGGCGCCGAAGCTGTTGTATCCCTCGAAGAACCCCGGCTCATCGGCCTTGAGTGACCTGATGACGATATGGCAGAGTAGGTTGATTGCGGCTCCAGCAGCGTAGAGAATCATGTTGTCCGCGTGGAGGCTTGAGTCATCCTTTTTCAAAAGCGCCTGGTTGTACACACCGGATGAGGCGCTGAGGAACACTTGGAAGAGGAGAATGGTATAGGTGCTGAAGGAGTACGTGGTCCCCTTATCGGGACTGTACTGGGTTACCATCAACCCGCAGATCTGATGGTCAGCTTCGGTGTGACATGTTCGGAGATTGACCTACCTGTAGAAGTATGGCGACCCACTGGATCTTGGAGACCTTGGTGTTGAGGGTCGCGATCATGACCAGTGCTGTGATGAAGGTGACGCCGCTCTTGGTGAGCTGTATCGTGCCCGGGTCGGCCATCTTGTAGCTGACGAATATCTAGAAGAATGAGCATGAAGGTCGACGAGGAGGTAGCTGTCCGAGTACCCACCAGGTTGTTGATGAGAACGTAGAAGAGAGCGAGCTTGCAGAATCCGTACTGCACGTCTCTCGTGACTTCGCCGCAAACATAGCTCCAGTATGAGGCCAGAGTAAGCTCTGCCGACGACGTGCTCCTGCAAGTAGCCTTTTGCCCGTCGCCCGATTCCATATGTCCATTGCTTGTGCCGTCTTTCGGCTCCGTCTCTGAGCTATCCTGCGTCTGTTTCTCCGTCGTAGGCAACTCCGATCCCCTAAGTGGCACATACCCGGAAGCGCCACCCCGATTCGACGGGCCAATACCTCTGCTCGCTCTATCTTGGCATTCTCGGTAGAAGAAGATGGCCGACAGGAGCACTTTGAAAAACTCCGATATTGTAACCGAAGCAGAGGGGGAGAACAAGTAGGAGCCCTCCGTTTGTGAAGCTTTCATGACGATGCCGATGCCGACCTGTATGGCCACGAGGCCCAGGGCCGCAGCGTAGGCGGCATGCTGAGGGCCACGAATGCGGTGCATCGGTCTCACGAGGAGACCGAGGACGCTGCCACCACGCATGCTCGAGGCGGCATGGACTGACAGGTCTTAGGGTGGCGGAGTGGTCTCTTCGATGTGGGCGTGGTTTACAAAGGCCAACCAAGAGAGTCAAGTTCAAAGCTGGGTTGCCGATTTGGAGGAGAGCGGATGTTTTGCAAGATTCTGACTGAGCCGGACAACCGAGAACAGATGAGTACCTTCGTGAAAGCGTTTCTTGGGATGGAAAGAAGACGAAGAGTTGGGTCAACTCGAGAGCCACCACCTGAAGATTGCTGCCGTGAGCCAGGGGTTAGCTTGTTGGCTGAGCCTGAATCGAAAGATGTGAGCTCAGGCACAGCTCTCGGGGCCCGAACGTCCTGGCCGCCGGAGGCGGGTGATGGGTCATCCCCAGGGGCAGAGGATCGCGAGCCAGCAAGGGTCCGCACTGTGAGCTCACACCTAGGTCTGGGCGTTGAAACGAATAGCCAATGATCGGCGCGGCGGCCGCGGGAGATGCACGCCAGCAAGAGAGGCGCACCTCTCTGGGATCTGCCTCCAGTCCATATCGGCTCTAGCGCATCGACAAGCTTCTGCCACAGCCGCATGGCGCACCGTCTAAATATGGCATGAAGCTGTGATGTTTCACGACTGTTGCTGATGGTGAAGCTTGTGTTGAGGGGGGGAGGACGTGCTCAGGCGGGCATTGGGAGACCTTCACTCAAGATGTTCTTGTCTCTCTGTGTTTCAGGCGTCACCGTCACTGTTTCCAAGAGTCGACCCCAGAGCCAAGACTTCAAACATCCACGTCCGATCTCGTCCCTTCCGTCTGATCTGTCGAAACGTGGAAAGCGCGACCAGCCTCGAGTGATCAAGTGTACGGCAGCTGCAACCCACGTCCTTACTGGTCTTGACTTGACCCCTTATGAAAATGGCACCTCCTGAATTGGGGTCCCAAATCCCAGATTTCCTTCCAGCGCGCGCGTGTTCCAGGAGACCACGATACAAACACACAGGATGGCGCCCTCAGCAATCGAACCTTACGATGCCGCTGGATACGGTACGAGGTCAGGCACCACTTCTGAACATGAGCCCCTCAACGTCATCATCCCCATTGGGGGCATCGGCTCTCGCTTTGTCAAAGAGGGATATCGCTTTCCTAAGCCCCTTATCAACATCGTCGGCCGCCCCATGCTTCTATGGTTGATTGACAACCTCAGCTTGAAGCAGGGTGATACATTGTGGATGGCCATCAACGAAGAGATTGATGACGAGTTCCGTATCGGCCAGCTGGTCAGCAAGACGTTTCCCAAGATCGACTTCCGCTCGTTGCGACTACGACATCAGACCAAGGGTGCCAGCGAGACCGTTCGTCACCATCTTCATGTCGTGTATGACCCGAGCTCACGTTCTCTCAGCTTTACATCGTCACACAGAGCATGACGAAGAAACACCTAGGTCGTAAGACCGTCTCGCTCGACTGCGACACCATCTACTGGGCAGATATCCTGCACGACATTCGTTGCATGCCCCGAGGCCACGGAGGATGCTTCTATTTCCCGGATGATGGCGACAAGCCCATCTTTTCCTACATCAGGACAGACCCCACAAAGTAAATCAATTTTCTTTTCTGTTATGTACTGTGCTGATATCTCCAGGGACGGCGGAGAACAAATCGTCGACATTCAGGAAAAAAAGGCCATCTCCAACAAGGCCAACACGGGCGCCTACGTCTTCCCTACGGCCGCCCACCTGAAGCATTGGGCGGCCGAAAATCTCGATCTGAAGCACGCTGATGGCACCGAAATTGGCGAGTATTACACCTCCCAGCTGATTGCTTTGATGATACAGAGCGGACAGCCCTTCCTCGGCATGCCTGTCAACAATAAAGACTTTAGCGTCGTCGGCACGCCGGAACAACTGCAGGAGCTTCTGAGACTCTTGAAGTCAGAGACGTCGCATTTACCAAGGAGACTGAAGAAACGACGATTTTGCTTCGATCTCGACATGACGCTCGTCGGCGTGCCTGCCATTGCCGGCGACTATTCAACCTGTCCGCCCATCGAGAAGAACATCCGGCTTGTGCAGCAACTCTACAAGGCGGGACACTATATCATCATTGTAAGATTACTCTTGGGCCTTTTTTCTCCCTGTTTTCTTTTACTGCGCTTGCCATACTTGGTGTCTTCCAGAAGTAGTCTGAGCTGTAGAACCACATAGCTGATCTTGATCAGCAAACGGCCCGTCGCATGCGCACCCACAACGGCAACGTGGCTGCGGTGCTTGCTGACGTCGGCCCGGTGACTTTTGCCCAGTTAGCCAAGTACGGCATCCCCTTCCACGACATCCAGTTCGGCAAGCCCTACGCAGATGTTTACGTGGACGACTTGGCCGTCAATGCGAACCTAGACACGATGCGTGAGATCGGCTGGCTGCTAGATGAGTCCGACCCATCTGCGCTCATTGGCCCCGACGCGGGCGTCAAGGACACGAAGAAAGCCGGCATGGTGGCCGCGCGAGACTTCAACACGATCCAGATCATCGGCGACAAGGTGATCAAGTCGAGCAAGTCGGAGAACATACTCGGAGAGCTCTACTTCTACTCCCACATGCCGGCCGAGATTGCACACGTCTTCCCGGCCACATACAGCGTCGACTACATCAATGAGACGTCCAACTACAGCATCACCATGGAGAACCGAAGAGGTCTCACGTTCTCCCATTTGCTTGTCGGACGTTCCATCACCAAAGGGCGCCTGCTGAATCTGCTCAAGGCGCTGCACACGGTACACACGACGCCTAGCACAGGCCATGCCACCCTCGATATTCCTGATGCGTTGGGGCGGCGGTTCGAAGAGCACTCGGTGGAACGCGCGAACCACCGCGTCAACATCTACGCCAATTACGGCACCAAGCTACGCAGCCGGTACTACCAGCACCAAGACCGCTACGACGCGCTGGGCCCCCTCGCGGGATCCCTGTTTGCGCGCATCAACGAGTTCCTGGACACGTACGAGGCAGAAGAAAAGGGCGTCCACGCGCAGGTCATACACGGCGACCCAGTCTTCAGCAACGCCATCCTGTCCAAGGACGAGAAGATGGTCTCCTTCATCGACGTGCGCTGCCAGCTGGAGAACACCCTGACGCCCGAGGGTGACATTCATTACGACCTCGGCAAGGTCCTGCAGTCGCTCTGCGGGTACGACCACGTCCTGTTCATGAGTGCCAACAACCACGACCTCAGCAACGCGCTCGATGCGGAGGTGCCGCTGCTCGACGAGGCGGACACGGAGCTTCTCGAGGGGCTGCAAGAGCACTTCTTCACTTTCTTGGAGGACACGTACTCGGTTCGATTGCACCGCAAGACGCTGTTCCGGATCACGGCGTCGCTCTTCTTCAGCCTGATCCCGCTGCACCGTCCCGAGCTGGGGGCGGTGTTCCTGCGGCTGTGCAGGGAGACGCTGGACAAGGCGGGGGGCATTCGCTACGGGCCGGGCACGCGATCAACGAGCAGCGGAGGCCTCAGCCGGAAGGCGAGCCCGAGCCGCGAGGGGGCGGCGAGGCTCAAGATGCCAGTGGCGATTGCCGAGGACGCTTCGCTCGCGGTGAAGAGGATGACGATTGAGTGAGTGGTGAGCGGCTGCCGCGGAGAAGATGTATTTTCAGGGTTCATCTGGGATGGAAATGTCGGCGTTGGGAATAATTCAAGGTTTGGGGTCGACAGGGGGCGGGGGGCATCTCTGAGCGCGCCGTGCTTAGTGCCACGGCAGGAAAGAATAGTGTGATGAGCAATTTTCAGTGGGTAGCTCAGAATGGGTGAGCAGCAAGTGAAGTAGCCAATACACGCTTCCCATGACATGAGACCTTTCTTTCTTATTAACACTCTGTGCGATCCGACGGCCTGTCTCCCTGTCTCGTATCGTGGGGCCTAAGATTCACGGGTGCCGGTCATCATCTCGCATCTTGGCGAGTCAAGGGTCCAGGGGGGTTCAGGGGGGGTTCGACGGCGGGGACTCTGAGTCGTACGTCATTGCCGTGTCTTAGCTAAGCGAACGGGCGCCCCCACCCGGCCTGTTTCAGCTCGTCGGGGGCGGCCACTGCCAGGGTCAGGGCGGGCTTGGGAGGGGGGCCAGAGAGAGCAGGGGCCAGTGCTTACAGCTTACGTCGCAGCTGCCAGCCAGAAACTTGAACCGGACCGAACCTGCCCTGGTCAACCGTGACATTTTGTCCTCTGGCCTTTGACCTTTGACCTTCTGTCTCATCACATTCTCACCCGTGGCCACATCATCACCAGCCTCATCGCATGCGGCACGACATCTCCCCAGGACGACATTCGACGAGGCACCATGCCCTCCAGCGATCGGGATGAGCCCGCGCAGGCGCACGACGGCCCTCACCCGCTGCTGCCCTGGTCTCAGGCCCAGGACCGCGGTACCGGTGCTGGCGTCGGTGCTGGCGCCGATGCTTCTCTTGGCGAACATGAGAAGCCGTCGACCGCCGGCGTGGGCGTGGGACCGAGAAAGGCCAGCGACAAGATCCGGTGCCTCGACGGCCTGCGTGGCATCGCCTGCCTCCTCGTCTTCAACTACCACTTTCTCTGGCCGTGGACGCCGCTCATCATGATGGGCTACGGTGCCATGCCGCCTCACTCACCAGAGCCCTACACGTCCTGGGCCTCACTGCCCATCGTCTGCCTCCTGCACCGCGGCCACCCCATGGTCGCCATCTTCTTCGCCATCTCGGGCTACGTTCTCTGCCGCCACATCCTGCGCGCCATCCACGAGCGCCGTGTCGACGCCGCCTACCACGGCATCGCCTCGGCCGTCTTCCGCCGCGTCTTCTCTTCCGCCTCTACATCCCCCCCACCATCAGCATGTTCCTCGTCGCCATGCTCGCCCAGGTCGGCCTGTTCCGCTCCGAGGACGCCATCTTCAAGGGCCGCGACTCGGCCTACATCAACGGCACCGTCACCATCGCCACCGTGCCCACCCTCAAGGCCCCCTGCGCCAACCTGTCCCACCCCGTCACCGGCGCCGACGGCGTCGCCGACTTCCTGCGCCTCCAGAGCCCGCTGTACCTCGGCAACCTCACCGGCTGGACAGACACGCTCTGCCTCAACGCCACGTCCGTCAACATCGGCCCCTCGACCGTGTACCGCCGCGCCCCCGAGGAGGCCCTCGACGCCCTCAACGTCTCTCGCGCCGTCGAGTCCCTGGCGCCCTTCCCCTGGGTCGCCCCCTACTTCAACCCGGCCCCCATCGATGTCAGCAACCGCACCAACATCACCGACGAGGCCGTCTGGGTCCAGCTCGGCGGCTCCTGGGAAGAGCACCCCTTCATCCACGACAACATCACCTACGCCCTCCAGAACTTCACCCGCGCCTACGCCGAGTGGGCCAACCCCTTCAACTTCGGCCACTACCATCCCCGCTACGACCCTCACACCTTCACCATCCCCATGGAGCTCCGCGGCTCCATGTTCGTCTACCTCTTCCTCCTCGCCACCGCCGCCGTCAAGGCCCGCTGGCGCCTAGGTCTCGCCGCCGCCCTCACCGCCTACTGCCTGCAGCTCGGCCGCTGGGACATGGCCACCTTCCTCGGCGGCACCCTCATGTCCGAGCTCGACATCCGCCGCGCCGACGACCGCCACCTGCCGGCCTACCGCCACGGGAGCCCTAGTGACGCCCTCGGCGCGAAACGAGCCCGCGCCCTCCGCTGGCTCGGCGTGCTCCTCGCCCTCTACCTCCTCTCCTACCCGGACGCGGCCGCCGAGTACACGCCCGGCTTCCAGTTCCTCGCCGCCTGGGTCCCACGCTACTATGTGCCCCTCGCCGGCTGGATGGTCTATCAGTCCCTCGGCGCCCTTCTCCTCCTCGCCTGCGTCCTGCGCAGCCCCCTCCTGCGCCGCGTCCTCGAGTCCCGCCTGCCCCAGTACCTCGGCCGCGTCAGCTTCTCCCTCTACCTCGTCCACGGGCCCGTCCTCCACAGCCTCGGCTTCTGGATCATGCCGCGCCTTTTCGACCGTCTCGGCCGCTCCGGCGGCTATGCCGTCGGCTACGTCATCCTGCTATCCGTCACCATATACCTGACGAACCTGTGGCATCGCAAGGTCGACGTCTGGAGCATCGGCGTGGGGAAGAGGGTCGAGCGCGCCCTGGTCGACCACACTTAGACCACGTTTAGAAATGATGATTTAGACAGATAGAAATGGCTTTGATGACCTTTTACTTTACGCAATGGCATGTCGCCCGATGAAGCGACGATGGACTTCTCAAAGTGTGTGGGACAGTCTCACCGATTTCAAGATGAACATGAACCAATGCCAGACTGAAATGACAAATACAGCAAGCCGAGAATGCAACTCAATACTTGAAGAGGTACGGGCGATAGCTCGTTACGACAGGGTTGACCGGACCAATGACAAGTATTAAGCTACCCGGAGTCTTTCAAGCCAATACCAGAGCCCTATGTTGTGATCAGGAATGTGATCAGGAAGTTGACCTGCTCTAGCAATGGCCTCAAAGTCTTGAAGCCCGGAGGACAGAGGCAGAGATGGAATGCATGTGCCAATCGAAGCAGAGCCGGGCCCGCTCGCGTGGCTGATGATATGTAGGGGCGGTGGAGCTCGCGAACAGAAGTCCCAAGACGATGGTCGCCACCTCAGATCAGCCAATCTTCGGCAAACCTACACTGGTCTCGGTCGAGATCTGTGAACTGCCGGCAGCCAGATTCGAAAACCTGCTTGATACTCTGGTTCCCTCCTCATATACACAGGCTGCTGACTTTTCAGAGATGCCGTCCCGTCCAAATGCAGAATCCCAGGCGCTCTAGACGAGTGCTCTAGACCGCCATCGTCACCTGCTTCATACCCACCTGGATCCGCAGAGCGCCAAGGCCGAGTCGCGGCGTCGTTGAACTCAGACATTGGTCTAAACAACGAGGATAGTGGTTGCCCCTCAGCCAAGCTGCATGGCTCCCCAGGCCCGCGCCACGCTCGGAATACCGTTACTGGACACTGACACCGAAGAGAGGATACCGCACGTCGCTGCCAAGAACACAGAAAGTCTTCCCTCGACGGGAGCCCCATCGGTTGCAACACCTGTACTATTTACCTGCCGGCTTGGTCTAAGCCTCATGCATCAAAAGAACTTGGGTCGTCTGTACATGGGACTTTCGTCTTCACCTCTCCGAAGGTCCTTTGGCGGCGGCGATCTTCGTCCGTTTGAGACAGGATGGAACTCTCCATGACGCAGCTCTGAAGCTATCGTATGGTCCCCGGCAACACATGGAGTACCTTGAGAAGAGCACATCACGGAAGTCTGAATGAGTATAAAGCTCGGCAGATCCTGCCATTGCTTGCCTCGAGAACCCCATCACATCATTCAACTCAAGGTCTTTCTCTTCGGCTTCATACGACCACTCACAGTAATCTACCGCTCCACGCCTAATCACCACGATGAAGCTGTCCATCTTCCTCGCCGCCGCCGCCGCCCTCGTCGGCGCCACCGAGGCCTTCGAGCTCATCTTCTACAACGGCCAGGGCTGCCGCGGCGCCAGGCTGACCTCCGAGAGCCGCGGCACCGGCGGATGCCACGCCTTCGACGGCGCCAAGTCCAACACGGCCTCCGTCCAGGTCGTCCGTCAGTCCGGCGACGGAAACAACAGTAAGTCCCCGCCGGGGAGGGTAGTCACCGGGACGCGGCGTGCTGACCTCGGCGCACCGCAGTGTTCGCCCTGTACGGCGGCAGCAGCTGCGGTGCGGGTACGGACGCCTGGATCGACCAGGGCTGCATCAACCGTAGCACGAACCAGGGCCGCTACAACATTGTCAACTCTCCATTTTGAGCGTGGTCTTGATGGTGTTTGGGGGCGGGGGAGCGGGGGAGCGAGTAGGGCAAAGAGATAAGCATTAAATGCCAAAAAGACGATAAAAAGGGCATGCAAATGTGAAGATGCTTGAAATCATAAATCGAAACTCATGTCGAGATCATGAACAGATGCAACATGATGTTTCGGTATGCTTTGGTGATATGAACATAAGCAATTTCCTCTTTGAATATCAGCGTTCTCTTACGAAGTCGTGATTAGGACTTCCAGGTATATAAATCTACCAGCCGTATACATACTTAACGTCGAGTATTTGCGCCGGTTTTTCCCTGACGGCAAAGGTGCCTAGAGGAACCACGAAGTGAGTTTGGAAGGGTTCACTTCCGTTGGCAGGCCCTGACTTAGTGAAGATAGGCGTATCCTACGAAGGTACCGTGAAAACGAGCTAATCGTACCGTCGTCCGTCCGAAATAAGGCGGCGATGTAGTCCCTACGTCTGGATATTCTTACATGGTCTCATCTTCCCGTTGATGTCCGCCTCCCTGGGCCAATCCGTTATGTCAATCATATCTTACGCGGGGGAATGGATGGGGTTGGAGACTTCCCACAGCAACACACTAACGACTCATCGTAACTTAAAATTAGTTGAATAATCTGCTCCCGCCTCGTGGCTATTTTGACTCCGTCTCCAACGAAACCGTCACTCCGCCATTTGCCCTCTCGATGCCCTCTCGCAATTCATTTCCACAAGCAGTCGAATTCGGGATGCTTGAACCGAGCCACCCCCACGGCCAATCATGCACCACACCTTGCTCAGCCTGCTGCAGCCGCAGCGCGTGAGCACCCTGACCCCGCTTCGGGGGCGAAGGTGCTGCCTGATGGACAGATCCTCGCCCTGACCATCCATCGCGCAACCTCGTCGAGCGATCGCAAGCCGATGAACAAATGGCCGACCCCTTCGCGATTGTTGGTGTCATCGGCGTCGCCGGCCAGATCATCGGCCTCGCCGCCAAACTCGGCCTTGACTGGAAAGATGCGCCGGCCGACATAAAGCGCTCCATGACCGAGATTCAAGTGCTCAAGACGGTTCTGTCCGAAACGCACGCGAACATCCTCGTTAATGACGACTTCAAGAATGCATTTCACGGCCGACATTCCACGCTCCTGACGCAGCTTGGGGCCACCGCGGGACCCACAGACACCAGTGTAATGGTCGCAGCATGCAAGCGAGAGCTAGACGGTCTTCGCGACGACCTAACGAAGCGAGCGCAGGGCCATCGCGTTGGCTGGGAACGGCTCAAGGCAGCTTTTCTGGCTGAGAAAACGAAGGAGGCGGTCGAGAGCCTTCAGCGACAATGTGCCACCTTGAACAGCTTGGTGGTCGTAGACGCCCTGGCTCTCGCTGTCCACACTCACAAGGAAGTCACAGACGCGAGGAGAGAGCAAAAAAGCTGGCAAGCGGACCGAAAAAATAAAGCCATCCTCGACTGGATCACAACGGCGGACTATAGCACGCAGCAGAGCGATTTCATCAGACGTCGACAAGCGGGCACTGGCCAGTGGCTGTTGGACTCGACGGAATACCATCAGTGGACTGAGACGCCACAGCAAACTCTGTTCTGCCCAGGCATCCCTGGGGCTGGTAAGACAATCCTCGCATCGATCGTCATCGACGACCTCTATACTCTCTTCCGGGATGACGAGCACGTCGGTATCGCATTCCTGTACTGTAACTTTCGACGGCAGGCGGAACAGACGGTTGAAGATCTACTGTCAAGCTTGCTGAAGCAGCTATCCCAGGAAAACACATCCTTGCCAGAATGCGTCAGAAGGCTGTATGACAAATATGACGGCAGGGCTCGGCCAACCTTCGAAGAACTATCTGGGGCCCTGCAGATTGTGGCGAAGATCTTTCCAAGGATCTTCATCGTCGTTGACGCTCTTGACGAATGCCAGCTATCTGATGGTAGTCGACACAAGTTTCTGACGGAGCTATTCGCGCTACAAACCACGTCCAGAGCCAACTTCATTGCGACATCGAGATACATTCCAGATATTACCGACAGATTCAAAGACAGCATATCACTAGATATTCGAGCGCACCCGGAAGATATCCGGAGATATCTCAAGGGCAACATGACTCACATGCCCTCGTGTGTCAATCAGAGTCCAGATTTACAGGACGAGATTACGACCAAGATCATCGAGGCTGTCGATGGAATGTATGGTTATGCCCCCTTGATCTCTCGGGACCATGCTGACCGAATTAGGTTCCTTCTTGCGCAACTGCAACTCGACTCCTTGAGGGGGAAGAGATCCGCCAAAGCTGTCCGCTCGGCCCTGAGCATATTGCACGCCGGCTCTCAAGCATATGACCACGCGTACAATGCTGCGATGGAGCGCATTGAGGGCCAGCTCAAGGACGAGGAGGAGCTGGCGAAGCAAGTTCTGTCGTGGATCACCTGCGCCAAGCGGCCGCTGTCCACAGTAGAACTTCAGCACGCGCTTGGTGTTGAGGTGGGCGAGAAGGAGCTGGACCTCGACAACATCTCACAGATAGAAGACATGATCTCTGTTTGTGCAGGACTGGTCACGGTGGACGAGCAGAGCAGCATCATCCGCTTGGTGCACCACACTACGCAGGAATATTTCATGCGCACTTGGAAACGATGGTTTCCAGATGCACAGACGGAGATTACAGAGGTTTGCGCCACATACCTAACGTTCAGCTCATTTGAAGCGGGGGCCTGCCGCACAGATGCTGACTTCAAGGACCGGTTACGAATCCACCCTCTCTACGACTACATCGCCCACTTCTGGGGTGACCATGCTCGCGAGGCTGGGACAACTTCTCAGTTGGTTCTAGGTTTCCTTAAAAACGAGAAAACCATTGCAGCACAGCTTCAGGTTTCGATGACGCCCAAAAGCTCTGTCTCTCGAGGATACAGCCAGTGGTTTCCAAGGGGAATGCGAGGGCTCCATGTTGCGGCATATCTTGGGATAGAAAAGGCCGCGAATGCATTATTAAATAGCCGCGACAAACCAGACATGAAGGACGGTTCTGGCCGGACGCCGCTATGGTGGGCCGCCATGAGCGGACACGAGGCGGTAGTTAAGATACTTCTCGACACAGAACAGATCGACGTCGACTTGAAGGATAAATACGGCTGGACGCCACTATTGTGGGCCGCCATGAGCGGACACGAGGCGGTAGTTAAGATACTTCTCGACACAGAACAGATCGACGTCGAGTTGAAGGATAAATACGGCCAGACACCACTATCGCATGCCGCCGCGAACGGACACGTGGCCGTGGTTAAGATGCTTCTCGATACGAAACAAGTCGACGTTAACTCAAAGGATACAGAATACGGCTGGACACCACTATTGTATGCCGTCACTAAGGGACAAGATGCGGTTATCAAGATACTTCTCGATACGGAACAAGTCGACGTTAACTCGAAGGATACAGAATACGGCTGGACACCACTATCGTGGGCCGCCGCGAACGGACACGATGCGGTTGTTAAGATGCTTCTCGATACGAAACAAGTCGACGTTAACTCGAAGGACATAAGATACGGCTGGATACCACTATTGTGGGCCGCCGCGAAGGGACACGATGCGGTTGTTAAGATGCTTCTCGATACGGAACAAGTCGACGTCAACTCGAAGGACACAAGACACGGCTGGACACCACTATTGTGGGCCGCCGCTAACGGACACGAGGCGCTGGTCAAGATGCTTCTTTCTACGGCAAACATTAATGTTGCTGCAGAAGATGCATACGGCTTGACTGCACTGCAACTATCGGTTTTCAACGATCACGAGGACGTGGAGAAACTACTAATGGCACACAATGCCCCAGTTGGGTTGGACTTTTACGGTCTGCGGAATCTATTTCTGTAGGTTCCACAGGGGTAGGGTTCGAACCAGTCGTTGAAACCGAAAAAGGACTGTAATCAGGCTTCGTGTTGGTGGACCTGGTGTTGTATACTTTAATTAGCTGGCAAACGGGCAGACGAACTTGACGTATATAATGTTCAACGCTCATCTCAGTAAAACACAATATGCGGTGTATCCTTACACGAATTGAACGTCAATCCAAGGAGGAAGGAGTGATGTTCATAATTATAGGGGCTGAGCAAGCTTGGTTGGTTCTGGGTCAAAAGCGGGAAGTCAGCACAGACCACCCGCTCGCAAACATCATCCCACTTGATGATCCCACATGGCATCCTCATCCATCATCCCACATCCCACACCTCCACCTCACCCTGTCTTTCGCACCCCCTATCCGCCAAGCTCTCGACGTCATCTATTGTGGCCGGTTTGATGGTCCGCTGCCATGCGGTTCGAGTGCGACTATCCCGACTGCAACCGCTCCTACCTCCGAAAGGAACATCTCTCGAGGCACCAGCGCAACCATGCGAACTTGCGATCTTTCGCATGTGCATTGTGCTCGGCCACGTTCAACAGAAGGTGAGGCTCCTCTGTTAGTGAAACGAATGCGTGCAATGACGAACGCCATGGCCCAGCGATCTCCTCCACCGCCATGAAGCACTGAACCATGGGCACGGGCAAACGGCCCCCCCCAGCCTCGCCCCGGCAGACGAAGACCGCGACGGTGCCAGCAAGGCGCCCGGCGACTCCACGGAGGTCCTTCCCAGGATCAAAGAGTCTGCCGGACCAACCTACCTGGATCTGTCCGGCAAATCACCAAGCCAGCTCCTCGAAGACCCCGACCGGGCCGAGCTGCAGGACCTCTACTTCAGCCGCTTCCACCAGGAATGGCCCATCCTCGACAAGGATGACTACTACGGCACGCCCCAGACCGCGTCACTCGTGCAGTCCGTCTTGGTCGTCGGGCTGTACATGAAGAACACACCGGAAGCCGAGGCGCTCGCCTTCAAGTACCACGAGGTGCTCATCAAGAGCGCCATCCACTTTGTGAGTCTGCCCCCTCACATCGGGCCTCGTCGGGGGCTCACTCGCCGTCTAGTTTGCCGCCATCATGCCCCTCGTGACGTCCACCTCCGCCCCGCGCCTCGACCTCCTCCCCGAGATCCAGACCCTGCTGCTGCCCGTCGTCCTGTCGCTGTACAGGGGCGGCGACGGCGCCTACTTCCTCCAGGTGCTCCTGTCCAACAAGCACCTCTTCACCCTCTTCGAGCAGGTCGGCGTGTACGACCAGCGCAGGATCGACGCCGAGGTCTCGAGCCAGACGCACAGGGAGCAGTACCAGCGGTAAGCACAGCGGGCCCGCACCACGGGCGTTCGTCGCCGGAGCACAAGTGTCGCTGACGAAAGGCAGACTCGCGCTCATGCACTTCAAGCTGCACCTCCACGTCAACGCGCTCATCACCACCAAGCACGCGCAGTTCAAGCCCAGCAAGGTCCTGACGCCGTCGATGCTCAACGTGCGGGTCCCGGTCCTGGGGCGCGCCGACACGGACGGGAAACCCCGGCCGGCTTCGTCGCTGCTGGTCGGGAGCCTGTTCGCCGAGGGCGCGGATCCGAGCAGCTTCAGGGACATCTCTGAGGTGGTGGCGTGGGACTTTTCTCTGGGCATGGCCTTGGGGTGCTATCTCGCGCGAGAGCCCGAGGAGACGGAGGCGGAGCTGATGCACAGGATGAAACCGTATCTGGTACTGCGTTGATCAGCATCGTAGGCACGCTCATCGGGACATGTGGCGAAGGGAACACGCGGAGGCCTGTTGAGCAGATCGTCCTCTTGAGCCGTCACCGGGGTTTTGAGGTTTCGACGGGTGGAATTAACAGGCCAATCGACTCGTGTCTTGTTCATGATCAGTCACCCCCGGGCCCGCCCTTGCCCAGATCCCTCCGTACCCTCCAGACCCTCGATCCGACCGGCCGCTTCTCGTTCCCGCGCAGCACCTCCACCCACGGCGTCTCTGCCACGTCGCCCGCCATGCCTAGGTCCTCCGGCTCGGCCTCCGAGTCATCGCTCTCCGTGTCCTCTTCCGTGATCTCGGCTTCCTTCTCGTCAGCCGCGTTCTCGCTGTACGTCCGCGAGTATGAGTCCTCCGTGTACGCCCACCCGGGCGTGTCGAATTTGCCGTGCACCAGCACCATGTGTCGCCCTGCCCTGCGGCTCTCCTCGATGCGGTGCAGGGAGATGGGTGTCAGGAGCTGGAGGCTGCTCTTGTCAACGTCGATGCCACGGACGAGGACCAGTCCGAGGGTTTGCGAGTATCGCGGGTCCAGCGTCTCAGAGGTCGGGTTGGCGATGAAGGGGATACCCTCGGGAGAGCGGGATATGTGCGTCTCGCGGACGTCGGCGGGCGGCTTGTCGTCGACGTCCATGGCCGTGTCGGGCGACGGAGCGGCCCCGCCGAAGACTTGGAAGTCGGCTTCGGGCAGCACCCTGAGGGCATTGGGGTCCTCAATCTCCACGAGAGCGAGCACCGACCCGTTGATCGCTTCGGCCAGAAGGTCGGCCGGCGGCTGGAACTCGTAGCTCAGGATGGCCAGGACGCCGGGATTGTCTCCGGCGTACTGGACCTGCAGGGGCCGTGTGGCCGTCAGAGGGGCCGGGTTCCAGACGACCTCACCCGAGTCTGTTCTGACAGAGTGGAAATATGACATGGCCTGCATGGATCGTAGATGTGCAGCTGTTCTCGAGGTGAACTCCGACTGTTGTGAGGGTAGCGTCGCGAAGCTTCCCTTGGTCGCAGCCCGAAGAGCCTCGACGCTCTCCATCGGCCCGTCCTCGGACATGTAGATCACATCCGTAGGCGCCAGCTTCGATGTCAGCTCCGTCAATAGATCTAGTCCCGTCCCCAGAATCCAGCCGGGGGTGTTGATGATCAGAGGACGATTGCGCAGTGCGGTCTGCTGGTAGTGGTGGAACAGGTCCTGTGCGCACTCGACGTAGTGCTCTGGATCTGCCGCTGGGGATATTGACGCTGTGGCGTGGCATCGCAGAACAGTCGCCGTCGTTTCTTCTGGCACGGGGTGTGTGAAGGCAGGTCCTAGGTTTGGCGACTTGACGTGCACAAGAGCCATGGTGCCGGCAGGGCTGTACTCGGGCTGGCCAGGGTCGAGATCCAATACAGCCACAGCAGGCCTCTTCGACCGCTGAGACGGGGACGTCAACAGGCGATTGGCCAGGATGCGCCCGAAAGTTGATTTCCCTGACGACTTTGGACCGCAAAGAAAGACGACGGGAGCCTTATCTCCCCGTCTGGCAACGAGTTCCGCCAACTTCTTATTCCAGGCGGGATGCGATACTAGGTCCTGGATCACGGCTTTCCGAGGCGCATCGGCGGAGGTGCCAATCTGAGGGGTCAGCTTGAGCTTGGGTCGATGTACTGGATAGCTGGGACCTACAATCTGGAAAGTGTCTCTTGGCTCTCCCTGCGCTTTAGGCCCAGGCTTGAGGGGCTCGTTCCATAAGCCCCGAAACATGGGCGATAACCGCTCTAGTCGGCGCAGCTCGGCAGCTCGTGGGTGAGGATGAAGCTCGAGCTTCGTGTCCTCCGAGCATCGCAGTACTGGAATGGCATGGCAGTGGGCTGCGTGTGCCCATGTAATATGCTCGGACTTGTTCAATGTCGCCCCAGCAATGGTGACCTCGCCATTGATAACGCGAACACCAAAGCTGCCAAGAACGAGGAATCGCTAGGTCTCATGAGCTTTCGCTATTTCTTGGTGTTTGCGACAGAGCTTACCTCGCTTGTGATGAGTCTTAGTTGAAGCACACCCCCTGCGAGCTTCCGAGCATTCTGCTTGTTGGGTCTGAACGTCGAGAACTGCTGTGCCGGGGCGGGTGCAAAGGCCGTGTCGGCGGCGCCCAACGAAGGACTTAACTCTGACCTCTTTGCAGGCGAGGCTTGGGCGGTATCTGCAGCGTCCAAGCCCCCAGAGCTGAGTGCAGCTTGCAGTGTCGGTGTTTGTGCGGAACCTTGCTTCCTCGCTGATCTCCGTGCAACAGGGAGTGCAGCCGGCGCCGGCACCGGACTCTTAGCGGTCGGCGATGAAGGCGAGCTGGATGCCTGAGGAGACGCCGCATTGGTAGCCGTGCCGTTGCCAGCGAGCAGCTGGCGTCGCAGGGAGAAGGCGCTCATGGCTGGATGAGGTCAGCGGGTGGCCGTCGAAACTGTGGCATCGTGGTGGTGCGTACGTGCAGCGTCATTGTCGGACTCAACTTTCCGGCGTTTTGGCGTGGTCATTGAGTGTATGGATGAGCTTTCGCTTGAGTTCCAGGCCCAAGGTGAAGAGATGACATTGCTGAATGAAGACTATGGAGATGCATTTTTGGGTGACGGGCATTGGCTGGTGGAGGGTTTGTCGGCCTTTGTGGGTCACGGCCCTGTGCAAGGCCCTGTACGAATATGGGTGGTTCTTGCCAGCACCCTTTTGAGAATGAAGGTACTCTCCTCGGTTCCAACTCCAAAGCAGAAACATAATTTGCCCTCCTTGGCTCGAGATGAGATATACTCGTCTATTGAGCTGCGTTCAAACTCACATCACCGCAAAGGCCTCATCAGGGTTGCTGAGTCGGCAAAATCTCGGGTCTTACAAAGAAACACGCTTGGGTAGAAACGCGACGTCGATTGGCTCCTGTGATCCCAGCTTGCCCGGTCAGAGTGGACCCACCAACCCCCCGCTTGCAGCTACGATCTTTACCGCGCCTTCTCCAAAAAAAATCCCAATCGTCGCCTGCAGCTTCACGAGTCGCGAGGAAAAAAAGGCCAACTCGCATATTCCACCATCCCCCAACACCCTGCGACGCCAATCGAACGCGCCTGAAGACTCCATCGCAAGCTTCCTCCGAATCATCATAATGTCGAAGCGTCGCAACCTTGACGGCGTCGCCTCGCTCCAGGGTTTCCTGGCCAAGAGCGGCAACGATCTGGAGACCACGCCGAGCACCCAGTCGAAGGCCCAGACCAAGAAGAAGGCCGCCTTTGACCCCCGCGCCGAGGACAGCGACAGTGAGAGCGACGGCTCCGCCAGCAGCGACAGCGACAGCGACAACGCGCTCCCCGACCCCGCGTCCTGGAACCGTCTGAACAAGTCGACCTCGGCCTCGACCCCGACCAGCCAGAAGGGCATCACGCCTTCCAAGAGGACCCCGCGCAGCAACCGAGATGAGGTGGCCGACAGCGACGACGGGCGCGACTCCAAGAAAAGCAAGACCAAGACCAAGAAGAAGCCCGCGAAGAAGACACCTTCCTCCGACGAGTCTACCAGCAACACAGACTCGAGCGATTCCGAGTCCGAGTCCGAGGCAGAGACCCCCGCGAAGAAGGCAGGCGCGAAGAAGGAGCTTGCCAAGAAGACGAAGAAGGCCGACGCGTCCTCTAGCGACACCTCATCCTCTGACGGTTCGGGCAGCGAGTCGGACAGCGACAACGATGCCGACAGCAAGAAGGCCGCCAAGTCCCTGATGAACGGCAAGAAGACGCCCTCCAAAGAGGCCACTTCTAGTTCCAGTTCCTCCAGCAGCTCCTCCAGCGCCAGCGAGAGCTCCGAAAGCGAGGCCGAGGTCGAGATGCCTGCCAAGAAGGACAAGAAGGCTGCGCCCAAGAAGGCAGCTCCTAAGAAGGCCGCCCCCAAGGAGGCCACGCCCGAAGAGAGCTCCGAAAGCGATGAGGAGAGCCAGGAGGAGGAGTCCACCAGCGCCGTCGAGACGGAGAAGGAGCCCGAGAAGGCCGCCGAGCCTCTGGCCGTTGCGCCGCCCCCGAAGAAGGCCTCCGCGACAGGCTTCCAGAGCGAGAACTTCCTCCTGCGGCCCGTCCAGGGTGATGAGGATGGCAAGGATGTGCAGGACTTCTTCGCCCAGGCCAAGCGCGACGGCAAGCAGCTATGGTACTTCACCGCGCCCGCCTCTGTGCCTATCAACGTCATCGAGCAGCTCGAGATCCCCATCCACAAGATCCGCAACGGCGACCCCGTCTTCAAGCACGACGGCGCAGACTACGGTGTCAACGTGAGCAACGAGGCCGCCAATCCCACCTACCAAGTCCTCATTCCCAACAAGAAGGGCGTCCGTTACGAGCCTGGTAAGTTATTGTCATTGACGAACTCTGCACGAGCCATGCTAACACGGTGCAGTCGCGCAAAACGTCGAGCAGGTCATGCGCATCAAGCGCATCATCCAGGTCCCCAGCCCCGCTGATGGCGAGGTCACTCCTCTGCCCCTGGCTTCCAGCAGGGGTCCGCGCCCCCAGCCCAAGGGTCTCAAGGCTAGGTATCACCCTATCGGGGTGTCTGCGGACGAGGACATGGGCAAGCTTGGTTCCGAGTCAGACGGCGAGACTGAGGACGTCGAGATGACACAGGCCCCAGCGCTGCCTTCTTCCAGCCAAAAGACCAGCAAGAAGTCGTCCGCCTCTACCACAAAGAAGACGAAGCGCAAGGCCGCCGAGGTCGAGGACGAGGCCGCCTCCTCCCAGCTCGTCAAGGAGGAGCAGTCGGCTCTGAAGAAGAAGGCCAAGAAGCAGAAACGCTCGGGCGAGGATACCCCCGCCTCCACCCCCGCCGTCGCCTCGCAGGAACTCCAGACGCCCATCCTTCCCGTCCTCCCCGCGCCCAAGTCCAGCAAGAAGGCCAAGAAGGTCTCCTTCCCCGCGCCCCCCAGCTCGCAGACATCCAAGAAGGAGACCCCTATCCTACCGCCACAGGTGCCGCATCGCGCATCCAGCGCCGCCGCCACGACGCCCGTGTCGAGCGCGAAGAAGGAGAAGAAGAGCAAGAGTTCCTCCGCCACGCCGAAGTCGAGCTCCTAGCAGGCGCGGCCTACAAGCCCCTAGGCAGGGCTCTGGTGGTAGGAGCGCTGCGCTACGGGGGTGCCATGTAGCACACCGAGCGGTCGTTGGCGACCAGAGCTCCATAATGAGTTGTTGAACTTGGCTCTTGGATGGAAATGTCCTTCTTGAGTCACGGCTCAGATCGGTCACTGTGTATCAAAATCACGACTACCTCGGCAACGACTCGCTATCAAGGGTTCATTGGCGCGTGGTGTGAAGTCCAGACACGCACATCACGACTCTTCGTGTCCAGGTTTCCCAGGCAGGCTTCCCACGACGGGATAGTCGTCGCAACCGCGCTCTTGCTTTGCTTCAGGTCACTTTGTTTTTCTTACGTTTCTCGGCATCAAAACGGATGAGCGGTCCGGCGTTCGGCTTGCTTTACGATGCGACGGTGGTGACGTCGCAGGGGGTTTTCTTCATATTTTGTCGTCGTCCGCCGAATAGGGGTGAGAGAGGGGGAGGACGAACGAAAGGGAGGGGGGACGATACCAGACGGACGGTCTCATCAGGGCTTGATGATGAAGTGTATGTAGCTTCTAGACATGGCCGATCAACAAGATTTGACAGCGTCCCGCGCCTCCGAAACGTGATGTTCCCCGGTTCCCGCTTTATCCTAGACATGCGATTCCCCGCGCGCCGGTAGAGAACGTGCAGGCGAGGACTCGCGATCAACAGATCAACATGCGTGGCGCGCAGCGAGGCCCCACGGTTGATGTGGTAGGGCTGAAGCCAGACCAACGGCCTTCGAGAGGGTGGCACCGCTTCGTCGGCGGGGGGGGAACGCATCTCTGCGGGGTTTGGCATTCAGCCTGAACGTCGATTCCCTCCTTGTCCTTTTCAACTTCTTCTTCTACTTCTTCTTCTTTTTGTCCTGTTCAGTACCGTCTCGAGAAACGAAATGTGATGGGCAGGACGTCGTCTACCGGGACCGAGCCGAAGAGCCTGCCAATATATCGCCCCTGCGAAGAGGCACCGAGCTGCCCGTTTCGCGGCTCCGTCGACAGGGACCACATTTCACGAAGAGATCAGGATCGCGAGAGCGAATCTCGCCGTGCGGCGCAGCGGAGTCGTCTCCTTTGGCGCATGCCTCGGCGCCGTGGCCGCTGCCGAGGACGGTGCCGAGACGGCCGCCAGCATCATGTCAAGGGAGCTCGCCCCGAAAGATGCTGAGCATTTAAATGCCAGGCCCAAAGACAGAATGCGGAGGTGTATTTCACCACGAGTTCTGCTGCATCTTTCGGCATTTACTCAAGTCACATCACGAGCAGGCGAATGCAGGATTTGTTCTCATCTCTCATCTCAATTGTTACACAGTAGCGAGTGCTCTACCTCTACCCCGTGGTATGTTGGCCTCCACATTACGTTGCGACACTGCTCTCCGCTAGCAGGCGCAAGCGGGAGCCCCCCGGCCGCCAACAGCCTGGGACCCCCCATTCAAATACATTACTTGTATGTTCTATGTTCCAAGTGTCCCCTTTCCGTTTGTCTTATGTGCAGTTCCTCGAACCCGTCCAGCGATGGAGTCGTCGGTTCGGTCCGGTCGTCCCTTATGCAAAATGGCCGTTTCATTAGCCGTCGTTGCCCTGCCTGGTTCTTTCTTTCCCAAAAGGCCGACGAGACACAGTCTCCGGCTAGTGGCCCTTCTCCTATTATAAAACACCCTGGTACGCCATTGCTGTGCTGATGCAGAAAATTCGAATGCTGGGTTGACAGACGTCGGATGAGAACGAGTCGTTGTCGTCGAGCGGGAAGCGAGTGGATTGAAGTGATCCCGTCGCCAAGCGGTGAACGGGTCAAACTTCGGCGAGCCGAAGTCGAGTGTGAATGTTGCCAAGTGGCGTTTCGGTATGCGGCGCGCGCTGTTACCTGATGACGACGACTTCGCTGAGGTCGCCGTCATGTGGTGGTGCGCCGCCGTCCCACATGTGGCCGTGAGGCGTCATCTCCACGGAGAAAACGCCCTGCGGGTGTCCCTCGTCGGACGGTGCGGGGCTCAGGGTGCCGCTGCCGCTCGTTGACAGCGTGCTGCAGCTTGATGTGCTGCCAACGGTCCACTCGTCGCTATCGGCAGAGCGCTGTCGGTGCATCAATCCGAGGCTGTAGAAGTCGCCATACTCTTCGTCCACGACCTTCTTCTGCTCGCCAACCTCGACATAGGTGTACTCCCACCTCGTGGCCTTGTCGGACTGCTGCTTGGGCATGTAGCGTGTCTTCGCGGTGTAGAAGATGGCGGCGGAGATGAGCGAGCCACCGACAAGGTCAACGGCGTAGTGGTGGCTGAGGTACATGGTCGCCCACCAGATCCAGACGACGTACGAGATGAAGAGGGCACGGAACCGAGGGAAGCAGTAGATCATGAACAGAGCCTCGAGAACGGCGTCGGCGGCGTGCAGCGAGGGGAAGGCGCCGAAGGGGAGGGGGGCGGTGGTGAAGTTGGTGGTGTACAGATCAACACCGAGGATCTTGTCGACACGGGCGAGGCCGGCAGGGGAGCCCTGCATGCCGTAGGCGGCGGGCGCCAGGCCGTGCTCGTTCTCGTACCAAGGCGGCGTGCAAGGGAACACCAGCTGCAGGGTAACACCGAGGACGCTCAACCAGCCGAAAGCTTTGGCGAAGACGGGCAGCGACTTGGGCGCTCCGAATGTCCAGATGAGGATCGAGCAGATGAGGGGGTTGCCGAAGTGACCGAGGCCATAAGGGATCCAGGCGAAGATGTCGAGGACGGGGTGGGTGTGAGCCGAGAGAATGTTCGACAGGTTGGCGCCGTACAGGACGTTCTCGAGCGCAGGCAAGACTCGGACCCAGATGTGCGGTCGATACTTGGCATCGATGAAGCTGGTCAAAAAGTCAGCAAACCACGAAAACAGGGTATTCAAGGATTCGACGGTACTAACCGACTACAGAAGAAATACAGCAGGTACGTCCAAATCGACAACGACGGGAGGAGGAATTGGCTCGTGGCGGGCATGAGCAGGGCCAGCACGGTGGCGGAGAGGCCGAGAGTCTTGATGACGGGTGCCGAAGGGGCGATGGCGAGGGAGAAAATGATTAGAGCGGCGAGGACGGCATATTGAATGTCGAGGATACGCCATGACCGCCGGCGCAGGGCACGCACGGAGTGCATGGGGTTGAAAGACGTCTTCAGGGCGGTGGCATCGTTGGATCCGAGGACGAACCAGGCGTTGGTGGTGGTGGTGAAGTTGCCCGTCGAGCGCTTCTTCTGGTGGCCACCCCTGCTTCGGCTGGGACGGAAGCGACGGGGGATGGGGTTGAATTTCGCGAGGTTGAGCGTGCCGGGCGACAGGAGCGGCACCTTTGGCGGCTTGATCTGCAAGAAAGAGCTGAGGTCTTGCATCGTGGCGGTGGGTGGTGGGATGAGGATGCCTAGGTGTGGGTTGTGGTGATGAGAGAAGAAAGGCGATTAGGATAAGCCTGCCGGTTGGGAACCGAGCAGTAAAAGAGGACGACGAATGGCAAGGGTGGTGGTGATGCCAAGCAGGTAGGGCGAGGACGAAAGGACCAGGCGCCGGTGCGAGTCGTTGTGGGCGGACAAGCGGTTGTTTAGTTGTCCGTCGGTACTAGTAATAAAAACCAGAGCGCATGCATCCGGGTCTGGCGGCTGCGGTGGACTGGGGCTTGTGGTGTTGGCGTGGACTGGATGGAGCTGTTGCTGTTGGTCCTACGTCATGTCCCTGAGAAAGCGCCCAGTTGTCCCAACTCTGTTCCCGCGTGGTGAGTGCGACGAAGACCTGGAGGTGACCGAGGACGAGGTGAAGGGTGCGAAGGGTTGGCGGAGGTGTCGTCGGGTTTTGTCGGCGAGAGGAGAGGGAGAGACGGATGGTGGCGGGGGAGGGAGACAATGGGCAGAGCAAAAGGAGAGGAAGCACAAGAGAAGGGACGAGAAATGTGGATGACTGTACCCATATGTATGATGACCGGGTCTGGGTCTGGGTCTGGGCGCGCAAGGTAGGCAGAGTGGAAAGTAAGAGCGAGTGGGTGCGTGCCTGCTCTGGTGTCTCTGCTCAATCTTACTTGGCCCTGTCCGGTGTCTGCCTGCCTGTCTTCGCCTTGTCATCATTGCTCATTGCTCCTGGCAGTTCCAGTAGCGTGCCTAGCCTGGCAGGGAAGCAGTGGTCATGGACCGGCGACCACTAGCCACCGACCAGTGGGCTGGATTGGGTCGCACTGGCCTGATCCGCTGGCAACCCGGGCAACCTGGCGGGGAGGCCTTGGGCATGGCGCAGGGCAGGCGCACTGGGTGCACTGGGCAGGACCGACCAGAAGGCGGAAGGCGCGGAGACAAGGGTGATGCCAGATGCCGAGGGACTAGTCCCGGCCTGGCTTGGCCCCCCTCTTCCTTTTTCTTCGGCCCCCCTTCGCTTTTTTTTCTTCAATTTCCATGGCTGACAGCTTACCCAATCTGCCCCCCCGAAAGGAGACCCCAGTGACTGCAAAACACCCCGGCCGGCGATTATGAAGACCCCGAGCACCGCTCTGGCGCCACATCCACTCTGATCAAGTCGCGCGAGCCAGCGAAGGACGGAACGGACGGACCCACGGGCGGTCGGCGGATCGGTCTGGCCTTGCCATGCGATGCGATGCGATGCGACGCCAGGCAAAAGTGTGCTGGTCAACGGCCGTTGATGGGGGACGGCGTCAAGATGCAGCTTCGAAATTCTTGCCTTCTTTGTCCGTGTATCCTCGGATCGCCCACCCCCCCTTGCCTGTCCATCCTGGGCTTACCCATCCTTCGTTCGAAACGCAAGCCCGAAATAAACCTCAACGCCTTGCCCTGCCCCCAAAGAAACGCGAGTCCCTCGGCGCTGCAGGGCGATGCGATGCGATGCGAGGAACTCAAGACCAACCATCAGAGACGGACGGCTGGTGATCGGGGCAGTACAGTACAGCGACCCAAGACACAAAAGCGACGAGCCGTTGGCGCCGGATGCTACGGCTCGAGTCACAGTACAAGGCGCTGCAGGGATTTTGGTACCCTGGGCCAGGCGCTAACAGGGGCAAGGCCAAAGGATCTCACCTTACCTCACCATGCTCCCCCCCAATCAAACTCCTCCTGGGCTTCAGGAACAGGAGCTGTTGCCTGGCTCCCTACCCGATGTCGTCGCACCGAACCCGAGCCAGCAAATCGAAAGCCTTGCCAAATGGCCATGCGACAGGTGTCGTGAGACGGAGCTCTCAACCACTGCGAATAACATTACCATTCGGATCGTCCGCCAGGATACCAGGCGCACCGACCCGCCTCGAACTTGGCTGATCTCCCAGCGGACGGCAAAGCAGCCGGTCCTGCTCGCGTGCGTTCCCCAGAGCAATTTCCCACTCGGCTCCAGCCAATACGCCGGGTCCGAGGTTCCAGCAGATCCAGAGGCCTGACGCCGGACTGAGCGGACAAAACGGACGCTCGCTCGCTCACTCTTCGTCGCTGCCTGAAAACCCGCGCGGCCGCCAGCCCACCCAGAAAACCCGCGCCCGCGCCCGCCGAGCCTCCAGCTGGAATTGGCCTGGGGTCGCCCCGAAATCGACACCCGCGATTGGTGATGACCCCCTGTCTCTGGGACAATCATTTCGGTGAAACGCTGGGCACCCACCACACACGCGACTCGGAGGGTTTTGAGGCCTCTCCTATTTTCCTATTTACGAGTGTGCGCAGCTCTGTACGACGAAACGCGAGAAATGGGCTGGGATGCGCGTGATTGAGATGCGCGCCGGCTAATTGATGAATTTCACAATTTTACGACACCAACATGGCCATTTCACGATCCATCGATTCATCGATGACAACCGACCAAACCGACCCATCGATGCCGCCCGCTCCGATCCACCTCGCATCCGTCCTTGCCGCCCCCAGCGCACCCGCAACTCGACCGCTTCTTCGTCAGGGCTGACGGCCAACACACTGCGCTGCGAGCCTCAATTTCCGTCATGTGCCAGCGCGCCTCACGGGGTCAGGCACAAATCACAGTGACATTCGATCCAATGACCCCATGGAAAGAAAACAGAGCGCTCAGGTACCCTCGCTCGCGTACCGGTACATTCGCGCGACTGTGCTCGACCGATGACAAGTCCTCCCCCTCCCCGTCCGCCGCCCGGGAATCCACTTGTGCGGACTGGGCCCTCCTGTCTAGTGCACAGTAGCTCGTCCTTGCATCGCCATGTCGCTGGCATGCATTTGACCATGTCGTCATTCATTTGGTGGGCAGAGCTCGCGCTTGGCTCAACGACCTGAGACAAGCTGCTCACGGGACAGCTTCACAGCATTTGTTGTCATGCCCTGGTTGTAATGCTTCATCTACCGCCACTGAGGCACCGGGCTCGCATCGTCGCCATACCAGCCAGCAGCGGCCCCCACGATGACAAGACGCTCATGCGACGACGGACTGGGACTGACGAGGGGTCGTAAAGTTGGACACAGCATGCAGCCAAGCACGCGACGTCGAAACACGCTGTGCCCGCTTGAGCCACGCACACAGCCATCCATGCTCGTCATCTTCATCCCCAGACTTGAGGCTTCGCCTAGCGGAGTCGTAGAGTAGTGTGGCTGGTTGGGCGGTGTCCGTTGTCTCAGCCCGCTTGTCTGTCCGCTTCAGTCCCTGGCAAGACGCATAGAACGAGCGAACGGGGCATTATGGACGAGGGTGACGATTCTGCACCACCTGTTTCATCTGTTCGGTGTCCATGTCGTGCTCTGCGGTTCACAAAGTGTGAGCTCGCATCGACGACTTGACGTTGCACAAATGATCCCACCCTGCCAAATTGGCAGAATCGCAAAGACGCAGCGCAAGTCGCATTGCTCGCTTTCGCTTTGCCCATTTCCGCGCGGGCTCGCGTTCCTCGCGTTGTCCCCCTCGGGCGCGCACCTATGTGGGCGGAACTGCGAAAGTCCCGAGCCCGAACAACCCTCCAAGACGCGAGACAGTCTCGCTTCCACCGAGCAACGAGCCAACCCTGCCTTGGCGCTACTGCGCGCACTCGATTACAAGTCCGCCGCATCACTGGAGTGTCGTCTGGCACACTCATCACCATTGCTGTCACCTCATTACTCATTTAGGGTCATGTCACGAGCGAGCAGCCACAGAAGAGGTACGACAGGGGGGAGGTTCAGCTCCTGCGTGAGCACGCGACGAGCATGTGTTCCGTCGCACCCGACCTGGCCAGCTCATTTGCAAACGTCTGTCGTGCACTCTTTGCGATTCAACTTTAATTCCTGTAGTGGGGGTGTAGACAGCTTGATAGCTCAAGGTGAGACCTCATCAGCTCGAGCCACCGATCGACGCGAGGGACGGACGGGCGCTCGGTCGAAGCTTCGTCTCAGCTCCCTCCCTAGGCGGCGTCCCATCGACGGGAGGCAGCCAACCAGCCAACGATGACTCTTCGTTTAACGCGGACAGGGATCCAATCTCGCTTATGCCGCGACATGATGCCATTTGCCTGCCAGAGCCAAGTCACGGCGGCCTTGGTCCTGTGGCCGACACCGCAAACCCCCGTGACCTCGACAACCACCAGCCAGTCGACGTCACTTGACAACGACAGCTCTGTCGAGCTACGCGAAAAGGCTGCAGACAATCACGCTATGCTGCTGCAGGCCACACAACCTGCACCAGGCGTGCTAGGATGGCCGCCAAACACCGGCAATTGTTGAGACTGACGTCGTTGAAGGGGTCTCATCGACACCAACGCATCTTACTGCATGGTGACAATCCGGCGCGCTGTCGAACCCAGTCCATTGGCCCTGGTGGCTCGTCTGCCACCGAGCCTGACGCCGTCGCTGCAGCTCTGGCGTTTCGGCCGTCCATGATCACCGATCAGTCGTCAAGGGTGCGTTGCGAACGGCCGAGCGATCCGGCCTTTGGATGGCGCCAGCATTTCCACGGCATTGGACGTACCGCCGGCTCGACCGGCGCCAAGTCTTCCTCCACAGCAAACAGCGGTCACTGTCACGCGAGTCGGTCGGCGTCTTTCCACGGGGCGGCGGGCGGTCGGCGTGTCAAACTTTTTTTTTTTCATCCTACTACTGATGGTTCCTTTTTTTTTTCTCCCCCACGTCTGCTTCTCATCTCCGGGTACCGCCGAAACAGCATCACTTGCGGGGCCCGGGACAATTCTCCTTTGTAAGGCTGCTTGGAACTGACAGCGGCAGGGATGGAGCTTGCTTGTTGATTTTGCAGTGTCGCACACAATCTTGTCGGAGACTAACCGTCTGGCAGGCCTGGGCACCCACCAAACAATGCGACTGTGGTGCCGTTTGGTGGCCATGGCTCGAACCACTTTACGCATTCAGGCCATGAACCACCCAGTCGGGCTACCGGACTTGCCGTAAACGCGATCGATCGGCTGGCCGCTGGAGAGTGGACAATGAAACAAGGCCGTCCTCAACATGCCGCCTGCCCCTCCAAGCATCTAATGCGGCTGATCGAGTCGTCAAGCCCTCCTTTGCTTGTCACGATATCGTCGAGGTCGTGTTATATGTCGTCCAATGTGTTACTCTTGTCAGCCATGCATAGGTACCTTGTTCAGCCCGATATTACGGGGCTTGATCGACTACGGGGCCGGCGGTAGCTCCAGCCCAGCTCCGATGACACCGCATACCGGTCCGGTTGAGAAGACCGCCAGCAAGATTTGGGTTGCTGGCGGATGCCGTCAGTTGCACTGGCCTAGTTGGCCGTCGCTGTTTCACCTGGCGATAGGCTTGATGCTGGTTTATGCATGTTTGCTGGGCATCATCACACGGTCGAGCAAGCCGTCTCCTTTGGGGATGTTTCCGGCAGTCTACCTGCCGAGGATGTTCGTTCGCCAGTCTGCATACCTACATGCGATGGCTACATCGAACACTATTCCGGTGAGTTAGGTATTGTTGTGATAGCGCGGAGGTGGGCTTTCTGGCCAAATCTGAATTCAATCGATTATTTATGAGATGTACGTCGGCCGGCCTTGTTGCTCTCTGAGCCCGGCAAGAATTGTCGAACGACGCAGCAACGATGGATAACCCAACAGGTTGTCGGCCAGCTTTCTCTGATGCGCTTCTAGCAAAAGATTGAATCGTAAGACCAGCAGCGCTGAGGGATCCTTCAACACTTATATGTGATAATAGCAAAGATGACGCTCGCTCAGTGTTTGGCCAGGTCTGGTCTCAGTCGCCTCATGAACCATCCCCAGCCCCTCAGGATAAAAAAGGTTTCCCAGAGTTGCCTTGACCACCTTTCATACTTTCCTTCTTCGCTTTACTTCGGCGTTGCTCGCGATCCAGCCTCCTCGATCCTTGCGGTAGCTCTTCGTCTCGTGCTTGTTCCTCAGCCTTGGCTTCTCTCATTTGCAGTTCATTCAGCGCGAACCCATGTCGAAGAAGCACGTAGGTCTCATCGTCTTCGCGATTCATGACGAACACAGGCCAAACGGCAATCGTCATTATGTCGGCAAAGTCATTGGGCAAAGCGGGAGACTTATCCGGCGACTTGGAAAGTTCGTCCGCGGAAGCGATGCTCTTAGGCAAGGATATCCATTCATCTGGAAAGTCGGGGTCGATTTCGAAGTCTGCTATGACCAGAGGCTTGCGTCGCTGAAAGTCCTTCCACACTTCACAGATCCGATGGCAAATCTTCTCGAGTGACGCCTGGAACACCTGGGCATCTTGCTTTTCTAGAACAAGCTCGATATATGGGCGCATTTTGCCAACGACATATTGTGTCTGTGCCTCTCCGTCCTCATTTGGGAACGAGCGGAGGAGCACGGCTCGGAGGTGGTTTGCTTGTCGCTTGTCCTTCAAATCCATGACTGATTCGGACAGCTCGTTGTTCTCCGTCGTAACATAAGTTGATCGAAAAATGTGGTGATCGAGCAAGCGTGCCAAAATGGCGAGAAAAGAAGCAACTCGCATGTGCTTAGCAATTGGGGCGTTGGACCGCGGGAGGGGAATCACCGCTTTGCCTTCTTCTATGACGTGGCCCTTCAATCTGGACCATCTGGCATGGTCGGAGAGAACAGCGTCGTCTATGTCGATGCCAACGGATGTTACCACGAGGGATCGAGCCGCATTGAAGACGTCTTGCAGTTGTTTGGCGCTGTGAAGTATCAGAAAGGAACCACCAGAAGTCAGCAGCAACACGTACGCTCGTTCCTGGTTGAGTTCATCAAGTGTGACAGCGTAGCTGTTGAGACGCTTCAGATTATCCCGGGTAGACTGGAGCTCCGCCCGAGCAAGTCGCAGGTCGTTCTTCGCCTTATCCTCTGCCGCTTTTGCTGCGGCAGTGCTGGACCGTTCTTTCTTCAGAGCTTCTTTCATTTTGTCGATTTGAGTACTGTGGGCTTTCAGCTGTGTTTGCAGCTTCGTGGTCGACTCTGCGGTGGCGTCAAGTTGACTCTTTGCGCTCTCGGTCGCCTTAACGGCCTCCCCACGCTGTTGCGTCAACAGGGCCTTCTCCTTCTCGAGTCTAGCCACATCGGCCTTTTGCTCGCCAGTAAGCTTATTCTTGGCCTCGACATCACCGTTCAGCTCTGCGATCCTCTTGCTCGCCACGTTGAGTGCGGTTTTTGACTGCTGGTTTTCCTCCTCGAGTTCGGAGATGCGGTCGACGAAGGTATCAACAAGTTTCAAGTCATCACTCGCTGCAAGGACTTGCAGGGACTTGATTAAAGTTTTCAAGGCCTGGGCGGGACTCGTGGGGTTTGACATGTTGAATGTGCGTAACAATCTACTGATAGAGAGTAGAATGCCCCAGGCGTCGAGGTATAAAGGGGGGGTCCATCTCATATATTTGTATCCGAAAGTGCTGTGTGATGGCTGAACTTCTCCCATTCGTTGCCGTTGGTTCACTAACAATTCAGTCAAGCTTCGCCCCCTGTGACTGACGAACTCTCATCGGGGCAAGCGGTTGCCTGTCTGGTCCTCGGTGTCGAAAACGAGGCTTTCGAAAGTCGGCACCGCAATGACAGCGATGAATGGTTTGTCGATCGCCCCAATTCCATCTTTACAGGATGAAGTTGACCTGCCACGGTGACCTGCAGCTGCACGTTGGTGCAAACCCGTCTGCAAGCCACGCGTGCCAAATCGGCAGAGCCTATAGGAAGGTCAACCAACCACACCCGCGGACGTTGGACACCCTCAGCCATCAAGTGAGGATGTGTTTTTCGGACACAGGTGTGGTTGTTAGTGGGCCTCCAGCATGATGGCGACCTCCAAGGCTGGCTGTCCGCTGGCCCGTGTCTGGACTAGCGATGCCGTTGGACGCACTGGCCGATATTGTCAGTCTCGGCCGTTTCCCGTGACCGATTGCATTGCGCGGGCGTTATTAAACTTGATGTGGTTCGCTTGTTGGTTCATGATGTGAACATACCTGGGCCGTGTGCCAAGGCTTTTGGTGAGAGCAACTGATTATTCGGGAGCCAAGCGCGATCCGTTTTAAGTCCACTGAACGACAGTCGAATGCAGTTTTTTTCGGTGGCTTATTAGACCGGGCTGAAGTTGGACGATGATTAGAGACGATCATGGTGCAGTCTGTGGCCTTGATCCTTTGAGTTGCTCTGTAAGCATGCACAGGATTGATGCGATGTTCACTTCAAGAATTATCTCCTCGGAAAACCAAGAATTATGTTCCTGCTTGGAGCTGAGCCCGACATGACTTTTAAGAAGCATCGTGGAGAACAGGGTTGATGAATACCTCGCGCTGATATATCTCGGTACGGGAAGGCTCTGGGATCAGGCATAACCTTTATAACCCAGAGCCTGCAGATCTGCTTAGTGAGAACACTCAATATTCACATGAGACCACTCAGATATTTTTGCAGGCCGTCGCACTATTGACGTAAGATACCCTGGCGGTATTGGCTTGACGACAGCTCCACGTTTTAATAAGTGGAAAGGGCTGGGCGATATCATTGATTCACTCCCGTCAGTACCAGTGTGAGACTGACACAAGTATTTCTATAACCACTTCTTATAGGCCCGAATGGCCAAGTATCCATACTACAGCTGGGAGAATAAAAACTCATGTTAGGACATCACTCAACACCTTATTTCGAGACCATTCCATTCAGGGCGCTGACCAAGCGGCGAGAGCTGAAGAGACATGACGGCGACACAACTCCATCGAATATTGAAGGGCGTATTTTTTATCCCTTGCAAAAGCATTGTCTGAGGGTACTGGGCCTGATCTCTTACGTCCTAAGAAAAATTATCAGTAGCACACAAGTATTTGAGAACTCTAAAATGGACATGTAAACCGGCCTGGTTTGTTCCTTGAATCAGCAGCCGCAGCACTGTGAATTTTGGAAGCAAACGAGAGTGCATTTGAATGCTCCGGACTTTGTCGGTCGAGCTTCGACTTCAGCAAGAAATGATTGAGTCGCAAAGCAGCCTTTTCCCCACTTTGCTCTACCGAAAATTCCTCTCAAACCTCGACAGGGGCAGTTGCAAATTCCTTTAATCTTCGGATAGCATAAAACCCAAATATTGTTACATGCAGGACGAAAATGAGAATAGATGGGCGAATGTCATCGTGGTTGGAGGTTGCAAAGGTTGTGACTAGGCGCTTAACATTGCCAAGGGCCATGCCTGCCCGGCCACTTTCAACCAAACAGGCTTGCCCGCTTCCCGAGATGGGACTCGGCGAGAAGTTTGAATGCCTCGGTCTAAGCTTTTCACAGGAAAATTCGGGGTTTAAATGGCCAAGGGAGAATGCTGCTGCACATGGCGACTGCTCCAATCAATGCGTCCTCTGTCAGCTACACTGACTCAACCAAGTCTGACCGCAGCAAAAGGGGGAATTGCACAGGGGCAATCCGATGCAACCAACAAACCAAAAATTAACGGATGGTTTATCATGCCGAACAATGACGCAGATGCCACATTTGCTGCGGTAACTCGACTCCGTTTGCCGCTCGACGTAGCGAACGGCCGCTTTCCCCATGGGGTAAGAGAGCACTATGGCCCTTGATCCAGAGGAAAGGGGTTATGCTTGCCATGAGAACCCATGACTGATGCTGAATAAATGAACACTAGGTTGATGACTGATGTTACTAAGGTTCTGGGCCGTGGGGCATTCGGCCTGTGATTCCTCCGGAGGAGGGCTATGCCTTGGAATCGAAAGTGAAGGGGAGGCTTGTCAATGTCGGGAGCAATATCGAAGGCTCGGCAGCTTCCACAGTGGGTAATAGAGGGCGATCATCAAAGTATATCGTTGCCTGGGAAATGTCTAGCTGGATCGTCTTTCTGATTATAAAGTCTCTACTCGCTAGCCACGCTTATTGCGCCATTCTTGCAATCGACAGCACCATCATAGTCATCATAACATACAACTCCCGAGGTTCTCGTCTCCTTCAGCCCAGCATGCATATCGTCTCCATTATCTCCATCCTCGGCCTCGCCCTCGGTGTCTCGAGCGCCGCCGTCGAAGCCCGCCAGCTCACCGACTGCACTCCGATCCACAACTCAGCGGTCAGCTGGGGCAGCTGGAAAATCTGCTGCGACTACTTTGGCCCTTCTAACGTACGTGCTATGAGACCCCTCTCTCTGTACCTTCTGGTGCAGCACAACTTCTGTCGTCTCGAGTGCTGACCTGATCAGGACATGGCCAACTGCTGCGATCGTGATGCCAGCACGCCCAGCGGAGGCAACTACTGCGGCACGCACTTTGCCGACACCAACTGTCCTCGAGCGATGCCCTTCAAGCGCAACTATGCGCCTGAGGCGCACCTGTGCTGCAATGGTCTCCCCGAGGTACGCCACGCCATTTTCTAGCTTGGAACTTGGTATTCGCTCACGCAGGATTTCACCTGGCTGACATGTCTCGTAGCTTCGCTGCTGTGACCGTGAGGGCACTGACAAGGAGGGTAACCCCCCTTGCTCGTCTATCGGACCCCTTTCGCAGTAGACACGTCTTGGAAACCGGATCATTCGTATGTTGACACCAAGCTGGACTTCTTTTCGGAACGCGCTCTTTGATCATCTATTTTCCCACTGTCTTCAGTCCACAATGAAAACCTACAACGCGTTCAGGCATGTGTCTTGAAATAACACCTCTCTATGAACAATGCAAAATTCTGCTTGCCTACCGTGGTACTCTGTTGCTCCGCCCCATTTAAGCACCCCAGAAACCGCAGTGCGGCTGTCGCCAGTGATAGGCTCCTCAGAACACGAGACAACGAGCATGTATCTTGGGTAGGCAGGTAGAGCGGAACCTGTAGAGTCTACTGAATGCCTGGGTAGATAAGGTCAGGTAAGGTGAAGTAGGGTAAAGTAGGGTAAAGTAGGGTATGGTAAGGTGTGGTAAGGTAAATTAGGGTAGATTAAGGTAAAGTAGGGTGAAGTAGGGTAAGGCAAAGTAGGGTATGGTAAGGCATGGTAAGGTAAATTAGGGTAGATTAAGGTAAAGTAGGGTGAAGTAGGGTAAGGCAAAGTAAGGTACCTAAGGTATGACAAGGTATGGTATGACGAGGTATGGTATGACAAGGTAAGGTACAGTAAGGTATGGTAAGGTAAAGTAGGGTACGCCGCAGCGGGATGTGAAATGGGAATTCTAACGTACATAGCTTGACAGAGCTTCACCATGGCAGTCACGATTCGTAGAGTCACGACAAAAAACGGATCATGTTCATAAGTCGCCTCTCCTGCGGACGAACGCCCGCCGGAGCCCAGCATCACCACCAGACTAGGTACTAATCAGTTGCAGCCACACGTTTCGACAAAAGAAATATCGACGAGATGAATGAAAACGCAATAAAACTCCGATCTCGGCTTCCCATGCCCTAATTGTCGTGCTCGATTCCAGCGAAGCGTCAAAGAAACATAGGTAGTATGGTGTCATCACCTCTTCATCTTCGTCTCAACCCCGGTCGTCCTTCCAATGTCGTCACAACATAATGATCAGCCCCTTCATCGTATCCTGATGGAGGCCGGGCCCCAACCAAGTCGTCCCTCATGCTCAATGCTCTAACGACAGAAGCGTCACTGATGGCTCGCCACTCTTATCCATGCTGCCCCGCTACTTGGGCTCTCATTACCATCTAGGCGTCAGCGCGACGTGCCTTCATGCCTCATACCACACGTCGCACGCGAAAACAACTCATCGCCGTGGTGGCGGCGACCACAGACCCTTGCTCGTCTCGACGACCCGGTTTTGTGGGTTGCCCGGCTGCAGACTGAGCGGCACGGCGTCAGCCATGACAACGTCCTGAGACTCGGAGGTTGTGCCGTATCCCGAATCCTTCTGTGTCACACCGCCATTACCCAGGCTGATCGCGCTGTCCTCCTTGCGAGCGGTGCCGTTGCCCTGTTGCTGCGGCCTCGCGCCACGGGCGGGTTCCTTGGATGCGGCGCCGTCCATGAGGTTGCTCTGACCCTCGCGCAGTTTGTTGATAGCACGAACGGTGTCGATCGCGGCGTGCAGAGTGCGGCGGGCGTTGAAGTTCTTCTTCACTGTCGGCAGCAGGTTGTTCTCGTTCTTCTCACCGCCCGTGAGCGAGCCGGCGACGAAAGGGTGCTGCAGGGCCTCGTGAGCGGTGGGCCGTTTGGTGGCGTCGACAGTCAGGCAGCGGCGGACGAAGTCCTTAGCATCCTCGGAAACGCCGCGCCAGTACTCCGAAGGGCGGAAGTCGTACTCCGCTTTGAGAATGGCCTGCATTTCCTCAAAGTCCGAGTCGCGGTCGAAAGGGGTATAGCCGCACAGGAGAAAGTATGTGATGACGCCGAGGGCCCAGATGTCCACCGGCTTCCCGTGGCCCGTCTTCTTGAAGATCTCAGGGGCCATGTAGCCGGGGGTACCGCAGGTGGTGGTCAGGACGTGGAATTGCTCCTCATCCATGATGCGGCTGAGGCCGAAGTCCGCGATCAGTAGATCGGCGTTATCTTCGGGGGTACGGAAGAGGAGGTTCTCGGGCTTCAGGTCGCGGTGGACGATGCCGTGGTCGTGCAGGTAGGCAACGGCGGAAAGGGTGGCCCGGATGAGGTCGGCGGCGTCGGACTCGTAGTACGAGCCCTTGCGGCAGATGCGGTCGAAGAGCTCTCCACCCAAGGCCAGATCGGTGACAAGATACAGGTTGTTCATCGTCTCGAAGTAGTCAACGAGCGTCAAGATGTTCTGGTGGCCCATGGACACCTTCTTCAGGACTGCGATCTCATTTCGAACCTGGAGAATCAAATCCATCAGTCATCCGTATCATGCCGTGGCACCCTCTCGATATCGCGCGAGGGGCGAAGGGAAAGGGTGGGCGGGAGAGAAAGTGCAAATGCCTACCATGTGCTCCCGACCGGCCATCAGACGCTTGTTGATCACTTTGGCGGCATAGTAGCGTCCCGTATCTATGTGGACGCACTCCTTGACGACAGAGTACGAGCCTGCGCCGAGCGTTTTGCCCACTTTGTATCGGCACGGCTGAACCTGAGCCTGCTGACGGGCAGCTTCAGCGCTGCGGCTGTTTCCGTTGGCGCTCATTGCTGTCGCCATGGATGTGTCTATTGATCTCTATCGTGAGAAACGAGAATGGATGGCGCTCGGGAAGGTTTGGGGGCAGTTGCTGGCGCGGTCGTGCGGGTCGAGGTCGGGGTGATCGTGGGATTGTCGGGGAGGGGAGAGGTCGCGTGGGAGAGGTGGAGTCGAGGAGGCGGAGTGTGGACCGGGTATATCGCTCGAGAAGTACGGCAGAAAACCAGAGAGGGATTGTGGCTGCTCAGAAATATGTCGACTGCCGGTGGCGGTGATTGAATGTACGGGTTGGTTCAGGGTCTGCGAGCTGAATATGACGGTGGAGGAAAATCGCAGTGCAGTTGTCCGTGGTTCGGCGGTTGAGGTCCAGGTGCGGGGTGCCCCCGGTACCTTAGGGGAATAGGTAGGTGGGCTATGAAGGGGATCAGCGGTACCTATCAGCTGTGTAGTCCCGACCTCATGTCAGCACTCATTTCATTTGCCCAGATGTGCTTATTTTCGCACTTAATGGTGACGCTATCTTTCATGGAATGGCGGTCGATCAGTTGGTGTATTCGACAAGATCAAAGTGGTCGCAGTGCCTCAGGAGGAAACAAGATGCTCGGACTACCACTTTAATATAAAAAAAAGAGGCCTGGCCAACGGTGAAGCAAAACTTTGACTAAGGTACTGATCACGTCCTCCAACGTCTTAGCTGGTGTAGCTGAACTCGAACCTCACCCTTTGCTCTCTTCGGAGAACGAATTCAGGGCCGCTTGGCTCATGCCGGCTTCAGCTGAGATGACTTTTTTCCCGTCAGCCGCAGTTCGGCCTTGGCTCAAAGAGGCTGCTAGGCTGCTGTCCTCAGAGCATAAGCACGATCACGATTGTATATTGACGTGACGGTTTATCCTCGGGGTACAAGCCGATGAGAGCCATGCCGAATGGATAGCGCGGCATCGCTTTCCCTCGTGAAGGACGCGTTAGGCTTGCCGCCTTCTCGGCAGGTTGACGAGCGAGCCCTGCCACCAGGCCCAGACATACCCCGCTGGCGATCCAGGGTCTTCTTGTTGTCCAGCTCATTGACTCGGCTCGTGAGGGGTCGGCCTGCATTGAAGGCCGCTAGACCGAAACCACCCGCGCTCAGGAATGCTGAACCATAATCCGATGACCTGATGCCGCTTGTCCCAGATTTGGCAGTGCGACAGCTGGCGCAGGCGCCTCAAGCGATCGCTGTGCATGTGACCCTTGTTGCACGGAGAAGTAGTCGACGACCCTGACCTGTCAGTCCATCGACCTGCGGGCCTGCTTTTTAGAGCTGTGCTGCTTCTTCTCGCGCAGCCTAGCCCTGTCAAATGATTTTGCCCTATGCACCTTGTCAGTGAATGGCTGGCTTGGCGGTTATCGGAAACTCATGTTCTTACGCCTCTTCATGCTTTTTCCGCTTCGCTGGTGTTGATTCGCCTGGAACCGATTCGCGATAGATACGTTGCACCTCCTCAACGAGCTTTTCCAAGTTCTCGTCTGTGTTGGAGTCCCGATGTCGGTAAGTCTGCGCCTGGAAAGACAGCGAGTCAGATCGCGCAGTGTAATACTTCGAGGCTCTGAGGCCAGGATGCATCAGCTTCGGCAGCGTTGCCAGCAGATCCTTGACGGGCCATGATGTGATGGCCTTGGACTCGGTCCTGGGTGTTGTAAGCATGAGGTCTTATCAAAGAACAGGGGATGAGAAGGGCAGTATGGGGGTGAGGAGGCGCACTTGTTGACATGCTGCCCTCCTGGTCCACTTGAACGGGCAAACGTGGTTTGACCTTTGGGCAACCGACGGGCATCAAACGACTTGTGCCAGCTCCTTGCTTCTTGGAGCTCTTCTGGATCAAAGTCGGCATCGAAAGCTTGGTATCGAACAGAGCGTGACAGAACAAGTGGGAAAGGGGTGGGGGAAAGTCTTCCGCTTCCAAGGAGTGCAAATGCGGGCGAACGAGGACATCGCAAGAAGGACATGCTTATGATTAGGAGACAGGAAACTAAAGAGGGTGGATCGGGATGGAAGAGTCCAGATGCTCCAGAACAAGAGAATCAAAAGATGCTGCTCGAAGTCGCGAGTTGAATCATATGAGGTGATGCCTCCGACCACGACAGCTCGAGTGGTATCTCAAAGTGAAGGTGCAGTGCAGTACAAGCGTATCTACCTGAGGTATGCACTGTAGAGCCCACACAGTCGGGCTTGGATTTCCGCGAGGTCGGTGCAAAGTCCAGAGCCCAAAGTCGACAGTCGACCCTAGCCAGATAAGCTTAGCGTCCCCTCTTTCCCTATTTAGGTTAGCCTTCGGCAGAGTCGTGCTTGCCTTTTTTCTCGTCCCGCACTTGCTGCCTCCACTTCACTGACATTGACGGAAGGAAGGACTGGCTGGGGCTTCGTCACTTCCGGCGCCTGGCATCATCCATCACCTTTCCTCCGGCCCCAAACCTCCACCACCCACCATCTTCCTCTCTTCCGTCCTTTCTCGTGATCCACAGCTCGACTTCCCAGTCCCATCTCCGACTTGGAACGCGTGATCCCATTCATCGGCTCCCATCTTGCCCAGGAACCAGGAACCAGGACAATACCCAGCATAGCCTTCCAGGCGACGCCTACGCCAACTGCCCGTCCAGCACATCAATTCCTCATCCTCTTAGGCCACAACCTGCAAAATCTCTTTGCACTTGCCCCCTCCTTGGAGACCTAGCCCCTCCCCATCACCATCACCGCCATCTTGTCTCCAGGCCAGCTTAGCCCAACACGCGCCGACATTTGACCTACAGCTCTCGACGGACGCCCACCTCCGTCCTTGGAAGAACAGCCGCTACTGAGTCGTTGCGCCCATGACAGCCTCGCCGTGAGCTTAACGTCAACCCCTCGCAGGACCCTGTTCTGCGATCCAGAACCCCAACCCACGACCTTTGCATCCAATCTTCCCAGTCCAGACAGAGCTCAGACCGCAAAGGTTTGCCTTTCGTGCGCGTCGCATCGCCAACGACCCCAAGCCCATTCGCAGCGCAAGCCTCTGCCATCCCAGCCACCCGTCTCTGCGTACCCGCGCAGGGTCACCACGGCCCTTCCATGCCAGACACGGCAACACCAGAAATTCAGGTCACTGCGGCTGACCTCTCGCCCTTGTCTCCCAACCCTGTACACGCTGTCGCGCCCGTCATCCTCCCAGCCCTCCAAGACACGGCCGACATTCTTGATGCCATGACCGAGATGCCTTCCGTCCAAGAAATTAAAGAAGCCGGCCAGAGCCTTGTCCCCGACGCCGGCCCTGCCCCTCCGCCTGACAATGCGTCCGACCCGCACAACGACAGCGATCTCGACAGCTTGGACGAAGCCTACAACGGAAAAGAGGAGGAAGCGACGAGCAGCACGCATCAGAAAGAACAAGAAAAGCCAGATGCCGTCGAGGATGACTACCTCAAGTCCTTCGATTCGCCTGTTCAGGATGAGCTGGACACAAGCGCAGGACAGGATCATGTATCCCAAGCAGCAGACTTTCACTCAAATCACCTCTCTTCCGATAATTCGCAGAGCGCACAAGTGGTTCCCGATGTTGACTCTTCCACGGCCCAGCGAGCCTCCGATGCGCAGCCTGCCCACCAACCAACGGCCGACCAGACCTCCAACGGACACACAGAGTCTGCGAACGGCGATGCGCAAGCCATCGACATCTCCCGCCTTGTGGCCGAGATGACCGGTCAAGCAGATGAACAGCCCAGCGAGCAGCCTCCCCAGCTCAACACCCAGCCAAAACCCCTCCAGGACATGCCTCCTTCTGCGTCTTCTCTTCCCCCCAAGCCTCCCGTAGCAGACGGTGCAGCCCCTGCCCTCACAAATCCGGATGATATCCATCTGCTGCACCAGCCCCATGGCGTGCCCGGCCAGTCTCCTCATTTCACAGCCACCGGGCCTCATGGTACCTATGCCGACGCGTCGCACTTCCAGCCCCCTGTCGCTCCCACGACGATGAATGGCCCATCCCATCTTGAATCCGCCGACTTGACTGCCCAGCAATCCAACGACACTACTGACTCCAATTCTCTCTGGGAGGCCTTCAATGCCGACGAGCGCAAATATATGGCCGAGGCAAGATGGGACAAGTTCCCCGAAGGCTCGAGGATTTTCATCGGTCCGTACACTCCCCAAAGATGGTATCTCGAGAATTTCCGCTCACCTCTTATCAGGCAACCTCTCCAGTGAACGAGTGTCGAAGAGAGATGTGTTCAACATCTTTCGCAAGTACGGTCCCCTCGCCCAGATCTCACTCAAGTCCGCGTATGGCTTCGTGCAGTACCATACCATAGACGATGCCCAAGGGGCCATGCAAAATCTGCAAGGCGCCGAGGTGAAGGGCCGCAAAATCCGTGAGTTGCCCGAATCCCCACGGGCGCTACAGGAATGCTGACCCGTCACAGACCTCGAGATCTCTCGCGCACAGAAGAAGAAGGGCGAAGATCGAGCTCGTTCGCCCGACAGAGGGGGGCGTGGAGGAGGACGAGACTCGGGGCAGAGGGGGGGCAACGGACAGAACGAGCGCCGAAGCCGCGACGAGCGCCGACAGGCTCGTGCCCCTTCACCACGAAGAGGCAGAGACGATGGGTACGGGCGCGACCGGGGCTATCAGGAGCTACCTTATCCGCCTCGTGGCCGTTCTCGCACGCCACCCAGTCATGCGCGGCACCACGACTCGTACCGCCGCCGCAGCCCAACCCCGCCCAGCCACCGCAGCCGGGCCAACGAATACGCCCCCGATGACCGCCTTCCGCTTCCACGAAGATACGGCAGTCAAATTCCAGATGTCCAGTTTCTCCTGCTGCAGGAGGTGAATCCGGACTTTGTCGACTGGGCCTCGCGGGCGTTCGTGGATCGCGGACTCAAGATCGACGTCATGTTTCTTCATCCCAACATGCCACGGGACGCGGTGATCCAGAGACAAGTGGTCGAAGGCGTACATGCGGTCATGGATCTTGACATACGCGCCAACACGACGGGTAGATTCAGCCTGCGCGTCTTTGACCGTTCTTCAGGGGGCAACACGCGTTTCGATGAGTACCAGGAGCTCGAGCCCCATGTGGCGGCGGAGCTTGTGGTGCGAGCTAGAGCGCAGACGGCGGCCCCTCCTTCATACCACGCACAGCCGCCGCCGGGGCCCGGATACGGAGGTGGCGGGTATGGACAGCAGTACCCATCGCAACAACCACCGGCGCCGCAGCATGCGCCGCAGCATACACCCGCATATGGTGGCCACGCGGGCCACCACCACGCCCCGCCAGGTCCGGCGCGAGGCGCTGCGCCGGCGGCGGGCGGCATCCCGGCAGAGCTCGCGGCTTCGCTGGGACAGCTCGATAACGCGACGTTGCAGCAGCTCCTGGCGACGGTGCAGAACCAACAAGCAGCGGGACCGGGATCGGGTGCAGTGGTGCACGGAGGAGGCATGCCGGGCGGCGGGCCGCAGCAGGGGAACGGGCAGGTGGACGTGCAGGCGGTGCTGAACAGCCTCAGGGGCGGGCCGGCAGCAGGAGGACGGCCCGCTTCGTACGGGGGCGAGGCGTACCCGCCCGGTGGCCCGGGTGGGCCCAACGGGCCCAACGGACGAGCACAGGCGCCAGCGTCTCCCGAGTCGGCCTCGCAGGTGAACACGATCATGGCGCAGCTGGCCAAGTTCCGGCAATGAGGGGTCGCCCTCAACATCAAGAGGTTGCGTGTACAGTACTACATTCTGAGTGAGAGAGGCGTTTACGGGGAGGGGCGTCCTCACGAGTCGATGAGGCGAACACGGGACGAGGTGGAGGGGAGGATGGGTCTGAGTTTCGCGATATGAGGTGGTGAGCCGCCTAGGAACACACCACCAGCTGTTTTCACGGCACGAATTTTGATGGGCTCGTTGGCAATGGATCCAGTTGTGCAGTCTGCCGGCGTTGATTGACAGTGAGAATTCAGGGGTGACGCCTGAGGCTACAGTGGTCCAGGTAGTGAATGCAGCGTACCCAACATTGTGCAGGCGGATGAACGGCGGGGTGGGGGAGTGCGGCGGATGGCCCAATCACCAGGGCCAGGTTGCTCATCAGATCAGGGATGCACGGTCATGGCGCGACGTCGACTGCCCTGCGCTACACACGCCGTTCGTTGTAGGGCGATCAGGGCACAGGCAGGGCAGGACGAGACGAACGGAACGAAACAGAACGAAACGAGACGGCACGGAACAGAACAGATCTGAACAATTCGGCCCAGCACGTCGTCGGCGCAAACGTGCGAGTGCGAGGGTCGTATCGCAGGCCCGTTAGTGCTTGCCTGTTTTGTTGTTCGGGTTACCCGCTCCTTCCTTGCCTGTCCGGCACCAGCCAGCGTGGCTTCTGTCAACTTCACTCTCTACCAAGCTACACCTTCCCTCAGGCCCCAGACCCTCCTGGCTGACCCTTCCTCGTCAACGACTCCGATGCGTTGCTGATTTCCCGTGCCTCCGTGCCCCGTCCCGCATCTCCCATTCCCCATTCTCCTGCGCTCGTTATACACATCATCCCAGCGACATGGGCTGGCCGTACCATTTCCTTGCGCTCTCCCCCGAGGAGGTCCAGCTGCGCCGCCAGGCCCTGGACCGCTATGCCACCTACGCCCAGATATCGGCCCTGCTGCCCGTGTTCATCCCCCTGATCAGCCGTCTCTGGGAACGCTACACGCGCCGTCGAGACACCGGCCGCGGTGCCTACGATGCCGTGCCCGACTCGCCCCTACTGAGGAGCCGGAGGCGGATTGTGGCCGGCAGTTGGGGAGCGAAGGCCCGCGCCGTCCAATGGTGGTTGGGAGACGATGTTGTCGTTGCCGGCGAGTCCTGGGGACAGAGAGACCAATGGATCGTCGGCCTCGGGTGGATGGCCTGGATGCTGGTACTGTGTATTGCCGGCACTGGGGATGGTACGTGAAGCTTCCCCCTGTCCTCTCACCCCCGCGGTCCAAGACTACCCAAGCTGACCCCACGCCAGATTACCTTCACTTCACCAAACGCCTCGGCACCATCGCCACCGCCCAGATGCCCTTCCAGTACCTGCTCATCCTCAAGTCCTTCAGCCCCTTGGCCTGGGCCTTCAACACCTCCCACGAGGCCCTCAACCGCTGGCACCGCGTCCTCGCCCGCGTCATCACGGCCCTCCTCGTCCTCCACGCCTGCTTCTACCTCAACTACTTCGCCCAGGTCGGCATCCTGCAACGCCGCCTGTTTGCGCCCGTCGTCTTCGCCGGTGTCCTAGCCTTTGCTGGCCTCAACCTGCTCAACACGACCGCCCTGCGTGCCGTCCGCGCCTGGTCCTACCGCCTCTTCTTCATCACCCACCTCCTCGTCGCCTTCGCCATCCCCCCCCTGATCTTCATCCACGCCCCTGCCGCCCGCCTTTCCGTCGGCACCGCCTTGGCACTCTTCCTCGCCGACCTCGTGGTCCGCCGTCTCCGCACGACGACCTCGCAGGCCACCCTCGAAACCATTCCCGGCACCACCCTCGTCAAGATCACCGCCGCCATCCCCAGCCCCAAGGTCAACGCCTTCCGTGCCAAGCCCGGCGCGCACATCTATCTCTCCATCCCCGCCGCCGCCCGCCCGCCCGCCTCAAACGACGCCCTTCTCTACGAGTTCCTCTTCAACCCCTTCACCGTCGCCGACGTCGACGACCATTCCGGCGCTCTCACGCTTGTCGCCCGCCAGCGCGACGGGCCCCTCACCCGCCGCCTCGCTCAGTTCGCGCAGCACGGTCCTCCGGCGACGTCGACAACCGTCTTCTCCGCCGGCGACGCCGCCAAGGTGCCCCTGTCCATCGAGGGACCCTACGGCGCCGCGGCGCGCCAGTACGCCCACATTGCCGGCCCCGGCGTTGACCGCATCCTGCTGATCGCCGGCGGCGTGGGCGCCACCTTCGCCGTGCCCGTGTACCGCGCCGTGCTGGCCGACAACCCCTCGGCCAAGATTGAGCTCGTGTGGGCCATCCGCTCGGCTGGCGACGCAACGTGGGCCGTTACGGGACGCAGCGACAGCGTGCTCGAGGACGAGGGCGTCAACATCTTCCTGACGGGGGACATGGGGGCCGCGGGTGCACCGCCGACGCCGGAGCGGAGGCGGGCGAGCGTGGCGTCGTCGTCGGATGCCGGGGTCGGGGCCGGGCCTGAGGGCGGCGAAGAGATGACCAGTCTGTATCGGGATCGGCGGCGGGGCGGCCGGCTGACGAGCAGTCATAACCGGAAGAGGCCGGATCTGCGGAAGATCGTGGACGAAGTGTTCCGCGGCGGGGCTGATGAAAAGGTCGCCGTGTTGGTGTGCGGGCCGTCGGGAATGGCGAAGGAGGTAAGGAGCTATGTCGGGGGGTGGGTGAAGAAGGGGAGGGATGTGCTGTTTCACGATGAGACTTTCGGATGGTGACGCGGCAGGATGTAGAGCGAGACAGATAGACGGATATGTTTTGACGAGGGTAGATCATTTAGACCTCTCCATTTCACCACGGACACGTCCACTTTGTCTGCCAAAATGTCTGAATTTAGGGGACAGTCTTCTCGATCTCATACATTCGTCCCTCATGGTCAAACGCCGAGCGCAAAGCGAGAGTAAAAAAAATGGCCACCAAAAAGAGGCGAAACAAAAAAGGAGCAACAATGTCAGTGCCCGCCAAGGGCATCCCCCTCCCCCGGCCCGTAGCCGTAGCAAAAACGCCTTCAGTCGCTCCGCTTCTTGGAGTCGCCAATGTCGCCCGAGTCGACAACGTCCTTGCCCTTGAACGGAGCCGTGAGGTCCTCCGCGTGGTGGTCATCGTCCCACTCGTCCACGGCGTTCTCGTCCCAGTTGTCGACCTCGTCCTCGAGCGACCGCGTGCCGGCGACGCCGGCGTCCACGACGCCCTCCTCCTGACCATCGACGCCGGCGCCCATCTCGAGATCGCCGTCGTCCTCGCCGGCGACGGCGCCGTAGCCTCGCTGCGCGCGCCGCCGCTCTAGCATCCGCTTATGGTACCACGCGCACAGGCCGACGCCGGCGAGCGAGCCGAAGATGTTGGCGACGATGTCGAACAGGTCGAACACGCGGCCGTTGGGTAGCACGGACTGCAGGAGCTCGGAGCCGACGCCCAGGCCGACCGTGCAAACCACGAGCGTCAGGTGCAGGGTGCGGCGGCGCGTGGTGTCGAGGATCCAGTAGAAGGCCGTCGTGAGGAGGAAGAAGGTGACGAAGTGGAGCACCTTGTCGTTGACGTACGTCTCTAGATGCAGCGGCGTGAGGCCGACGTAGGCCGCCGTGAGGAGCAGGGCGAAGAACGTGCCTGGGGGGGTTCTCTGTTAGCTGGATGGTTGGAGAGGCGGAGGAAGAAATTGGGGGAGGGGGGGAGTGGACATGCCCGCAAAGGGAAGTCGTATCCTCATGGTGGTGGTTGCTGTGTGGGAGGGGAGGCAGTCGAGGGGTGCTGCGGTGCGTCTTTTTGGACTTCGGAGAATTCGGGATTATGACAGGAGCATAGCCTGGCTGAAATGGGTCGTATCGAAGGGGATCCGTGGGGTCCGCGGGCAGACGATGGTGATGGTAGTGGAGGTTGGGATTCAGTTGGATCGTGGGAGCCTGGAGGAAATAGCTGTCGGTTTGAGCTGGCCGAAGCTCCTGCAAAGCGAGCTGTGGCCCTGTGGCCCCCCCCCAGCCTCAGTTCAGTTCAGCTCAGACGAGTGACGACAGACCAGATGCGGCGGCCCAGGACAGGGGTGCCTCGGGTGCGTGGGATTGGCTGGCGGGGTCCTGGTGGAACAGACGTGGGACGGGAACGGAACTCTGGGTCGTGGAGCGAGCGATGATTAATATGCGGGACGCGATCTGGGGATGTTGATGGCCATGCGAGGCAGACAGATGTCGGATGAGCTGAGATGTGAGGGCTGACCTGGGTGCTGCTGGTCAATTGGGGCGACAGAACAAAGCCATGCTGAGTTGAGAGGTAGACTCGACTTGCGCTCCCAAGACAGCTAAGAGCCAGCGCACATTGACCTGAGTGTTCGATGATGCATGTCCTATCACGTGATGTCCGGAGCACTCGTCGCGCCCGGCAGCTGGTCCTCGCGTTCCTCCACGTCTGGCGCAGGAGCCAGGTCACGGTACTTGAATATAGCAATTCGGGCTTTTCTCTCCCACATACTTCTGATGTTCATGGCTTGAAAGTCGGGTTTTAGTCTTTCTGCAGTCGTTTAATGTCATAAATGCAGCGGTTTTGTTTCTGCGACACTAAATCGCCCTCTCGGTGCTCTTCCAACCTCACCGCGCTCGTACCGCTACCGCCTCCACACCCGTGTCGAGACCAAAGCGTCCAGGTGCCAGGGCACCGCGCCAGGCAATCCACTCCGGTACAAGCCTCGCCAAATCCTCAACCTCACCTCTTGCGAACACGCGAAAACCCCCCTACCACGATCCATCAGAACACCCACCCCTCCATCGTCCACGCCTTCAGACTCGAGCCCCCATCTCTATCGATGTCGCGCCATCCTCCGATGCAATCATAGCCCCCCCAATCCGCCCGAGTCCGGCACAAATCGAGCGCCCTTTCTGGCGCCCGGCGACAGGCCCTCCGCTTGTCGCTGCCATCGACGAGGCCGCATCATGTCTCTCCCCAACGGCCATCACGCGTGGCAACCCCCTACTTTACACCACACATCCAGTAGTAGGGCCCTCCAGTCGTTTGACGATGCCTCCGCGCGCAACGGCACCCCTATCGACAACTCCATATCCTTGATGCCTGAGGCACCACCCGATGCCGAGGACGAGCGGCGGCGATCCCATTTCAAGGATCTCTTTCGCGAGAGCGAGTCCAGAATCGCCTTGCTGTTCGGCGAGGATGGCTCCTACAACTATGATGCCATCGATGCGCTGAGGCAGACCGCCCCGGCCTCCGCCCCCTTGCTGCTCGAGTCCGCCGACGATGCGCCGCAACCCGCGACGCAGGAGCCACCACCCAAGAAGGCAAAGCGCGTCATCGATGAAGACGACTACGGCGACGACGACGACGACGAAGATGACGAAGATGAAAATGACGATGGCGACGCGTCCAAACCCAAGGGTGCCAGCGCCATGCTCCCGAGCCCCTCCAAGTCCGGCAGCTCGCCTGTCCGCTCGGTCAGCTCTCCCGACAAACCTACCGACAAAACGAAACAGCCCGAAGCGTCGCAAGACCTCGCCAAAACGAGCGAATATGCGCGCAAACAGCTGGAGGAGGCGCGCATCGCGACCGAAGAGGCGGCGCGTCGCAGCTTCCACACCGTCTTCTACACGCTCGAAAACGACCGAACAGCAATGCTGGAGCAGCAGCAACTGGAAGAGTCGGAGAAGCAGCTGCAGGCTGAGATGGATAACAACACCAGCCAGGGCAACGCGGCCGGCGGCCCGGCCGAGAACCACGGTTCTCTGAGCAGCGCTAACCTCGGCGCGTCGAGCCTGACCCTCAAGCACCTCATTGCGAGGATAGACCTGAAGCGCGACCAAGTACGCGCCTCGGACGCCGAGCTGAGGTCCCTCATGAACGAGGTCCGGAAGAACAGGAGCAAATGGGCCAGCGAAGAGAACGTCAACCAGGAAGAGCTGTACGAGGCCCTCGACAAGGTCCTTACCGAACTCAAGGCACACACCGAATACTCCACGCCCTTCCTGCAGAGGGTGAACAAGAGGGATGTGCCGGATTACTACAGCCGTGAGTTGCCTCGTCGCACACGAGATGTGCTGACATAGCTAACCCAACCTTTCTTTAGTCATCAAACAACCTATGGATCTCGGCTCCATGACCAAGAAGATCAAGTCTCTGACATACAAGTCGAAGACGGATTTCGTGCAAGATCTCAATCTGATCTGGGACAACTGCTTGAGGTACAATCAAGATATGAACCATCCCCTTCGTCGCATGGCGAACGGCATGCGCAAGGAGGCCGAGAAGCTTATTCCTCTGATCCCCGACCTCACTGTTCGACCACGTGCCGAGGTCGAGGCCGAAGAACGGCGCAAACAGAACGGCGGTGATGAAGAGGGGGGCGACGACTCTGATGACGAGCCGATAATGTCGTCTCGCGGTCGTACGGCTGGCACAAAGGGAGCGGCCAAGTCGCGGAAACACCCGCCTGATCAGAAGGAGGACACGCCAATGACCGACCAGAAACCTGCGATCCATCTCAACGGACTTCTCGCGAAACAACGCGAGGACTCGGAGGCGGTCGACAGCAACGGTTTCGGCACACCGCCCGTCGGCGCCGGCTCCATCACTCCCAGCGCCGCCAATGGCCCTTCTGGAGTTGCGAGCAACGCCGATGCTATGGACATCGACGGACCTTCGTTGAACGGGATGGCTCTCGGGCACGCCCTGAACGAAGCGGCCGAACAGGCTTACGAAGACGAGGAGTACAAGATCTGGAAGCAGGTGACTAAGAAGGATCGTGCTCTCATCGCCAAGGAGCGCCATGTACTCTTCAAAGACAACAAGCTCAACCCTGACGCGCCGGCTCTCTTGCGCACCAAGGCTGGCATCAGGCGGTACCTCCGCGGGCAGAAGGATGCAGAGGCCCATGGCATCATCAGCCATTCGCAGGCAGACCTGTCCATTCTCGCCGCCAAGGACGCATCGAACCCGGCAGAGACGCTTGCTGAAGGCATGGAAGGGGAGGAAGAACGCGTGGTGCCCGACTACTACGAGCCCTTGACCAGCATTCCGGATGTCAACCCCAAGCTTCAGTGGATTGAAGACGGCGAAGGCCAGGTCATCAACCAGCACGAGGAGTTCCTGCGCATGGTTCCGGCAGGCCATTTCCTGGCGCCCAAAGGCAAGTTTGCAAGCAAGATCGACACCAACATCCGACAAATCCAAGAGACCAGGAAGCTGGCCAGCAAGATTGGTGTGATCAAGCAGATGCAAATCCAGACACAGGTATGTTTCTATCTGATACTCGCAAGTAACGCCGTACTGATCATTCTCAAGGTCTACACCAACCAGTTTCCAAAGGTAAACTTCGACTCCTTCGTCGAACACGACATCGAGCCTACATTCATGGCCGACAACGGCCCTATAATTGCTCCGCAGACGTGCCAGAAAGCCTTCCAGCGCTCCGTCGCCAAGATTCTGTACACGAGTGGTTTCGAGGAGCTCCAACCTTCGGCGATTGATGCGCTCACTGGTGTGGCCGCCGATTACTTCCAGAAACTCATTCACACATTTAATGTTTATCGAGAGGCCGAGAAGAAGGAGGCGCCCGCCAACGCGACCAATGGCGCCCGGTTCCAGCCCCGTTTCACTCCTGAGGAGGTGATCTTGCACACCCTGGATGAGAACGGCTGTGACATCGTCAGCCTCGAAGCATACGCGAAGGATGAGGTCGACCGGTTGACTACGAAACTCGACAGCATCCATGAGCGGATGAAGATCCACTTGACAGACCTGCTCCGTCCCGCCCTCAGTCAGGAGGCCGGTCAGGACGGCGTGGGTGCCTTCAACGACGGCAGTGAGCAGTTTGTCAGCGGCGATTTCGCTGAAGACCTTGGCGAGGACTTCTTCGGCTTCAAGTCTCTCGGTCTGGATAGGGAGCTTGGTCTTGATATGCTTTCAGTTCCCCTCCATCTTCTGCAGACCCGCGTCCGCAACCAGTACCAGATGCAGACGCAGGCTGTTGGGGGTCCGTCGGCTGTCGATCTCTTCGAATCGCTGCCTCCGCCCGAAGCCGTGTCAAAGGAGAACATCCATGGTCAGATTGGTCTTATCAAGAACTTCTTCCTGGCCAAGCTGCACGCTAATGGCGATACGCCTTTGGTTGAGGACGAAGACTTGCCCGTCAAGCAGAAGAGGCCGAGACCCCGCTTGGGCGCCACCGGCAAGATTGTATCGCCGCAGAAGAGGCCGCCCAAAGAGCAGATCGCGCTGGCGAAGAAGAAGAAGAAGCTCGAGTCCGGCCAGGCGCAGGTCACCGACGGCAAGGGCGTCAATGCTTCGCCTGAAAAGGGGGCCAACACGACGCCCGCCAAGAAGACCAAGAACATGTCCATCTCGAACGGATCCGCCATCCCAACGCCGGTCCTCGCGCCGAGCATTGAGCGGATGGACAGCATGCAGAGCCAGGGCAACGGCAGCCAGGCCGATGACAGAGACGCCGCCTCTGAGAACACGGAGCAGTGATAGGCCCTGTCGTCTTGACGAACATGAATACATCAACGCGCATCTTGCGCTGTATCAACCAACCCACTTTCCTTTGACGACTTCGTTTTCGACTTTACCTTTTTTTGCGACGTTTTGCACAATAGTTGCCTCTTTTTGATTTTACTTCCTGTCACGGCAGGTTCTGTTTTATACGGCAGGGGTGCACAAAACTCATACATTCGGCGTTGGGAGGGATGGCTTGACGTTCGCAACGCAGGAGCGAAGCCATAATTTCAGGGAAGGTCGGACTCACTCAGGCATTGGGATACCCGAACGCAGCTGTTTTGGCGATGGATTGTGAAGTTTGGCTGCCGGTCAGTGTCTGCAGGTGTTCATCGCGAAGACACGATTCCTCCCCGTCCTTCGTGGTACAGGGCGGGACCGTGCCTTAGGCGAGCTACCGTTGGACTACGCATGACGTTTCTGGTACTGCTTTTGTCTTTCAGGACCGACTTTTGGCCCACTCTGGGGGTGATGAGCGGCAGCCCGGAAGGAGGGTTGGATGGCCTCTGTCAGGAGATCGTGCGGTGGTGAGGGCGCTCTTGCCTGTCGACGCCTGCGGGGGTGTTGCTCTGCCATGGTTCCGCACAGCGACAGACCTGCTCCCGCGGCTCGCATGGGAAGACATTTTTGGTGGTTGGAGGGACGGCGCTGAGGATGAAGGCACGGATGCACGAACGTGGAACGCGAGACGAGATAGAGTAGAGAGAGTCGCCGGCGCGCGTGGCTTACCATCTTGCTGTACAGGAATCAACGTTGACAGTCACCCGGGTCGTCGTCTCCAGTGAAACTGTTCGAATGGGTTCTTGCCTCGCGAATGCCACGGTCCAAAGATACTCGGCAGAGAACGAAACAATAGCTGCAGAGTTGATGAACTTCCCATTCATATCTGCCCCTATTCACCTGGCCTATTATCTCCGTTCTCTTCCCGCCTTCAATAGTATAGGTCGTTCTACTGATCCAGAAGTATCAACTCGTTCTTCAAGTTAATTGCTGCAACAGATTGACCAGGTTCTTCTCTTCGTCCGCTTCTCTTGCTTTCTTCAATTTCCAAATCACTACTAGACGACCCTTCTCTGTTTTGTAGCGCCCCATCCATCCCATCCCATCACCGTCACCGTCACCACCACTAGCACAATCATGGGCCAAAGGCAGACCAAGCCGGTCTTGACTCTCGAGCAGAGCAGAGCCGCCCGCCAACACGGTGCTCTCACCTCTGCCTCCGCCCCCACCACCATCCCCTTCGCGTCCGGCCCCCGTCAAGCCCCTCCCCCCGGGCCCGGCCCGTCTCGTCCGGTCCCCGGCCCCGCCGTCGCCACCACCCAAGCCGACGTCGACGACATCACTTGCGCCCTGGCGGCCATGAAGATCGATCCCACAAACCCCCACAAGCGCAAGCGTACCGCCGCCGACGAGCTGGTCTCGTCCGGCCTCCCCAACGACCACCACACCTACCTCTACCATTACCCCCGGCTCAGCCCGCTGGCCGACAAGCGGCGAAAACTGGGCTTCCTGCGCCTTCCTGCCCTCCAGCACGGGGCGCGCCTCCGCACCGCACCTCATGCCGTCGTTTCCGCGGAACCGGCTGCCGCGCATGACGGTGTTCGTCCCGTCTGCGTCTCTGTGGCGGACGCCGCCGCCGCCACCATCATCGGGGAAGACGTACCCGGTGGAGATGGAGATGGATCCCCCGCAGCCAGCGGTCATGCTGTACTACTGCCGGTGGGGCGGAGCTGGGCTGTGGGAGATTGAGTAGAGGGAGAAGCAGGAGCGGATGGACATGGGGACTGAGGGCCTGGGAATGAAACAGCAGGAGGGGTGAAGGGGCGGTTTGGAGTTTTTTCCGTTTTCTGTTTGCCAATTCTTGATGATTTAAAGAGTTCGGGTGTTTGATTTATGATACCCAAAGGCGAGGGGCCTTGACTTTCGGCTCTGTCATAGACGATGTCATGCCACTGGTCGAGATGGAACAGAACTTCATCGTGGAAACGATACATGATTTGCTTTGAGAAAGGGGTCTGCGACTAATATAACTTCAAGTTTACATCATTTAATCACCAGTGCTTAGCTCGCTTTTGCACCGTACCTAGCTTTAGCTTCTCTGCGATCGGTCTTGCTATGCACCTTGGTATTCATGTTGATATCAATTCCAATCTAAGCATCTTTCCACCGAGGTTGCGATAGTGTTACTGAGTGGGACGAGGTCCGGAGAAAGACATTGGCCTCAGCCCGGTGGCCTGCATGTGGTGAAGTATAGGCATTTCTCTAAAAGGGGAAGGGCAGTCATGTTGCGAGGAGAAGGGTTCAGGAGAGCGGGATATCTTCACGCCTCAACGTAAGGACGTGGGTAGTCAAGTATACACCTACATACGGTACCCAGATAGGCACCTAGGCAGGTACCTACCTAGGCAACAACTTGCGCGAAGCGGCAAGTGCAGCGGACCTCTTTCCTGACGAAACAGGCCTGTGCAACTTGAGTTAGCAACGCTTTTCCCAAACGCACTTTACCTCGCCTTCCCCTTTTTCGTTTATATTCACTTCAGCACACACACATCGCAATCTCAACCTCGACCTCCCCCCACCACTCTATCTCTCACTTCTCTCACCATCACCACTTTGCTAGCCTCCATCAGCCTCCATCTGCCTCGCGTTCAACGCTGACACCTGATCAGAACCCACACATCATGGCGCAACCCCCTCTGCCTTCGAAAGAACCTGACGACTGGCCAAATCACAAAGCCTTCTGGTTTCTGACAGCAGAGATCACCGATTGGGCGTGTGATCTGCTGGCTGAAGATGCTGCGCTATACACTGAGGCTCGTGACCTTGCTGCCGAGGTTCTGCTAGCTCTCCGTGATGAGAAGTTTGCACCCTGGTTCAAGCTTCCCAAGCAGCAACGACGTCGCGACTTCCTCCGAGGAGCTCTACCGGCCATCTTCTCCAAAAAGTGCGACATCAAGCCCAAGGCTTCCGGAGTTTACATTGCCCAATTCGTTGAGAAATGGGCCAGCCTATTCCCAGCACTCCCGAAGCATCCCGAGCATGAGAAGTGGCGTGCTCATCTGCTCGGAAATCCACCTCTGTACCTCTGGAGCGACCTCAAGACAGCGTTGCTCAGGGAGAGGGAATGGCCCTGGGCAGCCACCAGCCCGTCTAGACTCCCTGTCATCTCGCATCAGCCTTTCGGTGCATGGACTGGACTACCGCCTTTGACGCGACAGGCCCAGTCCAGCTTGCCGGTAGGCCCGTCAACCCCTCTGAACCCCCAGAAGCGCCAGCTGTCTTCGTCGGTCACCATCTCGCCACGACCCGCAAAGATGGCCAAGTCTATCGAGTCCAGTTCACGCTCCATAATCCCCGACTCATCGAGCCCGCCGTTTCTCTCTCCAGCCTCGGCGGCCTCGAATCGTGAGTTGACTAGTTCCCTGAACCCCCTAAGCACAGAGACTCTCGATAAGGCTGATTCTCAGGCAGAGTATGATCCTTCCAGTGCCACTCTTTGTCAGCCCGATGGCCCAAAGCATCAAGAGATCAAGACGGCCCTGGCGGCGGAGGCTTCAACCCTTTCCCAGTCAGCTAGCAACAGTGACCAGGCCAAACTACCCCTCACTGCCACCGAAGCTCCTGAAGTCGGCTCGCAGCAGCCCATGAAAGTTGTCGATCTCCTCAACACGCAAGTAGTGACATTGGCCGGACAGGCTCTTATGCAGGGAAATATTTCTGGTTCGGCAGGCAGCTCTCAACCGCCTCAACAGCCCCAGCCGCGCACCCTGCTGGATCTTCTCCTGAGCGAGGCCGTCAAATCGGAGAGTGACCCTCAAGCAGCCGCGGCAAGTTGTCTGTCATTCTCTGCCATACAGACCACGGCCTCCGTGGCACCCGAAGCCGGATTTGTCATCCAGACGCAGGGGGGGGTTGAGGCAGCAATGGAGAATGCGAAGAAAGAAGCCAGACGAGAGGTTGAGGCCGACTTTCGGAAGAAGTTAGGCTCGCTGTTCAGCTCGGCCGTGTGACGCACCATACCGATGAGATCCCTCAGCGGGCACAGAAAAGCAATTGAGCTTCTGACGATGTCGAGCTAAATGTGTAAAAGTCAATCCGGACAAGGGGGAGGTCAGGAGTGCAGTGGAGTCGCCGAAGCTGTTGGCCAAGTAATGAGAAGTCGATGGGAGACGCACCGTCCTCTCGCCGATCATTTGAGGGGACATGGACGAATGTGTTAGGCGACGTTCATGTATCACACAGTCTGTCACTACACGCAATAAAATGTTGATGAATATCAGTCTCGTTGAGAAACGGGGCCGCGGTTGACGCAGCCCCTCCATCTAGCTCAAGTGCTCAAGTTGATCAACGCCCCCGAAACTCCCAGCCGCAGCCCACCATTTTGAACCCGCCATGGGGAAAGCAGAAAGTCTGCAACGCCTGATGAAATATGCATGCAACTTTCCTGGATCCTTTCCCCCCGCCAGCCGATTCGTGACTCATGTTAAAATGTCTTCCTCTGGGAGAGGGGCCCTCCTTGGTGCCCCCACCTCCCAACCACCGGTGTTGAAGTATGCCCCTGGTGGAATAGGGGCATATCCTGGTATCAAATTCGTTCCGTGCCTTCCTCTGCGCACTCCTCCCTCCCCGTATCTGCTACACGATCTGCCGCGCCGTTTAGAGGCCGGCCTCCATGCGCCAGCCCTCGATGGGCAGGGGGAAGCCCTGGCACCAGGCGGCGATCTCCTGGCGGAGCTCGTTGATCTTGGCGACCTCGCCGCCGGCGACCTTGGCGCGGAAGTCCTTGAGCTTGTTGGCCTCCTTGGGCAGGGCGGCCTGGACCTCCTTGCAGATCTTGATGGACTCGTCGATGTAGGTGGCGACGCGCTCAAAGTCGGCCTCGCCGAAGCCGCGCGAGGTCATGGCGGGGGTGCCGATGCGGATGCCGCAGGGGGTGAGGGCGGACTTGTCGCCGGGGATGGCGTTCTTGTTGCAGGCAATGTTGATCTGCTCAAGGACGGCCTCGACACGGGCGCCGTCGAGGCTGAACTGGCGGAGGTCGAGCAGGACCATGTGGGAGTCGGTGCCGTCGGCGACGAGCTTGTGGCCGAGGGCCTTGAACTTGACCTCGAGGGACTTGGCGTTGTCGACGACCTTCTGCTGGTAGGCCTTGAAGTCGGGCGACGCGGCCTGCTTCAGGGCCACGGACAGGGCGGTGATGGTGTGGTTGTGGGGGCCGCCCTGGTGGCCGGGGAAGACGGAGAAGTTGATGGGGTTCTCGAGGTCGTAGAGGGTCTCCTTGCCCGTCTTGGCGTCGACGGAGCGGACGCCCTTGCGGAAGAAGATCATGGCGCCACGGGGGCCACGGAGAGACTTGTGGGTGGTGGTGGTGACGATGTCGGCGTGCTCGAAGGGGGAGGGGATGACGCCGGCGGCGATGAGGCCGGAGATGTGGGCCATGTCGACGACGAGGTAGGCACCGACAAGGTCGGCGATCTTGCGCATGCGCGCGTAGTCGATCAGGCGGCAGTAGGCAGAGGTGCCGGCCACGAGGACCTTGGGGCGGAACAGGATGGCATTCTTCTCAAGGGTGTCGTAGTCGATGATGCCGGTCTCGAGGTCGACACGGTAGGGCATGGTCTCGAAGTAGGTGGAGATGGCAGAGATCCTGAGGTAGGGGGGTCAGCAGACGGGACGGCTCGACTCGACGGAACTGGGACCTCGACTCACTTGCGCTGGGGGGTCTGGTAGCCGTGGCTCAGGTGGCCACCGTGGGGCAGGTCCAGGCCCATGAGGCGGCCGTGGACGGGCATGATGGCCTGGTAGACCTGGAGGTTGGCGGGGCTGCCGCTGAGGCACTGGACGTTGACACCCCACTTCTCCGAGTCGACGTGGAAGGCCTCGAGGGCACGCTTCTGGCAGAGGTTCTCGATCTGGTCGATGTGCTGGTTGCCGCCGTAGTAGCGGGCACCGGGGTAGCCCTCGGAGTACTTGTTGGACATGGGGGAGCCAAGGGCGTCGAAGACGGCACGGGAGGTGACGTTCTCGGAGGCGATGAGGATGATGGACTCGCGCTGGCGCTGAATCTCATCCTTCTGTTGGGAGGAAGCATTGTCAGCGCTGGATCGAGGGGGCGGGGCAGGCAGCTTGTTCGTACCATGATGGCCGCGACCTCGGGGTCAGTCTCGAGGAGAGACTTCTCGAGCATCTGTCGGTGAGTCAGTATTGGCGTTCGAGACGAGACGAGGGGTCGAGACGAGAGGAGGGGTGCTGGACAGCAGGCGGGTTGACGTACCTCCTTGTGGGAGTTGCTGAGAGCGTAGGTCGAACCATTGGCAGCCATTGTGAAGGTATGTGGTGGGATTGGGGATGGGGAGGAAGATGATCGTGAGGTTTTTTTGTCGGCAGGCTTTCGAGGGACCCTGAAGAAGCTTTATAGACCAGCGAGGAGGGGAGGGGCGAGAGGTTGGCTGGCGGCAGCGGGAGAAAAAATTCACTGGATCGGAGGGTGTAGGAGAGTCGAGCGCGGGCAGAGGGGAGGGTGGGGTAGCGAGGGGCACTGAGTGATTGGCGGGGTCCTGGTGGGGTGAGTCGCTAGCACGGCGAGCACCCTCCGATCGCGTCGTGCCCGCCCGACTCGGTGAGACCGGCGCCTTGGTCGGTGAGTCATCAGGGTGCTCATCGATTCGCGAGACGGGGCATTCAACTACTGGATATGCGTCTGTTGTCATATGAGCCTGGTGGCATCATGGCCTGCTGCTTCAACCTTCAACCTCCGCTGCCCGGAGACCTGACCCGTGAAGATGTGGCCCGATTAGGACGAGACCTTTTTTTTTGGACCTTTAGTTGGAGCACCAGAGCTAGTGTGGGTACTGCTGGTGGACGGAAACCATGCCATGTCTGCCCAGGCGGTCGTACCAAAAGGGCATGTTCAGACGCAACATTTGCCACATACAAGGGCATGGACGGGCATCTGCAAAAAGTGCATGGAGCGCGAAGCTCGACTAGACCCTACAGTGTTGCTCTGGATCACGTTCTCAAAACCCAGGTCCCATGCCACCGACACGACGACAGCTCGATAGACAAACCCCTCTGCCGACCATGAACCACCAGGAAGTCCTCGGTCTTGTCTCCGGAAACCTGTCAAGCTAGCACATCTGAGTCGACTTGACTCGCCTCCGTAGCGCTCCCGTTCTCAGCGGTTCGAACGAAAAGGTGCTATAGGTTGCCACATTCACCAACCACGACACAAAGATATACTGAGATGAGATACCACAGCATTCTGCTGTTCATGATACCCTGACAGGCAACCGATAAAACTCTGTTAGCAGTATGGCGGTAGTCACTGGGCCTATCGACTATGTATGAAGTCAGTCCGAAGACTTGATTACAACTTTGGCGCCAGGCCACTAAGCATAAATGTCCAATGAACCCAACAAAGGCACACTAAATGCGATGGTCAACGACAAGGGAAGCCGCATGGTTGAGATACCCCTCCCCGCATCGCCATCCACTGTCCCGGAGTTGTGACCTTTGGGCCATCTCGACATGGAGGGGTATTAAAGGCAAACGGGGATCGCTGGTTACTCCCAAGTGTGACAATGCCCAACGCGTCGTTAGTCAGCCCGTGACCAAAGCGGACGCACCAGTAGACCGATTAAGGAATTCCACTGGCATCCTCGGTCGTCAGCGTGTCGTATTGCTAGAGCCGGGGCAGGTGAGGGCAAGGCCGCGTCGCCCTGCTCAAGATCCTGGGTAGCACTGGAAAAAAACCCTCAACCATTGCTCAATCGGTTATCGAAGGTGTGAGGCATGCTCCCACGGGAATGGTGGGATGGAGGCCAGGGACGAAAACGCCAAGATATGACGGAGAGGTCAGTGACCAAAGTGATGTCGAGGCAGTTCGCTACGGTGCAACGAGTCTGGGCTCCGTCAAGCTCATGGCCAAAAGCGGCATGGCTCAGGTACGCTCCTTACCTAAGGTGCATTGCAGTGGAGTTCGGTAAAACTTATCTCCAGGATGGCACGAGATCATGCAGAAAGTCTTGGCAGCAACGCTGTTGCTCCCCATCGCCTTCCTCAGCGAGCTTAGCACAGCCACCAAGGTGCCGCGTGAGCGTGAGCGACGCTTCGAGCTCGCCGGTCCGGAGCCTGCGTCATGGCCACTTTCCAGCCACTCAAGGACGTCACTGTCTCCAGGCACCCACCCATGCCCAGCCGATACTAGCATGGACAGTGGCACTGCACCTGACCCGAAGAATTGACACTGTATACTCGGATTCCCTCCTCGCCACGGTTCCTCGGTTGAAGTTAGGTAACTCAGAGTGCCTGCTGGAGGCTTCAATCATTGGGGGATACGGCAGTCACGTACATTTTACGTATAAATGTGGCCGTCCTCGCGCGGCATATGATAATTTAGAGCAAGCTGAAAGCTCGAAATCGGGAATGACTCTCCTTGGTGGCGTATTACAAGTAGCGGCAGCGACGGGCATGAAGGTCGCCCCATCGACACGACCTCACAGTGCGCATCGCAACCCCGGCCATCCAGTGTTTTAGCTGCACCCGGCCCCCGGTCCAGGCACAACACGCACGCAAGCAAGCGCCACCCACCCCCCAGCCGGGCGCCTTCGCCCAGACCACCCACCTGAGCTCCCACTCCACCCGCTTGTCCCTCTTGTATCCTGCTTCTTGTGTCATCGTTCACCCAGCTCCTCCCTTCTCCCCCGTCCTTCCGTCTTCATCAACAAACACCTCTCCTCCAAGCGACCCCATTCACTTATCCCACCACATCACCTCTCTCGGTCACTCGCCTCATCGGAGAGACCGCCCAGCATGAAGAGCACTCTTATCGCAGCTGCGCTGCTCGGATCCGCCTCGGCCGAGATCCACAAGCTCAAGCTCAAGAAGGTCCCCATTGAGGAGCAGCTGGTATGTTCACCAGGCCTCTAGGCCCACGCGAGGACGCAACAACGCAGCAGACTGACCAGTGTCATCCATACAGACCACCGTCCCCATCGAGACTCAGGTCCAGCAGCTTGGCCAGAAGTACATGGGCGTGCGCCCCCAGAGCCATGCCGACTACATGTTCAACAGCAAGCCGGTTCAGTCCGACGGCAACCACGTTGTGCCCGTGAGCAACTTCATGAACGCTCAGTGTATGCATCACCGCACCCCCCACTCTCCCTTCGTCCTGCGGCCCGATGACTGATGATGAGTAGACTTCTCCGAGATCACCATCGGAACCCCCCCTCAGACCTTCAAGGTCGTCCTCGACACCGGCAGCTCCAACCTCTGGGTCCCCTCCCAGCAGTGCAGCAGCATCGCCTGCTACCTGCACACCAAGTACGACTCTTCTGACTCGTCGTCGTACAAGGCCAACGGCTCCGAGTTCGAGATCCACTACGGCTCCGGCAGCTTGACCGGCTTCGTGTCCCAGGACACTGTCAGCATTGGCGACATCAAGATCGAGAAGCAGGACTTCGCTGAGGCCACCAGCGAGCCCGGTCTGGCCTTTGCCTTTGGTCGCTTCGATGGTATCCTCGGCCTCGGCTATGACACCATCTCGGTCAACAAGATCGTCCCCCCCTTCTACCAGATGGTGAACCAGAAGGCCGTCGACGAGCCCGTCTTCGCCTTCTACCTCGGTGACACCAACGAGGAGGGTGACGAGAGCGAGGTTTCCTTCGGTGGCGTCGACGAGTCCCACTACGAGGGCAAGATCACCACGATCCCCCTGCGCCGCAAGGCCTACTGGGAGGTTGACCTCGACTCCATCAGCCTCGGCGACAACACGGCCGAGCTCGACGGCCACGGTGCCATCCTTGACACCGGCACGTCGCTGAACGTCCTCCCCTCCACCCTGGCCGACATGCTCAACAACGAGATTGGCGCCAAGAAGGGCTACAACGGCCAGTGGTCGGTCGAGTGCGACAAGCGCGCCAGCCTCCCTGACATCACCTTCAACCTTGCTGGGTACAACTTCAGCATCTCTGCCTACGACTACATCCTCGAGGTGTCGGGCAGCTGCATCTCGACCTTCCAGGGCATGGACTTCCCCGAGCCCGTGGGCCCGCTCGTCATTCTCGGCGACGCCTTCCTGCGCCGGTGGTACTCCATCTACGACCTCGGCAAGAACACCGTCGGCCTTGCCAAGGCGAAGAAATAAGCGAGAGGACCATCTTCATGTATTCATAGGAACACGCGAATCCATCGAATTTGAGCATCACTCGAGAAGCTTTCCATCCAACAGCGGCGGGGGAGTCTGATACGCTTTCTCATGTTTCTGTAGGACGAGGTTGAGGGGGTGGACGCGCGAAGAACATGAGCGCTTCTCTTTTGTAGGCATGGATAGGTAGTCTAGTAATATTTCGATCCACGCGTTCGCATCTGCACCTGCACCTGCATCTGAGGTACCCCTGCATGATTGACACGGGCCGTGGGCTGGTCGGCGATGTGATGAGTAGTAGGCCGATTGGCGACCAGCAGGTGGATGAAGAGTAGGCAGACTGCTTGTCAGTGATCCTGTCAGGAAGAGTCCTGTTCACTGGTGCACCCAGCCGCTCCCGCAATGTCCATGTGTAGCGCCAGCCTACGTGATGTTGGAAAGTATCGGCGTTGGTACAGGAACGCCACTGAGCGCCTGCCCGCCTCGCCAGGTGCCTCAGGTAAGGCAGGTAGGTACTGTGTGTGCCGTGCTTGCCTGGCAGCTGGTACTGGGCGGGAAGACTAAGGCTGAGGAAAGTGCAGGTGGTGAGGTCACGTGCCGACGCAGTCCGACAGCAGGATGGGCTTAGCGCGGCTGTTAGCGTCTGGTAGGCTTTTGGGTGCATGGTCCATCAAGACACGGGCAGACAGACGGAGAGACAGGACAAGTCCCTGCCTGCCTGGTCTGGCCTGGCCTTGAACAAGTCTCCCTACCCGTACCCGTACCCATACCCATACCCATACCCATTCCTCGTGCCTACGCAAATTGCAAACTGAGGCCGGCATTTCGTGGATTCACCTCCGACTCGCCCTCTGGATGGTTTTGCATCCTCCTGCAACAATTGTGGCTCGTCTGACGCGACGTTTCTGGATGAAAAGTCGACCCTGAGTGGCCTGTTGCCGCGACGATTGACGACAGAGCTTTTGTAGTACCACCAAACGACCCTACGAAAGACCACTGGCAGCCGAGTTGAGTGCAGCGCAGCGCAATCCCAGCGCGTCCCCGTCGCGACCAGCCCAGGCGCACCGAACCACCATCGAGGCCCGCCATCGCGAACTCCCATCCCATCTCGACGACCCGCGCAACCCGCCTGCCAACGACCATTGTCGCCCGCGGCCACCACGACACGACCCCCCGATTGATCGCCAGGCGCGTCGCCACCCATCTTGTCGACGCTTTTGCCCTTCAAAATGGCGCAGCCCACGCCATCCCTCGCGACCAACGGCGCCTCGTCACCCGCTTTGACGCCCGCTCCTGAACACGCCGGCACCCCCGAGTCCACGCACTCCAGCAGCATACCCGTCAAAAGAAAACGCGAAGATGAAGACGATGCCAACGCCGACGCAAACGCCGACGCAGATGAGGACATGGATCTCGACGCCGCCCTGCCGCCCAAGGAATTCAAGGACCCGCAATCTGTCATTCGCGATTACTTCAAGGTTCTCACCAGGTACACCATCTCACAACATCTCCCCTGACCAAGTCCCGTACTGACAGACTCGCCACATCAGCTTCGACACGACGCCATCCATTCTCCGCCGACCACTGCGCGTGTCCGAGTCAGAGAACGAGCCCGATGCGAAGCGCCAAAAGTCTTTCAATGGCGCTGGCCCCCTCACAATCGCCGACAAGGTCGCCCAAGACCAGTATACTCTCCTCGACGACCTCGCCGAAGACCTCATCGCGACTGCTACCGACCAGATGACCGAGATCGAGTCATCCCGAAACGACACCGATGCGGCGAAGAACGATGCCTTTGTCGACGGGCTCGTCCTGTTCAAGAAGAAGGCTCTCGAGCTCTTCCGCAGAGAAAAGAGCTACCCCGAGGGCGCATCTGATCCTCTGCAAAACACCCGCCCCGACCCGTCCACGTCGGGCCGCATGATCCTCAGCGTTTCTGGCCCCCAAGGCAGGCAGCTGTTCTCGAGTCTTCCCTCATCCTCACACGGGGATCAGGCTCTGGACAAGTCCTTAGCCCGTGCGACCCTTCCCCAAGGCGTCTCATTGACTCGTATTCTGCCTTCTCGTCAGACCGAGCGCAGCTACACCCTGGGAGAGCTATTCGGCCCGCCACGACCGCTGCCTCCCCTTCAGCCACCGAAGCAGCCCAAGACGCAAGCGAAAGGCAACGTGCTGAGCTTCTATCACCCGGAGATCCCTACGCCGTCCAAGTACCGGACGAATACGTACTTCACCCAGAAGGTCACGGTTGGCCACTTCCTCGATTACAGCAATGCGGCGTCCTCCACCGCGGAAAGCAAGGAGATCAAGCAGAGGCAGAGGGCCCAGAGTCTGGCTGGCCGCAAGCCATCCACGTCCGAGCTGGAAGTTTCCGAGATGGAGAGCCTGTTTCGGGCTGCCTTCTCAAGCTTCGCGCCATGCAAGGACGACTCCGCCGCAATGGTGCCTGCCAGCTTGGCCAGTCGCATGTATTGGCAGCAGACGGGCCAGAGGAACTTCAATCGGATGATCGAGGCAGAGTTGCAGGAGACGGAGAGCGATCTGGCAGGCCAAAAGCCTGACGCGACAGCACAGATCATGGACCTGGACGAGGAACTCATCCAGGATGCGATCGACAACTGGGACGAAAAGATTGATCCGGCCCTGGAAATTTGGGGCCCCCAGAAGAGCGACGAGGAGAAGGAGGCGGATGAGCTGCTTGAGGAAGTTGACGGCCTCATCGAAACGCTTGCGTCTCACCAGCGCATTCGCAACCTATCACTGCCCTCTTCGCACAACAAGTACGCTGGAGATCCCAGCAGCGGCGACATGCTCGCAAGCGCCACAGGAGCGACACCTTCGGAAGAAGAGGTTGCCACATACGAGGCGCTCAAGGCACAGCTCAATCTCATCGTGAAGATGCTTCCGCCGTTCGCCGTCGCGAAGCTCAACGGTGACCAGCTCAACGACCTCCTCGTGAGCACCAAGTTGGAAGTCCGCACCGAGCAGTACAAGGGTGTTTTGGAGGAAGAGGGAGCAGCCCAGGCTCGGGCTCGCCAGCAGCAGAGCGCCGCGGCAGCGAATAGCGCGGCGCGGCCGTCGGGGGCTCACCGTACACCGAGTGCCACGTCCTACAACTACGGCAACACCCAGCAGTACGGCACGCCGACTAGGCAAGCTGCCACTCCTCAACAAGGGTACTATCGCGGCCCGTCGCAGACCCCGATCCAGCAACAGCCGCACCTGGGCCGGCCCGCCGCTCCCCACACGATGCCGCATCCGCAATATCGGCAGCAGCAGCAGGGTCAGCAGCAGCCGCAGGGTCAGCAGTTCCGACCCCAGAATGCCTATCCCAATCAATACGCGGCGCAGCTGGCTAAGACCCAGACGCCGTTCGGTCACCAGAACGTACCCCAGTACGCGACTCAACCCCGACCGCAACAATACCCATACGGCAACGTCGGCCCTCAAGCTTCGCCCACCGCCCGCTTTCAGCCAGGGTACGGCCAGAACTACCAGGCAAACCACGCCGGCTACACTAACGGCACCGCAAACATGCAGCCCCGAACCATGTCGCCGCAGGTCCCAGCAGGCCAGTACAGTCCGTCGCCGCCGCTGCAGCAGCAGCAACACCACCAGCAGCAGAATTCGCCGCACATGCAGCACACGCAACACCAACAGCAGCCGCAGCATCAACGGCCGCCCTATGGATCGCCTGTCAACCGCCCGCAGTTCCCAAACGGCACGCACTCGCCGGCACCTAACGCTCACGCACAAGGGCGCCCGGGGCCCTACATGAACAGCGTGACCGACCAGAATCAGCAACGGCTGCTGGACCAGGCGCGCGCTAGAGCGGCCGCGCAGCAGAACAGCACTGCCTTTGCCGATAAGATCCAGCAGGGCGGCATGGCGAACCAGAGCACCTACAACCCCGCCCAGCTCGCCGCGCAGCAGGCTCGTCTCGCCGGTAATGTGGCGAACAAGCCGCAGAGCCCGGCCAACGCGACCGCCTCGCCTCGGCCGGGGCCGAACGGGACGCCCAACATTCCCGCGAGGGTCACGCCCGTGCCCGTGCCCGTCATTCCGGGCGCGCAGCAGCAGCAGCAACAGCAGGCTCAATCACAGCAGGGGCAGTCGACATAGGGGTTTGGATTGTTGTCCGGCGTGGTGTGAGGGTGTGAGGGTGGTTGGATACAGGCCTGGCGGAGGCTACGGTCGACCGGGTTATCAGTGGGGGGACACTCTCGACACGGATCGTAGAAAAGGCGGCTTAGTGAGACCGGTAGGGATTACGGGTAGACCGGGGTCGCAGGATCTTGCATCAACGAGGCTCGGTCACTGAGATGCAGACTTGGTTATCACCGGGCAGCAGTAGCGGTTCTTTACGGCGTTACGGCAAAGGCGGCAGCGGAGGACCTGGCAGAACAAAGAATGGGGCGAGGGATGTTTGGAACGAACGGGATGGGCTCTCGCGCGGTCTCGAGGTGTAGGTGTATAGAGTTTCTGGGGCCTGCTTGAGCAGTCCGAGAGGGTTTGGTGGGTTTGTCTTAATATCAGTATGCTGTGTGAACGGCTTGTCCTATTCCATGCACCCGTGCTGCGCCTCCTGGTGGCTTCCGTGAGTGTTTGAACATTTGTCTCTGAATTCTATGAGGATATTTAATTTAGTCTTGGTACACTTCGTACATCCTGGCCGTACATCGTCTCAGGCCTCCATTTCGTGCACGACTCGGTGCCTCGTCCTTCCGCTCTCCAGCTGCCTCCACTCCACGCCTCGACAGGCATATCGCCCGGCCCGCCCTTCAGTCTGCGCGGCCGCCTCGTCTCCCAGGCGCTGTTCCCTCCAGAACTCCATCGTGCCGCCCGCATCGCCGCCGCCGTCGCGCTCTCGGCTCACGAGCCTGACGAAGGCCTGCAGCTTGCCCAGCCGGCCGGACGTGTCGTTCTGCGTAAAGGTCGCGACCTCCTCGTCGGTGGGCCAGCAGAGCCAGCGGTCCCGGTGTCCCAGCTGCGCAACGGCCTGCCGGAGGGGCGCGACGACGTCGTCGTCGAGCATGGGCTCCGCGAAGGCGCGGAAGGTGTGGAAGACGCCCGTGAGCCAGGTGGTCCGCTTGGAGTGCGTGGCGGCGACGACGCCGTCGGCGTTCTGGACGGTCCAGGCGGCGAGCCGGGCCATCTCGTGCACGTCGCCGAGGTGCGCGAGGGCGAGCATCTGCGTGTTGACCTCGGAGGCGCCCGCGAGCACGACGGCGGGCTTGCGCGGCGTCGACGGGGTCCTCGCCGCCGCGCTGGCGAGGTCGTCCCACGCCGAGCGGAGCCTGCGCAGGGACGCCGCCGCAGCGCCTGCGGGCGTGCCCAGGTCGGCGTCTGCGGGGTTCCAGTGCTGGAAGTGAGGGCGTCGCGTCGCGTCCCTCGGGGGCGGACCCGACACGAAGAGACTGAGAAGTGTCGCGTCATCGGCGCGCACGTTGCCCTCGGACAGCCCTTCTATCAGCCCGTCCAGCCTGCTGAGCAGCACCTTCTGGGTGGTCCGGGCGAAGCTGCCCATCATGTGCAGGGTGAGGCCGCACGACGCCTCCGCCTCCTTCATGACCTGCCCGCTCAGGAGCAGGGCACGCTGGCTGTTCTGTTGCGGGTCACCGCCGCAGGCCTGGACGCGAGGCTTTGCCAGGGCCTCGAGGATGAACTCCCAAGGGGCTGGGTTGGAGCAGCCGGCGGCCGTCCACTTGAGCCGTGCGATGCGGATGGCTCTTTCGATTGTGTTGCCTCTCGCGACGTACGTCGGATGAGACCGACACAGGAACCTGATGACCGCTAGCCAGGTGCCCTGAGATACGTCCTTGGCTTGGTGTGATATCGAGTCAAAGGCTGCGTCGGACCCTCGCAGCGCGCACTCTACTGCGGCCTGCTGCGCCTTGCTCAGCGAGCTCCGCATAACATACTCGATAGCCTCGTCATGGCTTGAAGCCCGTTGCAGCAGGACATTGAGACACCGTTCGTCTAGCCGAACACCTGCCTGGGCCATCTGCCTCGTCAACTGCAGTACCTTGGGCGGCGCGAGGCGGGCTCGTTCAAAGTCGCTGAAGTTGAGGGTGTCATGTGAGAAAGTCTCTCTCCCGTCGCCGGGGAGGTTGTCGTGGTGAGGGTCCACAATGTTCGCCAGTGCTTTGAGGATCATCTCGTGGAACACTTCCGTCTGAGGGGTCATCCCGGGCTGCGGCGGGTGCTGGAACGCCTGCCATGCTTCTTCTGCGCTTCTCGTGGCTCGGATGTGAGCAGCCCAGATGGACTGGTCTGAGCCCTTGCGTACCGGATAGTTCGCTCTTGTTTGGATCGTCGGCGAACCGTCCGGCCCGAGACCGCCCAGGATGTCCGTAGCGATGTCGTACTCTTCTTTGGCGTAGCCTGAATCTTGCATCATGAGACCCGCTTTGACGGTTCGGCTGTAGTACTCGTCCGCAGACATGGCCTCCTCCACGCCGTTCCTGGGAAGACGGTAGGGCGGCCAAGTCTTTTTCAGCGTCGTCGTCGTATCTCTTTCGGCTGGGGACTTTTGCAGGGCCAGCAGTACCCGGCGAATCCCGCGATAGCTGTCTCTCTCGATGATGAGCGGCTTTTCCAGGGTCGACGAGAACTGGAGCAACGTCCTTATGGCCTCCCAGCTGTGGTGAGCAGTAGCGTAGGGCCGCTTGGCAGGCGGGATGGATAGTTCCCGCAAGGTGAAGTTGAACATGCGACACTGGAGTTCGAAACGCCGGCGTTCTGTAGATTCGGGCAGAGTTCTGAGACACACGGCAGCAAGATTCGCCACGGGGAGAACGGCCTGCGGCTGCGTGCGTCGAGCATGGGAAAGAAGCCTGGCAATGAAGCCCTGGATGACGTCCGGGCTGTCCAGAGGCCGAAGATTTGGAGTCGAGCTTTCTGATTGCGAGGATAGCTGCAAAGGCTGTTCGTACCACGAGGTACAGTAGTCGATGATGCCGTACAGAGAATGCGGTCGGAGGAGCTCTGTTCGGCTGGAATATGCATCGTTGAGGAGGTGGTTGAGGATGAAGGATGGTTTATGTCGAGAATCGGATAAGAATCGCCGGACTCGTTCGTCGGGGTCCCCAGCCGCCAGAATCCAAACCCAATGAAGCACGTCATCTCGTTCGTACCCCTTGGCCGTATATGCGTCGAGTTTTGAAGACCAGACAGACACGTCAGGGAGCTTGGATCGCACGCTGGAGTCGAGATCTGAGTTGCAGTGCAGCATCCATTGGGCCGTGAGGATCGGCAAGCGGGCGCTGTCGAATCCGGCAAGGAATTTGGCTGCCTCGATATCGGATGTAGAGGGGTTGGATTCGCCACGGTAGAGCCGGCATGCCGTGTCGAGTAAGCGGGCCGGGGTGTAGGTCGGTTTATTCGTCCGACGAGGCCTCGCGTCTGTGTCAAAGGGCCTGTCTGTCTCAAAGGGCCTGTGACTCTGTATTGGTATTCTTTGTCGGGGAGGGTTGCCCGGCTTCTCGCGCGCCGTGCTTAGTGGTTGTTCTGGCTGGGAGAACGCATCCCCTGAGGAGGGACATGGCCTCTTCGGGAGGGCATTGTGTGCACTTTGCGTCGTTTCTTCGTATTTCGATAGTGATTCGTCTTTCGTCTGGTGAATACCAAGATGAATCGAGGCTCGGGAGCTCGTCGGGAGCTACAATGGCTTGCTGTCAGTCCCGGTACCGCGTGGCGGGCGCACGATGGTGAGTACTAACCTCCGGCCTGCCCCTCGCACGCCTCGCTAGGGCAGGGAGTGGTGATCGGGAGAATGGCGCGCGCCACATGTCTCCATTGTGACGAGGAAATATTGCTATGACATGGATAGGGTGGTCTTGTCGGGTTGTCGTTCAGCGCATCAAGATGGTGAGGTTTGCCGGTACGAAAATGCGAGGTTGCGCTGGCGGAGCTTCATCAAGAATTTGATAAGATAAGCAAATCCAATGCATGTCATTGGCTCCCACAGGCCTCTCACCGAAGGTGTCTCGGTCAAGGAGCTAGCACCGAGATTCCTCAGGTCAAGCTCCCAGTTTTCTTACAACAGCGGGATCGACCCATTGCTGCTGCAGAACCGCCATCATGTGGCCATGTCAGCAAAAAGTCGCCCCGGCTCTCTGCCGCGGTCTGCACACCGCCCGCTTCGCTCCGCGGCCGCGTCGGTCCTTCCACATCACGACGGCAGCTAGTCTGCCTCGCAAACGCGATTTCTTCACCTCGAACGTCCTCCTCTCAGCAAACGGCGACAGCCCAGCCAACCGCACGAAAGCCCGCGATGAGCCCGCAGCAGCCGAGGCTGCCGGCTCGGCCGCACCGAAGCGAAAGGCGGTCCACCGAGCCGCCGGCGCCAAAAACTCCCTCCGCCGCGTCGCCATCATAGCCCAGCGCCCCTCGCAAAGGCCAGCCGACGCGCCGGCGCTCGAGATGCCCTCTGCCGCGGATTCAGCCATGCTGACGTCGGCCGTCTGCGTCGCTGAGGCCTTTGACATGACGGCCGTGCTCGAGATCCTGCGGGCGCACGGCTTCGACATTGACCCGGACAATGCAGGCTTCGAGGCGTCCGAGGTGGTGCACGCGCGCGGGGTCAACGGCGGCGACATCTTCGTGTTCCCCTCGGGGACGATCGTCACGTGGTCGCTGCCGCCGGACGTGGTCACGAAGCAGCTGATGCCGGCGGCCGAGGTGCCGCTGCAGCCGAAGCTCCGGGAGGTGGAGGACCTCGAGTACACGACGGACGCGGGGCGCGAGGGCAGCGGGATGAAGGGCGACGTGGTGGTGCTGGGGACCAAGGTTGAGTCGCGCGACGGCAACTCGCTCGACACGACCATGGCCAAAATTGCCTTCTCGTCGGGCCTCGCGCGGAGCACCAAGCTGGCGGTGCTGGAGAGCGCGCTGACGGCGTACTTTGAGAGCACGCGCAACATCCCGACGCTGCTGTCGCGCGGCGCGGGCGTGCCCATGGGCCGCAAGTTCATTCTGCAGAAGACGGGCGAGCTCCTGAGCCTGCGGGCGCGGCTGAACCACTACTCGGAGCTGACGGACTCGCTGCCGGACATCTTCTGGGACAGCCGGGCGGAGCTGGGGCTGGAGGGGTACTACGAGCAGGTCGGGCGCGCGCTGGACGTCAACGTGCGCATCCGGACGCTGAACCAGAAGATGGACTACGCGCAGGAGATCTCGACGGTGCTGCGCGAGATGTCGAGCGAGCAGCACAGCACGCGGCTGGAGGTCATCATCATCGTGCTGATCGCGGTCGAGGTCATCTTTGAGGTCAGGAGGATCGTCATGGAGTACATGCAGGACGAGGACAAGGAAAAGGAGGCGGCATAGATGTGTTGCGGCGCAGCAACGATGCAACGAGCGATAGACTGGTCTGAGGACCGCGAGATACCCAACTCTGTTCTTACACTTCTGCCTGCGGTCTGCGCTGATGATTGATGAACTTGTTGACATGGAACTGGCAGTTCTGGTTCAACTCTGCCTTGAGATAGTTGCTGAGTGTCTCCTTGGGCTCAAGTTGAAGGAAGTGGATCAGGCCCGGATCTCTTGTGCGCCATTGGTCGTAGACCGTAGTCCATGATGATTGGCTTAAGCTGGCATATGTGGGCCGTGGGAGATCTGACCTCGCTCGCGCGTCGACAAGACATGCGCGCCGAGTGCTCCTCATCAAGGTCACGTCTGAGAGGGCGTCGTGCCAACACCCCTGGCCTTGTCATATACTCTCTTGACTTGGTTTGATCTTGCGCGTGTTTCCTTTTCTTTTGTCGGCGCATATCGGTCATCGTAAGGTACACACATATATATGGCATCTGCTACAGTAGGACATGGCGCACGCATCGTGAACATCTCGTCCACATACCCCGGCGCATCTCCTCGGCTCGAGGCGCTTTCGAATACCATCTATACGGCCGACTACACGGCCTCAGGACTCGACTCTTCCCTTTGGTATCAGCTGGCAGCCGGTCGGTAGTCTTTGTGGGATATCTGGAGCCTTGATCTTTGTTCCCCTTTGACTTGATTTCTTTCTCTTGTTCCTGCCTCTCTGCTTCTTTTTACTCCCCTGCGCCACAACCGCAGCATCGGAACTGGCATCGACATTCCTTGCTGCATTCATATTACGTCGACACTTTGTCTTGTTTCTGACAGGTAGTTCCCTCGTTCGGCTCCATCGATCTGCATATCCTCTCTCACCCCTCGCCGGAGAATTGCCTACACCTCCTGGTGGACAGGACAGCCTCGCATCACCCATGTCCGGGTACTCTTGGGGGGCCATGCCATATTACATAGATGGTGTGTTCCTGCCCTTCCGTTCTTCCACCATCAACGACTCACACCCTACAGATGACCTGGACGAATTGGCAGACGACTCCTTCTTCGCGCCTTTGCAAGATGTTGACGGTATCTTTGACGACTCGGACGCCATTGACGATGAGGCCGACGCTGCTTTCGATGAGACCAACATTGTCGACGAGGCCGACGTCAATGAGACCGACGCCATTGTCGACGAGACCGACGCCATTATCGATGATTCAGACGCCATTGTCGATGATTCAGACTGGCCTGCCGTTGACGATGAGTGGCTTCCTAAAAGCCTGCGTCCAACATCTCCCCCAGACCATCGAGACACTAATACAGCCCCGCAACCTGACGACCTGCCGTCGTGGGACCCAGATGCCGTGGGGATCGTCGTCGACGATAAAGGGAGGACTTTAGGCGCGCTACTTTCCCCGTCGTTCGACGTCTCGATATTGCCCAATCGTATCAGTGTCGACGTACCTGACAGCACCCTCGTGCAGCCTCGCACGAAGTACGCAGATTATCAGCTACCAGCGCCAGAAAAGACCGAGGCCGCTGCCGTCAGAGAGCTTCTAGAACTCTATCCACAGCCGGATGATGACTTTGTTGAGTTCGAATTCGAGAACTTTGCTATCTACAGGCATTCACTCTCTGATCACAAGAACCCTCACCTCCTGCAGAAGTACCCCTACGAATTACGACCCTTGCAAACACTATCCACACAAGGCGCCCACAGCATCCTGTACGCCGACGGCGTGCTGTCTTACGGAGACACAAAGTACTTTGTCCGTGGAATCGCCTTCGAGGATCTGCCTCTAGGTAATTATGGCGCAGCTGAGCCCACCGTCGGCGACCAGATGTGGATCAGCTCGAGACAAAATCAAAAGGCACCCAAGAGGGACATCTACTACAAGCTCAAGAAGCCGGCCAAGGAGTATGCGCGTTACCACGAGGGCTTCGTATGGATTGCCGATCTGGGCAAGCACGTCGTCGATTACATGACGGCCGCCAGCGAGAAGAAGCACCCCATCGAGTTTCGCCATTTCAAGTCACACTTCCATAGGTGGCTCATAAAGACGCATGGTAAAAAAACAGCTTTTCGCCGGTGGCTGCTCCGGTTCGGAAACACGGATTTTCGTGCCGCCATCAACGCCTACAGCGACTTCATCTACAAGGAGGCTCACGGCGTGTTGGGTGCTCGCGGTACTGCCTTCCACCAGTTCTGGAAAGAGATCCGGCACTACACGGCGTACAAGCCCTACCGTGCCATAGGACCTCAGCGGAAGGGCAGTATTTCAACAGATCAGTCTCCCGCGGCCCAGGACACCGATTTCGCGGCGCCAGAATCGGAAGGAAGTACGAAGGCCAAGAAGAGGAGGAAAGTCGACAGCGTGCCTCCGCCTCCCACAGTCGTCACGCCGTATATTTACGACTGCTTCAGTCATCTGCCCTTCGGCCATCTCCTCGAGAGTGTGACGCCAAGTGACCAGACAGAACGACTACGAAACGCTCTCATCGAGAAGCAACATCTTCAGCCGGACAAACATGTGCACGAATCGGCTAAGCGTCTCGATTCTGCAAAGGCCGCGCGAGCAAAGGGACGTCTTCGTGCGGTGCGAGTGGGCGACGTCATTTCGACTCCACGCGATGTTGGGTCCGACACCAAGTGGGCGAGAGACCTGGCCGCGGGCTTTGACGACGTCGATCGATGGTTTGGTCTCGTGCAGAGGGTACACCAAAGCAAGACGGGCCATCGATCATTTGACGTCATCTGGATCTATCGGCCTGTGGACACAATATGCGGACAGATGAAATACCCCTGGGACAACGAAATATTCCTCTCCGACCATTGTTCTTGTCACGATAGGCACGAGAAGATCAAGGAAAAAGAGGTTCTTGAGATTCACGACGTGCAATGGGGCGGGTCGTCGTCGTCGAAGTCGACTGACTTCTTCTGCAGGCAGACATACCTACACGTCGAACACCGATGGATCACGCTGAAAACGGAGCATAAGGTCTGCTCCCACCGAACGCCACTTGCCGTTAACCCCGACAACTACCGAGCGGGAGAGACCGTACTTGTGCTCCTCGACGCGCGCGGTCTGAGGCTGGAACCGTGCGAGCTCGTGACAGCGCCCTCAGAACCTGGAGTCAAGATCCGGGTCCGCAAGCTGCTGCGGAGACTCGAGGTAGATCCGGCCAGCCAAGCGCGCCCTAATGAACTCGTCTACTCGGATGATATTCAGAACGTCTGGCTTTCAACAGTCTACGGCCGCTGCGTCATCCGTCACTACGCCCCGGGGGAGACTGTCGAGACGCCGTACGACCGTGATGGCGTGGGCAACGCGTTCTACATCACAACATACCTGCAGGATACCGACGGGCTGAAGACATGCGAGCCCTTCGACGACGAGCATCCGTTTCCGAAAACTTTCTCGCAGGGCATGGACCCTCAGGAGAAGTTCAGGAAATTACAAGGTTTCGATCTTTTCTGTGGCGGCGGTAACTTTGGGAGGGGGCTCGAAGAGACGGGGGCCATTGAGATGCGATGGGCCAACGACATTAATATGCGGGCCATTCACACCTATATGGCCAACCTCGATGACCCGGACCGCGTGAAGCCGTTCCCCGGCTCTATCGACGACCTGGCGCGGATGGCGCTCGAGGGCCGTTTCGCGGACAACGTGCCCCTGATCGGGGAGGTCGACTTTGTGTCGGGAGGTAGCCCCTGTCCCGGGTTCAGCCGGCTGACGGTCGACAAGACGACGCCGGACCAGCGGAAGAATCAGTCCCTCGTGGCGGCGTTTGCATCCTTCATCGACACATACAGGCCCAAGTACGGGCTACTAGAGAACGTCGTGGATATTGTACAGGCGCGCAAGGCGCGAGACGAGGACGTCTTCTGCCAGCTCATCTGCGCGCTCGTGGGCATGGGGTACCAGACGCACTTCTTCCTGCTGGACGCCTGGACCTTCGGCTCCCCGCAGAGCCGCAGCCGTATCTTCCTGGCGTTCGCCGCGCCAGGCCTCCGTCTACCAGAGGTACCGATGCAGTCTCACCTGCCGCTGGCCATGCGGTCGAGATCTCTGGGCCTGCTATCCAACGGCGAGCCCATGCTCAAGAAGACGTTCGCGCCGACGGCGTTCCGACCCGTGACGGCAGGCGAAGCCCTCGCCGACCTGCCCGATATCCACGATGCCAAGGCCGACTGCTGTATCCCATTCCCGGACCACCGCCAGAGCGTCGGCGTGACGAGGAAGCTCCGTCCGCAATTCAGCACCATCCCCACCCGGCCATGGGGGCTGAACCTGAGCACGGCGTACCGCGACGGCCGCGGCGTCATGACCGGGGCCGAGCGCCGGCTGTACCCCGCGGGCCGGCGCGGCGGGCCCGCGTCCAAGGCGTTCGGCCGGCTACACCCGCGCAAAATCATCGGGACAATCACAACGACGCCGAGTCCGAGCGACGGCTACGGCCGGCCCGTGCTCCACTGGGCCCAGAACCGCATCTTGACAGTCATGGAGGCGCGGCGTGCCCAGGGCTTCCGTGACCACGAGGTCATCCTCGGCACGCCGGCCGAGCAGTGGAAGACGGTGGGGAACAGCGTGGCGCGGGAGGTTTCGGTGGCGCTGGGCCTCTCGTTCCGCGAAGCCTGGCTCGGGTCTCTGCTTAAGGGTGACGAGACCCTGCCCGCGCCGCGGCACGTCGTACGGCAGCCCACGATGGGGCGCGCCGGGCAGCGGCATGCGAAGACCGAGACGATGATGCTCGCATGCGACCATGCGCCGAATAAAGACAAGTACGCCACCGTGAAGTTCGACCATGCGGCAGTCGAAGACGATTACGCTACCGTAAAGTTGGACCACGGCGAAACGCCGCCACGCGGACATTCGAAACCCCGCAGGACCGGCCAGCCGACGTCCTCGATCGACGGGTTCACGGCATACGACCCTCTCGACGAGTTCATCTTCGGGCCTGGGCCCCCTCCACCGCGCCAGCTGCGCGAGGGCGCCGAGCTCGTCACCGACTGGCGCGGCCGGCGGTCCGTCGACGAAACGTACGCGCCCTCGGACTACGAGTCCGAGGAGACGTTCCGCCGCGACGGGTCCTGGACGCCCGAGACAGGGCGCGACATGACGGCCACGCCCGCCACGACGGCTACGGCTGGGTCGCGCGCGGGGTCGGCCGGCACGTCGCGGAAGAGGCAGTTGCCGAACTCTGTCATTGTCGAGCTGTTCGCTGCCAAGATTATCAAGACGGGAGAGGGAGCAAGGAAGAGAGCGGAGGCGTCGTGGGCTTCCCGCTAGCGACGTTGCCCAGAGTGAGCTTTGAGCTGAGGGGGAGATGGACCGTCGGAGGAGGGGATAAGGGAGCACTCCGTGACTCGTGGGCTATCAGCGTTACTATTATAGTGCCCGGCGGGCGGCTGACCTCGAGCGTGGTGTTTTTTGCCGTCTTTCACACGTACATTATGCAGCATAATCAAGATCGGGACAGGCCGCTTTCGACATCGTTTGGCTTTTCTTACTTTAGTTCTAAAATTACCAGACACCTCGCTTACAATGCAGACCACCTCCATTACATCCCCCTATACATATGCATCCTGAATACCCGATAGCCGGGGATTTTACTTTCTGTCTGATCACGCCTGCACCGTCGCCGTGACGGTAACGGTCTCCCTCTCGATGATCCTCTCCCGCTCGGTGACCGTCAGCACGAGCGTCTCCGTTACCGTGGCGGGCTTCACGTCGTCTGCGATGGTGGCCACCGCTTCCGGGCGCGACGTTGAGGTGGCGCCGAGGACGACACCGCTGGCCATGATCGTTGTGGTGAGGAAGGTCGTTGGGACGAAGATGACGTCGAGGGTCGTAAAGGTTGATGAGGAAGAGAACGAGGAGGACGGGGTCGGCTCTGGGGAGGGGGTCGGCTCCTCTGGCAGGGGAGTCTCCTGAGAAGGAGAGGGAGTCGGCTGCTCGGGCTCAGGGGATTCCTCAGGCGGAGTAGGGGTGGGGGTTGGCTCCTGGGGCGGGGTGAACAGGATGGTCGTCGTCAGGGTCGTCTCCTCGGGGGCCTCGGGTTCCGGCGACGGGGTGGATATCTCGGGCGGAGACGCGCGAGACGCGGTGACGGTGACGGTGACGAGCTGGGTCGTCTCGGGGACGGGCTCGGGTGGGGGCTCGACGGTGACGAAGATTGTCGAAACAACAGTGCCCCTGAGGGTGGTGGTCACCTCTTCGGGCGCGTCAGAGACGGGCGGGGTCTCGACTTGCCCGGGATTAGGGACGGTCTCGGTGGCGATGATCTCGGTGACGGTCGGTGTGACGATTTCAGTCACGACACCTCCGTCAGGGTTCTCGGGGGGTACGGAGGACTCCTCAGGAGGCGCAACAGGAGACTCCTCAGGAGGCGCAACAGGAGACTCCTCAGGAGGCGCAACAGGAGACTCCTGAGGAGGCGCAACAGGAGACTCCTGAGGAGGCGCAGGGGTCTCCTCGGCAGGAGCATCAGGAAGTCCGAGGATGCCACGCGCCGTGGCGCTGTTGTAGCAGTCAATCATGACACCTGGGGCATTCTCCAACGGCAGCGGAAAGCAACTTGTCAGGGGGGCGTTGCAGGGTCGAATGTCGAACGAGCCTTGCGTGTTGCAGAAGCCGATGCCGCCCTCAACGCACGCGGCCTGTCCAACGGTGCAGGACGACTGCCGGGTCAGCGACTCGAACATGCGGTGGAACTTCTTGGCCTCTTCCAGGTTGCTCTCCGCGATGTCAGGGGCCACGGTGGAGGTCGAGTCGGGAGGAGGGCCGTTGTTGGTGGGGACGGACTCGTCAGGGGTACCGGTGGGCGTGATGACGGCTGTACTCGAGGGCTCGACGGCCGTGCTCAAGGGGGAGGATTCATCGGCAGGCGGAAGAGGCTCCACCGAGCTGGGAACGGGAGAGGGTGTGGCCGTTGGCTCGAGCAGGGGCTCGCTCGTAATCGAGACAGATTCTGGCTCGGAGGTCGGGGATGGGCTGGTGTCGACGATCGGCTCGCGGGAGGTTTCGAGGTCCGGGAGCGCCGTGTTCGAACTTGACGGCCCGACGGGGATCGACGATGGCTCTACGATGGGGAGGCTTGACGGGGACGTCTCGGGCTCTGTGGGAATGCTCGAAGACTCCTGGGGCAGCGCCTCTCCAGACGTCGACTCAAGCGGGACGGAGGAGACAGCAGGGGCCGCCGAGGGCGGCACTTCTGAGGGCAGCTCCGACGAAGTTGGCGCCAGCTCGACCGGGAGCGATTCAGGTGCAGAAGCAACAGCAGACGACTCGGCCGAGACGGGAATAGCAGTCGAGGCGGTGTCGGTCAGTGTGGAGAAGACGGGAGAAGGTGTCGCATCTCCTTCATCGGGTGGTGAGGATGGTCCGACGGGAGGCACGGACAGGGTCGACGTCTCTGAGACGACGTCGGACGAGACGGATTCGATGGGTGGCGAGACTGATGTCGGGCCAGGGCGGGGGTCGAGCAGAGATGCAGGAACCGAGATGGTGCTGAACATGGAAGGTAGGTGGACCTCCTCCGAGTTGGTCGGGACGGCAGAAGGCGGTACCTCAGGAGACGCCTCGGCGGGAAGTGAATTCGAACTTGCGCTTGGTGGCTCTTCGACACGGCTAGGGGCCAGGGTCGGTGTCGTCTCCAGCGCAGACGTCGGCTCCTCCTCAGGGGCGGGTGACTCTTGGGGCTCGCCGAGTGAGGCCGTGGCCGGCTCGTCGGTGGTGATGGTCGGTGTGTCGGTCGTCGAGGGCTGATCGGCGACTATGGTCGAGAAGATGGGGGTCGGCGTAACGCCGTCATCGTTGTCATTCCTCCGCTCCCTGCCACCACGACTGACGGGACCAGCCTGCGTGGAGGCGGAGAGGAGGGCGAGAAGCAGAAGGGAAAAGGCGCGCATGGTGAGAGGGACGCGTGTAGAGACGGGCAGTCGGTTGCTGGTGTGGGCGTCTGTCTGAGAAGTAATCGTCTAGAAGAAGTAGAGGTTGAATTAAAGAGGGCGTGAGTCGAAGCGGCGTGTCTTCCTGGAGCAGCAGCAGTAGCACGAGGACGGCGAAGGAGAACAATCAGGCCCAGGGGCTTGATGGCAAACACCAACGGAGCACAGAGAAAGGAAGGCAAAGGAAAAAGTGAAGGGACTGTTTCTGACGGACGAAGCAGGACAAGAGAGAAGGAAATGACAGAGAGAAACAACAAGAGAAAGGAAGATGGAGAAAGAAAGAGAGGAAAGCGAGAGTTGAGGTATGATGATGTCCAGGAGGTGAAAGAGTCTAGACCGTCCAACATCGGTCGACGGAGACTGGCGAGAGACCCGACGAAGGGGGTCGACCTATGTATGACTCCATACGAGAGCAGGCCGCGTGAATGGCCCAGGAGGTCCGACGCGATCTTGGAAGCCAAGGCGAAAGCGCGGCGAGCCACGACAGGCGATGGGGAGCGTTTGGCGTGGCATCGGGACATGTAAGATGAGACCAGGAGAGGCGACCCTAGCTCCGGCAGCTGGTGCCCAATACATGGCAGAGACGGGCTGCGATGCCCCATGCCGGCGGCCCTGGGGGTAGCCGTACCTGCGACGGTGGGCTGCTGGTTAAGCGCTGGGTGTGGTGTTTTGGTCAAGATGGGTCTCTCTCCATCTCTTTCTCTGCCTCACTCTCTCTCTGCCCCCCCTCTGTCTCTGTACGACAACCCCGGCAGGAGCCCTGCAGCCTGGGCCTTCCGGGGAAACAGGGACGGCAGGAGGTGGAGGCTCGTCGTTTCCAGCCGGGGTCGAACCAGACGCGCGCCAGGGTGTCATTGGCTATAAATGGGCATGGTTCGTGCCCCGGGACGCTGCCGGCCAATCACTGCGGCGGCGCCTAGTGCACCTGCCACAGGCCCTGGACGCCAGGTCGCCTGTGGTCTGCCAGCTCCCTGCGTTATGGCGCCAGCTGCCAGAGGTGAAGTGGTGCCAGCTGGCGCATTTGCTGTGCATCGTTGCATCGCATCTGTCGCTTGCACGCGGCGCGCAAGACCAGAACAAGACCCGTGGGCCGTGGTGATGGAGAAGATCACCATCGAGGCACTAGTCCAGCCTGCGTGCAAGCACCCGAGCTCGTCGCATCGTGGTCGCTTCTTTGCAGTCTGTGCCATGTTGCAGCACGTCCTCAACCATGGGAGTCTCTCGACGTGGGGTCTCTACTGGAAGTCTGTCGACGTGAAGCTCTCTCGACCCTGAGAGGTAGGGGTCATCTCTGAAGCTTGACTGAATCCAACCATGTCCTATCCACCGGCCACTACATGCGCCTCGCTGTCTTCCTTGAGCTGTCTCTCGACCTTGAGAGGTTGCGCCCAACTCCGATTGACCTGGATCTGATCGCGTCCTTTCCACCGGCCGCTATATGAACCTCGTCGTGTTCAGATGGTCGCTCCAGATCGTCTCCAACATCAACCACGACTCTAACAGTAGCCTCTTCTCCGTCGAATTCTGTCAAGATCCATCCCAACCAAGTAACAGTGACCTCCTCTCCGTTCACCGCCAATCCGAACCGCGTAACCTCTCCATCAACTCCCGAACGAAGCAAGAAGCAATGCGCCTCCTCCGTTGCCTCGCCCTCGCCGTCCTGGCACTCTCGTCCGGCGCCTCGGCGTACGTCGTCAGAGCCTACAAAGGCCCGCACTGCCTCGGCAGGTACCAGATCATCAACGTCTACAAGAACACCAAAGCCACGTGGATGAAGCCGTTCCAGTCGGTCAGGGTCGTCAGGCAGGGCGAAAAGGGACAGCGGGCCACCTTCTGCAACGAGGAGGACGGGTCTTGCATCGATTACCAGGCGGTATGTCACACGTCGTCATCGTCTCCCCGCTCGTGTGAGCGCCCTCCGCGTGGTGACTGTGCTGACTGACTTTCTCGGTGGCCAGGATGGTCGGGCAGGCGACTTTTTCACCGAGGGCGTTTGTAACGACCTGGCCGGGACGTACACCATCATGTTCTCGCGACCATGGAGGTGAGGAACCGCAGCATCTGTTGAAATTCGTTCTCGACTGACATGTCCTAGCAAAAAGGAGGCTGAGCACGACTGAATAGGAGGGGGTGGAGGGTCTGGAGGTGTGGATCGCCGAGAGGCATTCGTCTCTGGGATGAGAGTGCTATCAGCCAGTGCCAAACCTTGGTCCAAGGCATGGTAAGGAAGTCAAGGTACCTTGATAATGAACAGTAAATAATGCCCGTCCACGTCGACCCGATAATGAAGTAGAGTCGATAGGCTGCGAGGCAATTCGGCCCTGCCCCGGTGTTAGCATAACAGGTAGTGACCAGCTGCTTGCCTCGAGGCATCCCACCTTCCTCCTCCTTCCACTCCTTCTCCTCCTCCTCCTCTTCCTCATCATCAACCTCCTCATCAACCCCCCATGCTTGTCAAAGGCCTCATGCTCGCCCCCCTCGCAATTCATCCAGTCGGCCTGTCTTCGGATCGATAGCGCGGGCGGCCATGCACCCTGTCTCTGGCACCGATTCCTTCGGGCGATCCACCACGCCGGGTCGTCCACCGCCAGGCACGTGTCCCTGACGACCGTCACCCTGTGGCCGCACCCGACAGCCCATGGCCGGTGGCCGGTGGCTCTGTATCTTCTGCCCAGAGCCTTCGCAGCGAGCCCCGGCCCAATGCTCTCGCCATGGCCCGGCCAGGGGCGACACGTGGATCGCAGACCGTGGCAGAGCCAGGCGACCTCAGAATATCACCTGCAGGCCGGACATCATCATCACTACCACCTTCCGATGTGGACGGTGCAAGACTGGCCGACGTCGTTGAAATATGGCTCGAAGACCCCGATCGCCCCGGACCACGTTGCGCAACGGAAGACGCCGATTGGGCTCTCGAGGGGCATCCTGGCTCCAGGCCCCAGGGGCAGACAGGCATCTGCAATGCACGGCCCTGGGTCCGTCAGTCTTGGCTTTCAGGTACCACCACCTCTGAACTTGAACAACGTCAACTCACGACGTGACCAGATCATTCGCCCTCAGCGCCTCGCAGCCTTCTCTCCGCGGTCGAGATGCATCTCCGCCGCCTCCTCCCCGCCCGTCGGCTGCCTCGGCGAAGCGGGGTTCCTTTCCAGGTTCCCCTCTTCCACCCGACCATCGACTGATCGACAGGCACCCCGGCCGCCGGCCGAATCCTGTTCATGGTCGTCTGCTGGGTCCGGTGGGCTCGGAGCGCGAGAATGACGGTAGCTCTGGTGGCGCGAGGAGACGTTATCGATGCGGCCGAAATGAGAGCCAAGAGACCGGTGCCGTAGCATCCCTCGCCATGGTGGCAAGGGGGCAGAGAGCGAGTGAGGCTCGTCTCGCGTCGTCTTCCTTCGAAGCCGAGGGCATCGAGGGTTAAATAGCCCATCCGCCGCGCGCACCTTGATGGCCTGCCTCATCGCCACCGCTCTCTAAGCTCTCTAGCCCAGCCAGCCTCAGCCCTCAGCTCGAGACCGTCTCTCAACATGCGCAGCGCTGCCGTCATCGCTGGGGCCCTGGCCCCGGCCGTCCTCGCTGCCACCACGGCCAAGAACGTCATCTACATCGTTCCCGACGGTTACGGCCAGGCCTCGCAGACCATGGCCCGCGACTACGTCTCCCTCATCGAGACCGGCACCACGCCTCGCGCCCCCAGCATCTTCGAGCTCCAGGCCGATCAGATGGTCCGCGGTCTGGTCCGTACCCACGCCAGCAACAACCTGATCACCGATTCCGGCGCTTCGGGCACTGCCTTTGCCTGCGGTTTCAAGTCGTACAACAACGCCATTGGTGTCACCCCGGACTACCAGCCCGTCGGCTCCATCCTCGAGGCCGCCAAGCTCGCCGGCCTCAAGACCGGCCTCGTGGTGACGAGCACCATCAACCACGCCACCCCTGCCGGTAGCCCTCTCCCGCTCTCTCGCATGATACCCCCCTGCTGACATGACCAGTCTACGCCTCGCACGTCCGCGACCGCAACAGCTACGCCGAGATCGCCGCCCAGGAGATCGGCCTCAGCCACCCTCTCGGACCCCAGGTCGACATCCTCCTCGGTGGTGGCCGCTGCTACTTCAAGCCCAACACGGGCTCGGGGTCGTGCCGTGGTGATGACAAGGACCTCTTCGGCTATGCTGAGGACCACGGCTACCACGTCATGCAGAACCGTGACGAGTTTGACGAGCTCGACAAGGGTCTGGGCGATGTTCGCATCCCCTTCATCGGCCTCTTCAACGACGGTGAGAAGCCTGCGTGTCTCGCGTCTGGATTTGACTGACAGACGACAGGCCAGATGAAGTACGAGATGGATCGCAAGATCGACCAGGACGAGCCCTCGCTCCTCGAGATGGTCGAGACGTCCCTCAACGCCCTCCACCGCGCGACCCACTGCAAGGAGAAGGGCTACTTCATCATGATCGAGGCCTCGCGCATCGACCACGCCGGCCACGCCAACGATCCCGCCGCCCACCTTCACGAGACCATCATGTACAACGACGTCATGGGCTTCGTCCGCGAGTGGATCGACGAGCACGACGACACGGTGCTCATGTCGGCGGCCGACCACGAGTGCGGCGGCCTCACCCTCAACGGCTTCAACCCGCTGCCCCTGCAAAAGGCCAAGCGCTCGCGCGAGGGCGTCGAGCGCATCTGGAGCGGCCGTCCCTCGGGCGCCGACCGCCGCGCGTTCCTCGTGTCCGAGATCCTGCCCGACTACGGCCTCGCCGACGCGTCCGACGCCGAGATCACCAGCCTGCTGGCTGCGTCCAGCCTCGGCGGCGCGCTCGTCTCGCTGCTGAGCTCGCGCGCCGGCGTCAACTGGTCGACCGGCGGCCACACGGCGTCGGACATTACGCTGTTCGGGTACGCGGCGGGCGACAAGGCCGAGGGCTTCAAGGGCGAGCTGGCCGGCCACTGGGACAACACGGAGCTGCCGCGCATCGCCGAGCGCGTGCTGGGCGTGGACATGGACGAGGTGACCAAGCTGCTGCGCGCCAACGGCACCAGCTGGGTGGCGAAGCGCAAGTTTGAGGCCTCGGCCGAGCACGACCACGCTCACTAGTGCGGGATAGGCAGCGAACGACCAGGGTTATCCGGCTCTAGGTACATAGATGTAATCCTAATGTCTTATGATGATGCATCTGCTCGACCTGCTGAGTGAGGACCTTTGCACTGCATGTTGCACTGCGTGTTGCACTGTATGGGAACTAGGAGAGGTTTTGACTGTATAAGATCTAGAAGCAGGTTCTCACTGTTTGGAAACTAGGGGGTTTTTGACACTAGGGGAAGTTTCGACTATGGGAACGAGGGGGTTTTTGACTGTACGAGAACAGGGGATTTCACCATGGGAACTCTGGGAAGCATTCGAAGGGACAGCAAAAGAGTTCGGGACCCGGTGGCCCCTACGTCTCTGCCGAGTTTCGAACCTGCGTCAGGCTCTGTCGAGGTGTTCCGGATTCGGTCGTCGGTTGTCGTTCTTCCAGTCGTTGCCCCTGATCCCCCAGCCAGTACCGTTTGACCAGAGTGCCTACCGAGCACCGCCTTCGGTTCTGGCGGTGGGGGAAGTAACGCGGGGGGGTATATAGGAATGGACGCCGGTTGGTGGTTGCTGGTTGCTGGTTGCCACGGGAGACAAGCCGCGGTTGCCTCTTCTCAGAGGCAGAGCCACGGGGCTTGGGGTCATAGGCCTGGGTAACTGTCCCTCTGATTCAGAGGCGTGACAGGATGTCGCAAACACTGCTCGGGCAGCCCTGGGCCAAGATGCCTTGCACAGTGGCCTGAGCCAGATGGCTACGGGACTCGACTCGGGAGTTCACCCCTTACAATGGTAGATGAGAAACATAGTGTGTCTTCACCAGGTCTATACCCAGGATCTCCGAGCTCTACCAAGAAGGCATGCTATTCTATACCTCATATCCGCCGTCAGACAACCAGAGTGCTGCAACCTCGACCGGCAGGATCCTGGCTCAACCCCCGACCTAGTCACCACCCATCAGGGCACGTAGATGTACGGCGCCGACCCGTCCTTCGTCTTGTGCTTGCCCGACCGCACGCGGCGGTTGTGCACGACGTACAGGACGTCCTGGATGATGGCAAAGACCATGCCAAGGGACACCATGATGATCATGGTCCGCAGGCCCGTGCTGTAGCTGCAGGGTGTCAGTGTCGGCGTCTCACTCGACTCGTGCTTAGGGTACTCACAACGGCGTGTCGTTCCCCCGGAAGTACTGCGTGCCGACCATCAGCCCGCTGATGGCGGACATGACCCACATACTATTCAAGTCAGTAACGCCGTCACACGCAAGGGGGGGGGGGTAGACGAGGCACAGGGGCAGACGAGGCACAGGGGGCAGACGGCAGAGGGGCAGGCGGCAGAGGGGCAGGCGGCAGAGGGGCAGGCGGCAGAGGGCAGGCGCAGACTCACGCGATGGCGATGCTCCTCTCGCCGGGCTCGCGGCAGTTGAGCTGGACCCACGAGTTGTGCACGGGGTGGTAGCCGACGGCGAAGCTGTTGACGGCGGTCCACAGGCCCCAGCGCGACCAGCGGCCGACGTGGGGGTGGACGGTGCGGGCGACGACGAGGGCGACGAGGTAGCAGACGTGGGCGAGGATGACGGAGAGGCCGCGCTTGTTGGTGCGGTCGCTGAAGTAGGCAAAGGCGAAGACGACGACGAGGGCGAGCGAGGCGCCGACGGCGGCGAGCGCGTTGGCGGCGATGCGGCCGAAGCCGAGGGCCATGATGATGGACGGCGTGTAGGTCGTCAGCGACCACGTGGAGAAGACGGCAAAGGTCGACACGTAGTGCGGCCACCGCCGCCAGTGCGAGACGGTGCGCCAGACGAGCCGCCACGGGATGTGCAGGCCCTGGGCGCCGCCCTTGCGGTGCTCGTCGTCGTGCTCGATGCGCGCCCGGAGGATCTGCTGCTCGCGCGGCGTGAAGCGGATGAGGCCGGGGCTCAGCAGCGGCCGGGGTTCGTCGGGGGAGCCCGGGAGGAGGAGGAAGAGGAGGGCCGAGACGCAGATGGTGAACAGGCCCTCGACTGGGTGTGTCAGCGTGGCACGCAGGAGGGGGCAGGAAAGGGGCAGGGAGAGGGGCCCGAGAGAGGGGCCCGGGAGACGGGGCAGAGATAGGGGGCAGAGAGAGGGGGCAAAGGGGCATACGCATAAGAGCCAGGGAAAGGGGGCAAAGGGGCAGGGAAAGGGAGGCAAAGAGGCAGGGAAAGGGAGGCAAAGGGGCATACGCATAAAGAGCCACTGCCACCCCCGCAGGCCGGCGGCCCCGCCGAGCTGCAGGATGCCCGAGGCGAGGACGGGGCTCAGGGCGTTGCCGCCGAACATGCCGAAGAAGAAGACGGCGACGCGCTTGGAGAGCTCGCGCTTGGGGTACCAGGTCGAGAGGGTGTAGACGGCGCCGGGGATGTAGCCGGCCTCGGAGAAGCCGAGGATGAGGCGGGCGATGAGGAAGCCGGTGCGGTTGACGAGGAGGAACTGGAGCGTGGCCACGAGGCCGAAGATGAAGACCTGGGCCGAGATCCAGCGCCGCGGGCCGAGCTGGGGTAATGTCAGCAGAGCAGGCGTGAAGGAGGAGGGACCGTACCTTTTGCAGCAGCATGTTGGAGGGTATCTCGAGAACGACGATGCCCATGAACATGAGCTGGTTGCCCAGGTTGATCGTCTCCTGGTTGATGCCAATGTCCACGGCGAAGCCATCGGTGAGGGCGCTGGCGAGGTTCATGCGGTCCAGCTGGAACACGAGCAGGCCGAGGAACAGCAGAGGCAACACGGACGAGTCAACCCTGGGACGGTCAGCTTGTGTGAGAGGTTCTCGCGATCCGAGTGGGTCACTCACTTTGTCCTGGCCTTCAGCTCCTCCTTGCGGCTCCATTCCCGGACCTCAGACGACTCGAGCGAGTTCTGGTCCGTCTGCGGCTCGTTGTCGACGCCCTTCTCACTGGGCGGACGATGCGAAGCCTCCATGGCGTCGATTGTCGTCGGTAGGGCACGATCAGTGGCACGAGTCTTGCTGCAATGCCCAGCCTTTTTTTCCCTCGGCGTCGGATCAGGTCAGGTCAGTCTGGTCAGTCGGGATCTCAGACAGACGCGCTCTTGCAGATCGGCGACCTCGACAGCCCCCGACCACCGGTCCTCCCACAGCATGATATATCCTCTTCACGACCTCTGGCCGAGATTCAAAGGCCGAAATGCTGGGGAAGCCTCGCAGGGGATGGCGTCCCAGCGAATCACCACGTCGGCCGGACGTCTGGCGCGGTGTAGATCGAGGCCTTCGCCCAGACGCCTGGGATTTGAACGCGATGGCGCAATGGCTTCGGTGACGTTGAACGGCAGGCGCAGTGCCCTGTACCGCGTGCTGTGTGGCCGCTCGTCCGCCCTTATCGCCGCGCCTGGAAGGTCGTGTCGTGGGATGGTCGAACGGGGGGGCATGTCGCCATTGACGCTAAGATGACATCCACCGACGAGAACCGACGATGAACCAACCTGCGACGGCCCTAGACCACTGTCATCCTTGCCGTCGCCAGGGGTGGGGGAGCCACAGCAAGCGGCAGACCTTAATCACACCGCGGTCCTGAGCACATGGCCTCTGCCACGGTGAGGGAAGACCGGCGCAAACCACTGCCGGTTCGAGCCCCTGAGTCCGACCGACCCCTCCCCCTTGGATCGCTCCGGCGGCTTGGGGCCGATGACAACATACGCCGGACCCACCCATGTCGTGCTGGTGTCGTGCCCTTCGGTGTTTGAGCGACGGGATTTGAACAGAAGTGCGCCCGCGTGGGAGATGTCCGGATCGAAGTCGTCGTGGTCGCTGGGAGTTATATCTCGATAGGTCTTGTCGTGAGTCGACCGCCCGCCGCGCACTGCCGTAGCTCGTCACGAAAATTCTCGTCACCCCCACTCAAATTCCCCCCTCAACCGACTTTCATCATCTCCCCCGTCAAAGACGCCATGGTCGCCGTCAAGAGAGTCGCCGTCATTGGCGCCGGGCCCGGCGGCGCCATCGCCGTGGACGCCCTGGCCAAGGAGAAGGCCTTTGATCTCATCCGCGTGTTTGAGCGCCGTGAGGCCGCCGGTGGTTGCTGGTGAGTGTTCTCTCTCTCTCTCTCTCAGACCGGTGCGATCCGACTGACACGGCCCAGGATCGGCGACACAGCGCCGCCGCCGCTGCTCTCGGACCTCGAGGCCCTCGCCAACCGCACGGCCGACCCCCCCGTGGCCATCCCGGACCGGCTGCCGGCGCAGACGCCCAAGCTCGACCGGCCCCGCTTCGCCGACTCGTCGGTGTACCCGTACCTCGAGACCAACGTCGACGCGCTGCCCATGGCCTTCAGCCAGGAGCCCATCCCCGGCGAGCGCAGCGCTCACTCCGTGGCGCTGCACGGCGAGGACACGCCGTTCCGCCACTGGACCGTCATCCGCCGCTACCTGCAGGGCCTCCTCGAGCGGTCCGGGTACGAGGACCTCGTGTCCTACGGGACCACGGTCGAGCGGGCCGAGAAGGTCGGCCACGAATGGAAGGTGACGCTGCGCAGGGACGGCGCCGAGCGCGACTACTGGTGGGTCGAGTGGTTCGACGCCGTGGTCGTGGCGAGCGGGCACTACTCGGTGCCGTACGTGCCGGCCATCCCGGGGCTCGACCGGTTCGAGAAGACGCGGCCCGGCAGCGTGGTCCACAGCAAGAACTTCCGCGGCCGCGACTACTACCGCGGCAAGCGCGTCGTCGTCGTCGGCGCCTCCGTCTCCGCCGCCGACATCGCCTACGACCTGACCGCCGTCGCCCAGACCCCCGTCCACGCCGTCGTCGAGGGCCACCGCGCCAACCTCTACTTCGGCGACGAGGCCTTCAACCACCCGCGCATCGCCCGCCAAACCGACATTGTCCGCGTCGACGGCCGCACCGTCCACTTTGCCGACGGCAAGGCCGCGCGCGACGTAGTCTGCTACGACCCTGACCAGCCGTCGCCCCAGACCCGGTCCACCGCCTGGTCGTCAGAGGGTCCACTCGCGCCCAAACCTCAGTTTACTTTCGGCGACGAGGCCCCTTCAAACCGACCCGCGGCATCGCGCCAAATCCTGACATTGTCCGCCGTCGACGGGCCGGCACCGTCCCCACTTGCCTGATCGGCAGGTGCCCGTCGCTCTGCGTCTTGGTCCGGACGTCTCACTTGTCGGCACTCTGGCTCACCTGGACCCTGCCCTTCCCCGAGCCCGACCGTCGAGATCGCAACAACCGCGGTTGCCGGGCCTGTACCGAAGTCACGTCCGCGTCTACCCAGAAAGGACGCGGCGACCTGCTCTTCGTCGGCGCGTCGCCGCCGGCCGTTGACCTTCAGATCTTCGGTGGCAGTGACCGTCCCTCGAGCCGCCGCCCTGCCTGCTCGCCGGCCGCGCCACCCTGCCGCCGCTGGCCGAGCAGCAGAAGTGGGAGGCCGACCGCATCGCCGACCGCGGCGACGGGCCCAAGTTCGCCCTCGTCCACCCCAACTTTGAGGACTACTTCGAGACCCTGCGCGCCCTGGCCGGCCCCGGCGAGAACGGCCTCGGCCGCCAGCTGCCGCCCTTCCGCCGCGAGTGGTTCAAGGCCTTCCTGGACGGCCACGAGCGCCGCAAGAACATGTGGCGCCGCATCAACGCCAAGGCCTGGGACGAGGCCGGCGTCGACGAGGTCAACCTCGGCGGCCTCGACGTCGCCGGCCGCAAGAGGGTCGACGATGACGTCCTGCCGCCGGCCTACGACTGGGAGACCATCAGGAAGCTGCCGCTGCTGCTGCAGGCGCTGCAGGGGCTCAACACGAAGCCGTTTTGACTGCTGGTCGTCGTGGTGGCTGTGGGCGGTCTCCGAGACAGGGCGTCGGCGTTGTTCTAGTGTATCATCATGTCAGCGAGAATCATAACATTGACAGACAGTTCATGTACGGGTCACCAAGTGAGAGGCAAAAAAAGGGGTCAAAAAGCCAGAGACGTGAATTATCCCAGACCCAGGCAACGCTGTCATTACTCGTCCCGCCATGTGTGTCCCACCCCTTGAGCCTGCGCCGGGAGCAGTCGCCCATTCGTAACGCCCCAATCCCATGCTCATCGCCTGCGTCGGAACCGGCTGTTGATGCCGGCACCGCCTTTGGATCCCGTGTTTTTCAGCTTGAGTCGGCGGAAGTTGGTGTGTGCAAACTCGTTGACCTTCCTCGCCGTCTTCTTGACCGGTCCTTCCTGCTTGGCGTCCTTCTTGGCCGGCTTCTTCGAGCTCTTGCGCTTCTTCGCCTCGACATCGGAGCCGTCCAGGTCGGACGGCACAAAGTCTTCCAGGTCGTCCGACGCGTGCTCGTTCTCCTTGTTGGGGTTCATCTGCGTCTCCGGGACCACATCGTCACCGTCGTCGTCTCCGTTTTCGCCCTCGACCGGCGCCGTGGGCCGCTTGAGATGAACAGGCTTCATGTTCGATCTCTTCGTGGTCCTCTTCTGTCCCTTCTTCTTGTAGACTCTCAACGGCTGTCCGTCCCGTCCCAGCTGCTGCTCGGGATCGCTGTCGTACATGCCCTCGTCGTCGAAGCCGCCCAGGGGCAGGTTCATGACCTGGCTGTCCGCCACCAGAATGTCCGCCGGCGGCTTGGGCGGCGGCTTCATCTGCGCCGGCGCCGCGTTGCCTTGCTCCATCTCGCGCAGCGCGTCCATGTCGTCGTCGTGTGCTTCTTCTTCGACCTTTCGCAGGCTGGCCACGATGGCGCTGAGGCCGCGGCCGAGGGGTTTCCGTGGGAGCCGGAGAGGTGCCGCGGCGGGGAACTCGCCGTTCTCGTCGACGGGCGCAAGGCTGTGCCTCTTCAGGAAGGCGGGCGTGCTGAACTGGAGTTTGGAGACTGACGATGACGAAGGGGTCTTGTCGCCGTTGGTGTTCATGTCCTTGAGCTTCAGCGGCGTGACGAAGCCGTCTGTCTTCTGTTTCTTCCCGGAGGAGCCTGGTGTGCCGGCCTGGCCCCCGCCTTCCATGCTGGCCGCGCTGCGCTTGCTGGGCGTGGTGTGTGCCCTGCCGATGTCGGGCACTGTTGTTGATCCGTTCGCTCTCGAGGGCGTTCCCAGCTCTCTCTCCGACATGAGATCGAACAAGCCCATGACGCGACCGTCTCGCTGGGGCGTCGGGCCGATCGAGCGTGGTGCGGCGGGGCTGAAGAGGTGGCGGGCGATCGAGGGGGTGCTGGTGTTCGCGTGGTCGTAGAGCGGAGGGAGTGATTTGGAGGGGGTGGCATCGAAGGACGCAGTTCGGGATTTGGAGGGTGTTGCGATGTGCTTCTGTCGCTTGGAGGGCGTTTGCACGGGAGCATCGATCGACTGCCGCTTCTCAGACTGCGGTCGTTCTGTGGGAGGAGGGATCTTTCCGGACAAGATGTCGCGGGTCTTGTTGTACTGCTTGTATTTTTGGGCTGCCATTGTCAGTCGGGCCATGGGTCAGTCGGTCAGCGAGGATGATCGCGAGACGTACCGATTTCTGCATTCTGCTTGATATCGTCGCGTCCCGGCTTCTTGCCGTCGTGGCTCTTGGCCCAGGCGGTCTCCCATGTCTTGAGATCGGCGCGCAGTTCTCTCGACTGGGCCTCGTACTTTACTCTCTCTTGCTCCTCCATTGTGGCGGCCTTTGATGCAGCACCAGAGGCGGTGGTGAGAGCAGGGTATTGGGATGTGGTTAGAGAGAAAGCAATGTGAACAAAGCAGTGCGATGCCAGGGAGTATCGATTGACTGGAGGGTGGAAGGAAGGCACTTGTGGTCCGTGATATCATGGGCAGGGGCATGGGCGTGGGCACGGTGGTTATCACATCCCCAAGGAAGGAGGAACAGAGACATGCACTAAACGCGTCTTTCGAATTGGTGTCGCGTCATCGCGTGGTCGCGTCTGGCGTGCCCCGCTGCCTCGGCATGTGCATTTGCATACCTTAAGGCACCTTGTCCATGTATTTGCAATTGCCCCGCTGAGCCGTGTCACACTGGGTTATTCACTGTCCCCTCCCTCTGGTCTCTCAACGCCACCAAAGGGACCAGGAGGCATCTCCCACTTCCACTTCCACTTCCACTTCCCAACCCCAGGTCAATCACTCCCCCATACTCACCACCCACGACGACCGCAACAGGCAGCGGCATGTCGACCATCCCACCAGACCCTGCACCGAACCTCCACGACATACATTCTGCTGTTCTGCAGACCACGCTCAAGACATTCGCCTCGGTGGAGGACTGCTGTGTCATCTGCCTGTCTGAGCTCTCCGAACCCTGCGAGGCACACCCTTGCCACCACGCCGACTTTGACTACCTCTGCCTGACCACATGGCTCGAGCAGCAGCCTACCTGCTCAACATGTCCTCTCTGCAAGACCGAAATCACTGAAATTCGCTACGACTTCTCCCAAGACCGAGCACAATGGAAGACCTACAAGGTGCCCCCGAAACCCCAACAGCGATCCGATGAGAGGAGCCGTAGCGACACCGGCTCCAGCGCCAACGGATCGCGCGGCCACTTCGCCGAGCGCCGCCGCTTCGATCCCCTCGGCCTGCGCCGCCCCCGCCCGACACTCCATCGCACCCGCCGCGCGAGGGGCTCCGCCCAGGACGACCCTCTACACCACCGCCGCTTCGTCTACCGGAACCAGCTGTACTCGCTGCGCGTCGGCTCCAACCGCGTGTCGCGCTACCGCGAACTGACGCCCCAGCTGTTCAGCACCGACACCGAGCTCGTCTCGCGCGCGCGCATGTTCCTGCGCCGTGAGCTGCAGGTGTTCGAGTTCCTCACGCCGACCAGCGACACGTTGGCCGCCCCCGGCGACGCCGACCGGGACCCCGTGCGCAGGCGCAGGGCCAACAACGCCGAGTTCCTGCTCGAGTACATCGTCGCCATCCTCAAGACGGTCGACATGCAGGGGAGCATGGGCCAGGCCGAGGAGCTGATCCAGGAGTTCCTCGGCCGCGAGAACACGAGGCTCCTGCTGCACGAGCTCCGCGCCTGGCTGCGGAGCCCCTACATGGCGCTGGAGAACTGGGACAACGCCGTGCAGTACCCCGAGCTGCGGGCCAAGCGCGCGAGGTCGCGCAGCCGCAGCCCTGAGGTCGGGGGAACCGCGGGCCCGCGGCGGGACGACGTGACCTATCCCTCGATGTGGCGGAGGGGCGACGGTTTCGGGGAGAGGCCGGGGCCGTCCCGGTCGAGGTTCGCGCGCGAGTAGACGTGGTGGCCGCTCTGTTTTTGAGATGAGATACCCAATGATGAGACATGAATCCTAGACTTGCTTCAAAATCTTTTCACCCTATCTTTTGGCATTCGAATCTCCGAGATCGAAAAAAAAAAAAAAGGCCGACAAGTTGCTTTGCGATCATGGTCTTGACTCGTGGTCGGAGGTCGTGGACTTCGGCACCAATTTCCTTCCGATGCTCTGTGTACCCGCCAGTGGATTCCATAAATAATTCTTCCAAGCGTGGCGCTGCTGACGGAGCGGCGAGCCAAGGGCCGAGGCACCGGCCGTGGGTTCCACCACAGCGCAAACTCCACCGGGCAAGGCCGAACTTGCGAGGCCGAGGTGCTGACAAATGTCCGCCGCGGCGTCCCGAATTTAAGAACCACCGGCCCCCGAGCTGGCGCTGCCCATGTTTGCACCCGGCTCTGCAGCCTCGTCTCATATCTCATCTGAACCGGTCCGCTTCATTTCGAAATCGCAAATCGCAAATCCAGTGATCGATTTATCACGGCGCCAAAAATGACAAACTTCAACATCAAGATCATCTCAGACAATGTCTGCCCCTGGGTATGCCCCCCCCAAACCCCCCCAAAACCCGTCCCTCTCAGCCCCGCTGACAAGCCCAGTGCTACGTCGGCAAGCGCCGCCTTGACAAGGCCATCTCGCTGTACCAGCGCACGTACCCGGCGGCCAAGGACGACACGTTCACCGTGACCTGGTCGCCGTTCTACCTGGACCCGACGGCACCGAACCCGGGCATCCCGTTCCGGGAGCGCATGGCGCAGCGCTTCGGGCCGGGTCGGCTCGAGGGCATGAAGGCGCGGCTGACGCAGATCGGCGCCGGCGAGGGCATCAACTTCAGCTTCGACAGCCGCGTCGGCAACACGCGCGACTCGCACCGCGTCGTGGCGCTGGCCGGCGACAAGGGCGCCGAGACGCAGAACCGGGTCGTCGCCGAGATCATGCGCAGCTACTTCGAGGAGGACGGCGACATCACGAGCAGGGCCATGCTCGTCGACGCCGCCGTCAAGGGCGGGCTCGAGGCCCGCGAGGTCGAGGCCTGGCTCGAGGCCGGCGGCGGCGGCGACCAGGTCGACCGCGAGGTGCAGGAGGCCTACGCCATGGGCGTGAGCGGCGTGCCGCACTTTGTCATCGAGGGCCGGCAGCTCGGCGGCGCGCAGGATGTCGAGGCCTTTGTCGAGCAGTTTGTCAACATCAAGGAGAACAAGGCGTGAGGGGGGCGTGGCCTGTCTTTTTTTTTTCCGTTTCTTCTTTTGCTTGTCCTGATCGTTAGGGGTATCATCGTAGTCATCACGTACCAAACGTCCAGCCTCCCGGCGTCTGCTCCACTCTTCGTCCCCTTGACATGTGCAGCAGCCCGCCCTTCGTCCCCTTTACATATGCAGCAGACCGCCCTTCGTCCCTTTACATGTGCAGCAGCCCTCTCCTCGTCCCCTCACATGTGCAGCAGCCCGCCCAGGTCCTCGTCCATGGCCCGCAGCCGCGCCTGCAGCTCCCTCTTCTTCCGCTCCAGCTCGCGCACCTCCTCCTCCTCGGCCCGCAGGTCCTCTTCCGTCATGACGTCCTCGTCATCGGGCCGCTCGTCCTCATCGTCGTCCTCCTCATCGTCCTGCGCCCACTGGCCCTTCGTCCTCTCGACGCTGGCCGTCTGCTCCGCGACCCGCGCCTCGTAGTACGCCGCCGTGTTGGCGTTGCGCCCCCACCGGCCCCTCAGCGCGGGCATCCTTCTCCGCCGCGGCGGGGCGCGCGTCACGCGCACGTTCTCGCGCCCGCAGGGAGCACCTCGACGTCCTGTCCCCGCCGCGGCCGCGCGTCAGTGCGCCGTGGCAGTCCCGCCCAGCAACCGGCCGCGACGGCCGTGTCTCGCCCGCGCCGCCCGTGGGTCCGCCGCCCCGTGGTACCTCGACCGAGGACACGCGAAGACCGTCTGCGCCGTCGCTTCGCGGCGGGTCCGGCTGGTGTTGCGGCGGGGAGGCGCGGACGAGAAGAGGCGCGTTCGTGCGGTTCGTTGTCGCGATGAGGAGGTGATGTCGTGTGTTGGAGATTGCTATGGGTCAGAAGTGTCGGGTCTACGGGCTTCTCAACTCTCCAGCTGAAGAAGGGCAGGGTCGGGACTATCGGAGCGGCATGAGATGGGAGGGGACGTACGGGAGGGATTCGATGCCCTGGCAGGAGAGGGCTATTTGCTCAAGGTGGATGTTGAGGAGGTGCGACATGATGGCGGTTGCAGATGCGAGCGGGGCGGGCCTCGCGGTGGTAGCCTTCCGGTTCAGTAGTACAGTCGGTGTCGTGCAGATGTCTGCGACTTTTTGATCGTCTGCCAATCGTGCGCCTTCAGGATGGCGGCTATCGTGGGATGAGGACTGTTGGAGTTGTGTTTGTTGACAGGAAGGGAGCTCGCCAAGTCTACACAACCCCACCAACCCCGGAGAGGGGCAGCTCGACTCGTGATTACATAAGCAAATCATACTTGGAACTCCGCCATGCTGAGATCACCGTCAAACACATAGGCCCCTTCGTCTTCCGTTTCCTCTCACCGTGGCACCTCACTCCTCGCATCCGTACACTCCCGTCTCCGCATGCACGGCATTCGTCTCACAAGCCAATGCCGGTACATGTTGCACCGCAGCAGCCAACATATCTGCAAAGATGCCCGACTCACTCTTGTGATGATGTACAGCCAAACAAATCCTTTGGTGGTCAGAACTCAAATCCAGTGTTACACTTTCTGAATATCTGCATCAACCCACAATATCATTAGAGCACTGAAGCCCCTCCACTGCAGCATATCTATCATCCTCTCGATACAAGTAGGAAGAGAGAAAGAAAAAAAAACAGGCTTTGAATCAAAACCATCCCATCCATCGCTAATGCCCCTCAATGCTGTACTCCCGCCAAAGTCTATGGATGAGGTATCAAAAGGGGTAAGAAGAAGCATACTCGGAATGGAAGGGGAAAAAAAAGGAAAACAAATAGCTCCGTCTATCCAGCCCCTTTATATCGTCATCATCATCAGTCTCGTTCCCATCAGCCGTAGCCCCCCTTTTTGTGTGTCGTAAAATCCCCACTACTCGTCCTCGTCCATTTCCATAATCTCCATGGCATAGTAGGGCAACTCTCTCGCCAGAGTCTCCCCGTCTCCGAAGAGCATGCCGAAGCCTCGCATCATCCGGCCTCTCCCTTCCTCCTCGCAGCTCTCTGGCTCCTCGAGCTCCTCGATCCTCTCTGGCGGCGGGTCCTGGAACTGCAGGCTGCGGCGATCACCCACGCGCCTCCTCAGGCGTCGCGCGCTGGCGCCCACGGCATCCCACGGCGTGTCGGGCAGGTCATCCTTGCCGTCGCTGTCGCTGAGTTCCGAGTGCGTGCGCTTGCCGATCGAACTGCCGTGCGAGCGACGCTTGCGCATCTTGAGCTCGCGCTGGGCGAGGACGAACTCCTTGTGCGCTGCGTCGTCGGAAGGGTCGAAAAGATCGTCTTCTTCGTCAGAACCGCTGCAGTTGAGATTGCGGAGGTGATGCATCATGTTGATGTCCAGATCAGGGTGTGGGCGGTGCGAGAGATGAGGGTGGGACTTGGGCCCGGTAGCCGCGGCGGCGGCGTCGCTAGCTGTGCTGCGGGCGTCACGGGAGCGGGAGCGGGAGCGATCTGAATCGGGATACTCGTAGCTCGTAGGAGGAATGACACCGATGCGGTTTTCATCCGTCGGATCAAAGTCGGACAGCTCTTCGACGGTGAAGGTGGCAATGACGGTGGTGCGTTCTGTAGGGGGCTCTGGGGCCAGCATGATGTCGGGCATGGACTGAGGGATTCCATCTGGCTCAAGCATCTCTTCGTCCGAGTCTGAGTCGGACTCATCTTCATCCTCTTCGCTGTCGTCATCATCGTCACTGTCCTTGGCGGCGTCGTGAATGATCGACTGGTTGCGTACGGCAATGGGCGGTGCATGGGCAATGTGGTTATCGTCATCTTCGTCTTCGTCTTCGTCTTCGTCTTCGTCGTCATCGTCATCGTCGTCTTCCTCCTCGCTCGATGACCGAGGCAGGTCAGTCTCTGTAGACTCGACGTCGGACTCGCCGTCCTCTTCGTCATCGTCATCATCCTCGTCCTCCTCGTCCTCAGAGCTGCTCTGGGGCGACAGCTGGGCGAAGCGGTTTGTGGACCGCACGTAGCTGAATTGATGGCTATTACCTATAGGGTGGATGTTGGGCGGCAGCCGGGAGCTGACCTTGTGGTGGTGGAGGACAGGCGAGACAGAGGTCGGGGTCTGAGGCGGTGAGGCGGGATCCATGCCCCCACCGCCCGCTGCACCGCGGGCGATCTTGAGGTTTGGCGTCGTGGGCCGCATGTTTCTGGTGGTGGACATGGTGGGCGATGGGCCTGGCCAGTGTCGCTCGACCAGGGTAAATAATTGACTTTGTGTTCGGGGAGATACGCCCGATGCAAACGTATGTGTTAAGTTGGGTGTCGGTGCTTGGTGAGTCGTCACCGGAATAATCGTGATCTTCGGCGGCCGGCGATCTTATCGATGGCGCCTCGATAATTTTTGGGCGGGGGAGGGAAGTGGAAAGGCGGGCGGGCGGTTGTTCTCGGTGATGTGGGGTAAAAGTCCTGTGTCGGCAGGGGACGTGGAGGCGACGGTGCGGTAATCGAGCGCCAATCCACTGTCCTCGCAACCTGACAGTCGTGTGGTCCCACCAGCGCGATAAACGTCCGGAGGAATTGGGTGTGCTGCTGATGTGCGATGATGTGCTGCTGCGTATTCGTTTGGGCTGGCTGGGCTGAGTCGGAGCTGAGCTGATGCGGAGGGGTAGCGCCCGTTCAAGGCGTCAGCACCCAGAGTAGAAACCTCCGGCAGGGAGAAGAGGATATTCGGTTGCGGCTGTTGGTTGTCATGATAAGCTCCGGGGTGAAGGCAGGGGAGGTCCGTCCTGGGCGCGGGGTCAGGAGGGAGAAGTCTGTCTTTCCGTCTGCGATGCGACAGGGAGAGAGAGAGAGAAAGAGAGAGATGGCTTCGACCTCGTCGTCGATGTAGAGGTGAACGGGGTGGGAGAGGTGGTCGGTCCCTCTTGTAGCTTCCTGTTTCGGGAGCAAGGGAGCGGGAGCCGGCTGCAGAAATAACAATTTGGCAGATGGCTACCTGAGTGGTGGTCCCTGGGAATTGGGGCGCGAGCGAGCAAGCTGCCGACAAGGAACGGCCTGGTCCGGATGTGCAGCGGGCAAGACTCCGCTGCGGATAAGAGTGGTGTCAAGAGGTAGGGATGAGATGCTGCAGGCAACCCGGAGGTGAGAACGGGCGAAGGAGGGGGGATTGGAAGGAGCAGAGAGGCAGCTTGACCTTCCTGTCAGGCTTGGGTGGAAAGAAGACGGAGGAGAGGCGAGGCGAGGCGAGGCGAGGCGCAATAATTTTGAAGCCACGAGGAGGATTTTGAGGCTGTGGAACGGCAATGCTGCGTGCTGCGAGTTGCTGCGAGTTGCTGCGAGTTGCTGCAAGGTGTCGTGGGTTCGACGTGGGAAGTCCGGTCCAGAAGGCGGGCTTCCTTGCTCTGCCTCGGGGATGAATTGGGGGGGGGGGGGGGGGGGGTTGAAATGTTTGTCCTGGGGTTGAATGGGGTCCTCTGTGCTGGCGTTTCAAGCTGAGATCGGAGACGAGCTGACGGACCACGACGGTGACAGTGCTCAGAGACGAGTTGTATGTGCTCGTATCACGTTTGAGATGCTGCTGACGTACTGTCTGCTTTCGATCGGAGGATCGATGGAAGGGGGACAGGATCCGGGATGGCCGTCCAAGTAAGTCGGGCCCAGACAAATATATCCTGCCGGGAGATTCTCCTTTATGCCGGGTGGGATAAGGGGGAGGGGGTGTGTTGTCGAGTCGGTCCTGCGTATCGTTTGGGTTGGCCTATAGGGGGGCAAAAGGGGTACGAGACAGAGCTCACTCAGCAGGAAAGGAGGAGAAGGGAAAAGAAAGAAAGGAAAAAAAATGAGGAGCGGACAACAACAAAGAAAAAGAGTCATCGCCAGCACAGCGACAGCGGCGGCGGCAATGGCAGCGACATCAGCCAACGGAGCATGAGCATACCCAAGTAGGGCAACGAGGGAGGCGAAGCGAACGGCCATTCGGGGGGGCGCTGGGCGTGGGCATCTGCGTCTGCGTCTGTCGCCGAGTCCTGTTTCGCTGGACGTCAGCCCATCAGCAACAAGCCTTTTACCTTTGGGCAGCAATGCTCCTTTCCCTTGCCTCGCCGTGCCTTGCCTTGCCCACCACCCCGGAAGGTAGAGTGAGTGCCCTGGCAAATTCTGTGGTCCTGGCCGAAATCCCGCCAGCCCAGAGTGCCCTGCACATCGCATCGGGTGCAGCACAATTGCTCAAGCGCTCAGATGCTCCAGGGCTGCTTCTGCTCCCGCACTTGCGTCTGCGCGAATGCGCGAATGCGGATAGACCCTCCCCCCCCTTCCCCCCCTCGAACGTCGCCGCTGCATGCTTCAGCGGCTCGCAAATGGGCGACCCTCGAGCGGTCGGCAAATCGATGACTGTGAGTAAGCAAAAGCTTTTTTTGCGATAATGCGCGTCTCGCAAATGCGTGTGTCCCTGTGCTCGTCATAGGGACGTGGTCGAAGATGTGTCGTCGAGGGATAGGACGGTACGCATGGTATGGATGGCACGGATGGAATGGCCTCTCCCCCCTCGTTGGTCCTGTTGTTCTGACTGTGGGATGCGCTGTCAAGTAACCTCGTACACCCACTCGGCCGGTCCGCTTGGTGTGCCGTGTCGCTGATGGAGGCACTGACCGACGGCCGTTCTCGTCCTGCTGCTCCCGGGACAAGCAGGGCCTATGCCACGCGGCGACAACGTGAAGGGCCGAGTCGTGACGAACTACGCCGGGTACCTAAGTCGGTACGCATCCTACCCTGCGCGCGCTGCGCGAAAAGAAGACATTGGGGGCCAGCCCGAAGGTCAGGATAAAGACGCAAAACTAAGCGCGGCGCGTCGCAAGGTCGCAGCATGTATGCCCAATGAACGAGGATGGAGATGAATCCCATCCCGGCGATCTGCAGAGGGAGGCTGGAAGGTGGAGGCTGGAAGACTTGAACGTTCCATGGCAGCCTGGCGGAAGGAAAGAAAAGGACGAGAAGGGCAGAGCACGGCGGGACCCCTCCACGCCTCGTTTGGGCCTTCTACCCTTCCAGAGAATGAATATGCATTTGCCCGGTGCGAACGTCATCCGGCAGCGACTCTGGTGTAGCTCATCATCTTCTCCCTCCTCTGCCACTCGTCTCGCCTTTTTTCTCTTCACGAGAGCAAGCAGCAGAGGATGTGCGAAGATGAATTCAAATTTCAGCCGTCCACTGGCACCTCAGTTGACTCATCGATCGTCAACGTCCCCCCTACGCGCCCTAGCGTATCGCCCCCCCTGGTCCCTCCTGCAGCTCCAATGCGCATTGCGCCATTGCGCATACCCTCTCCCCCTCCCCTCTCCGGCGCCAGCGCGGACGGCCAACGGACGCGATCCATCCGTCCTGCAGGTCCCGTTCTCGTTTTCCCCTCCTCACCATCACCGTCACCCCTCAGCGGCACGCTAGGCTGTCGTATGCCCGCAACGCCGTCGAGTAAATTTCACGTGATAATCCCTCAATGTACCATCCCCGTCCATCGATCACGGTGGGAAGCATGTGTTTCATGCGGAAGCTCAGAAGTGCATTGCTGAGGCTTGCGAGGGTATAAGCCGAGCTACGAGAGCCATGTCCATCCACCCTGCCCTTGCCCCCCCCTTTGGATGTGCTAAACCATGCTTTCTCCTTCAACGCCGTAACCGTTTGTGAACGCCTCGACCAAACCATACCTCATGGCAGGGATCTGCAAGTGAGAACCGAAAAATAAAAATAAAACGGATCCCGCACCCCTACTGTTGCAATATCATCTCCGGGTGGTGTTGTTCATCAGTAAAGTGGACCTTCCTTGACTGCGAAGCCTCCAAGTGAACTCCTCGAACCTCCAAGTCGCTGTCCTCGAATGTGGCATTAGAGGCTGCGAGGTGCGTCGGGTTCGTTGCTACTTTCTCCTTGAGCTTCTTCACCTTCGAACTGCGCCTCTGTCGCTTGCGTGGCTGGGGCGGCACCTACTCGCCCTTGCCCGAAGTAACCTTGGCGGCCTGGATCGCGCTCATCTTGGTGATCCAGGCCGGCGCCGGCTGCACCTTGCGGACAGTGCGCAGGTCGTCGGAAGAGTAGCCGGGGACCCGAATGTTGTACTTGCGCTCCAGAACCAGCTGGATGTCTCGGATCTCGAGCACCTTGGAGCCGCGCTCCTTGGCGTTGCGGCAGGCGGCATGAAGGACATTATCCACGAAGCTGTCTGCCAGCGTCAGTACATTCTGTGATTCGTGTTAGCATATGTTTCTTCCTTCCTGCATGACAGGCGCCTCTATTTACCTCTTCTACCTCGGGACTCAGGAGATTGCCCTCTTGTCCCTCGGCAGTTCCACCACAGACTTGACGGACAAGTTCGTCGAGCTTCTTCTTGCTGAGCACGCGGTCGCCCTCAGCCTCGTGTGAGAAGGCAGGAATCTTGGCAAGCGCTGGCTGGCCCATAACACCACCAGCGGTGCCGCCGCCGCCGGTGTACGTGGGACGACCGTTGCCGGCGTTGTTGACCATGTTGACCGGTTGTGGAACCTGGGTGGCCTTCTCAGGTAGCTGTTTGGGAATCGGAAGCTTGGATTGCAGCGTCTGCGTCTGCTGCGTTGGTTGGCCGGGATGGGGCTGGGGTTGTCCTTGTTGAGGGTTGCCGATAGCCCCGGAGCCCATAACACCCTGGCTCATGGGTCCTGCCGACGAAGGTGTGCCTGCGCTAGGTTGGGCAGGTGCGGCTGCGACAGGCTGCGTGTTGACTCTCTGGTTGGCACGGGAGACGGCAGCAGAATGACTGAGCGCTTGGCTGCTGACTCCAGCTGTCCCGTTCTGGGGAGTCTGAACGCGTGCGGCCGACTGAGTCGGCGTGCCTGCAGACTGGGGTTGGCTCCCGCCGCCAGCTACAGAGGCCACTGCAGTGTTAACGGGAGGCGGTTGAATGTGCTGGGCCTGCTGTGGTGGCGGAGCAGTCGCAGCAGGCTGGGGTTGCGGTGTAGATTGCGAAGTTGCGGCAGGTGCCTGCTGGGCCTGTGGTTGCTGGGGCGGTGGAGGCTGTTGCTGCGCCGTTGCGCCGTTGGCGGCAGGTGAGGCACGACCATTGGCACTCACTTGCTGCATCTTCGCCGCCTCAATAGCTGCCGGGGCGGCCGTCGCTGGGACACTCTGCTGGGTGCCGGGAGCTGGCTGAGGCGGGCTTGCCTGGGGCATCGACTGCGCAGCGTTACCAGGCTGCGACCCAGGAGCATTGGGGTTGCCTTGCTGAGCAGGTCGACCTGCGGCGGCTGCATTCTGAGTGTTTGGGTTGCTTTTCCCGATCTCTTGCGTTTTCCTGAAGTTCTGGACAAACATCTGCGCCTCCTGGAAGACCTTCTGACTGTGATCTTTTCGGATCTGGATCTGCTTCTGCTCCTCCGGACCCAGTGGGTTCCCCTTGTCTTGCCTGTCCTTGACGGCGGCGTTCAGCTTTCGCAGCTGGTTTCCCATGTGCTCCATTTGCATCAGCGAGCGCACGTAGCGCTGCTTCATATCAACACTCCACTTCGTTGCGACCTCCTGGCCTTTTTCGACAACCTGGGGAGGGGGGTTGAAAGTCATTGACCGGATATGGTTCAGAATGTGTTCGGGGACGTTTGGCTGCTGCTGTTGCTGCTGTTGCTGCTGAGGAGCTTGCTGCGCTTGCTGGGGGGCCTGCTGAGGAGCCTGCTGGGCCTGTGGTGGAGCTTGCTGGGCCTGCTGAGGAGCTGCCTGAGTAGGAGTAGGAGCCGTCACGTTGGCGGACGGCGGGGCTGGGCTGGCCTCGGTCGGGATCGAAGCGGCAGCGTTGGCTTTTTGCGCATCGGAGGCTTCAGGAGCAGCTGCAGTCGTGTCCTGCGTCGAGGGGGCCTCGGTGGGAGGAGGCGGTGCGGACGAGGCGGTCGGCGCTGGTTGCGCGACAGGCTGGCTTGGTTGTCCTGTCTGTCCTTGTTGCTGCTGTTGCTGGGCTTGCTGCTGGGCCTGCTGCTGCTGAGCCTGTTGCATTTGTTGAAGCCTGCGCGCCTGGAGCTTTCCCATCAGCATACTGGTGAAGTCGCGGATCTTCTTCTTCGCGTCTTGGTGCTGTGACGTTTCCTCTCCGTGTGCTTCCATCGTGTTCCAGAGTGATCTCAAGCCTCGTTCGTACTTCAGCTTCTCTTCGTCATTGAGAACTGGAAGGTTTCGCATCATCTCCGGGCGGTACATCGTAGAGCGCTGAGCAGCGGCGGCGGCAGGGTGCCCAGCCGCTCCTTGCTGGGCGGTGGTTTGACCCTGACCCGGCTGGGCAGGCTGGCCCTGGGTGTTCATCGTGGTGCTTGTAGAGTCGTTGGCTTGAAATTATATAAGAGACCGTGATGGCGATCGAGTTTTTTGCCAGTTGTGTTGGGGAGATGGCTGATTTTAAGCGTCGCTGATGCCACCAAGGTTAAGGCTTGATGTCAAAAGGAGGGTTCACGAGAGGTCACGAACGCGACCGTCCACAGGCCCCATGGTTCTGGTGTGCCACATCTTAGTCATGTGTGGGGATCCCCCCAACGCACCGCCACATCTCTTTTCATGTGTGAAACAGGAGGGCCGACCAATTCGGTCAGAAGCTGCACGTTCAGGTTTCCTAAAACGGGTAACCCACAATTGGCACGATATGCTCGAATTGGACCATCGAGGGACCTTCAGGTCTCACCATGATGGTCTGAGGAACGACTTGCCATAAGACCTCTACATTAGCTCTTGGGTATTGACGGATACGAGGGCAAATGTCTTGAAGGACTAGGATTACTATTATTGTTTCTCCGATCCATCAGCCTTGATGATCCAATCCAGAACAACATCAGCGATCTCCTGGCTGTTGAGTTCTTGGTGTATGAAGTGGCCGTTGCCCTTGATACCCAGGTCCTCCAACTTGATCCATTCAGGGTTTCCACCGACCTGCTTCAGGTAGTCGATGATGCAATGGTCGTAGGTAATGTGCACGCTCGCCTCGCCCGTCAAGGCAACATAAGGCACACTCGCTACCTTGGGCAGTTTTCTTGCGGGCTCGACCTGGCGGTAGCAGTTGCGGTGGGCCAGCGTCTCGTTTCCAACACTTTCAATCGCCAGCTCGTCAGCGCTTGAGATCGCGGGTTCGTAGTCAAGCGGGCTGTTGGTGAATCCGTAGGGCCGCATGGGGAAGCCGCCGAGGCCCCAGCCGTAGAACCAGAAGGGGATCGTGAACGGTTCCAAGTTGACAGAGGCAGCAACAAGGTCAGGGCAGTCGTTCGTGAGCAGGAGAGCGGCGATAGAACCCATACTGTGACTGATGACGTAGGATGGCTTGCCTATAAGCTCCAAGAACTTGCAGCCCGAGGTCCGGAACGCCAGTTCTTGAGGGGTCGTATCGGCAGGCGTGGGGAGAAATCCTTGCTTGAACTGATCGAAAACAGGATCACCATCGAGCCCAGAGCCGGGCCACTGGGTGTGAAGCTGCGATTGAGGGTAGGTGTTAAAGTTCTCGACTGCGGTGAAGCCCTGTTCGATGATTTCGATACTCGTTCCCGGCGTCATCGTAAAGCTCGCAGTGTCTGGGTTTTGCGACCGTCCAATGGCATTGATGTCAACCAAATACACTTGGAAACCCTGGTCGACAAAGTATGACGCCCAACCTTGCCGGCCATCGGGTGTGTTAAGCCATGTCGCGCCGGAAATGCCACCTCCATGGAGAAAAACGAGGGGTTTGGGCTGCGTGACGCCTTCGACAGGCGTCAGTTTCTCTACGAACAGCTGATCGACGGTGTAGTTGCCGTCGGACATGGCTACTGTTCGACCTCCGAGGAAGAAGACATCCCGAACGTACGCCTTCTCGACGGCGGGGCATCCGAAGGCGACACCGTTCGTGGCGTTGCAGTTCGATGGCTTGCAGGACGCTGCAGTCGCGGCGGCGAGCGTGCTAATAATAAGACTGGACGCGCGCATGATGATGGCTCAAATGAGAGTCTTGCGTTTGAACGAAGGAAAACAGCTGTCAAGATGAGACGAGGAACGAACACGGGGTACACCAGGAGGCGCGACAAACACCCAACTATATGGGGTTAATGGATGCGACGGCCCTACGGACATCGCTCGAGCTCCATACCAAGCTAGGAAAGCGATCGATCCATACCTTACCCAATAGATCCGGAGCACTCGCCCCTCTGAAGGTGAGCATACAGGACCACCCAGCACCACCTCACCAGAAGGTACAGCAAGTTCGAAATGACCGATGAGGAATCGAATCCCCGGCCAAGACTCCCGCTGTAGATTCTCCAAGAGTCACCCCTGAACACCAATGGGCTGTTCTCATCTCCCTGTATGGGCAAATTCCGCTTATGTCGGCAACCGGGGGGGTGTTACTCATCTCCCTAGTAAATGGTGCAAATTCCGGACTTATAGTCGAACCGAGGGGAGAGGGGGGGGGGGGGGGGTCGACCAGGGACCCTGTCACTGCAGGGTCCGCGGAAGACCTGGGGTGGTTACGAAACTGCCCTCAAAGTACCTACAGGCTCAGGGACCTGACCACAATCAGCTAACAGTACTGTGTTGCGACACATTGAATCATAAAGTATGGCGAGGTCCCCAGCTCCAGGAAGATGGATGTTGAGGGTATTTGCGTCTGTTTACGCTGGCGATCGCGATCCATGAGCACCTCGCCGCACGAGCGGTCTTCGAAGACCGGCCCAAATGTCGAACTCAACAATATCGGCTTTCTACGGCCAACCGCCTAACACCGCACGAGATGCTGATATAGTACGAGGCACGTTCTGGGTCGACTTCAGGCTGGTCACATTCGATCCCAGTGCCGGTATCCCATTTGCCCCAGTGCCGCCACCTGGATATGTGCACGAAAACAAGCAGTCGGCCATCATTGGCGGTATGGTTGTTGTCATTCTGGCGATTATGGTACCTACGGCCGCCAGAATCATCGCAAGGTGTCGCAGCTCCGAGATGCGACTGGGGCTTGACGACTGGACTATTGTTCTAGCTGCGGTCAGTAATTTCATGCCCTGCTCCCTTTTCAAAGAAGCACCCTGACATTATTTGTTTTCTACAGAGTCTCGCAACTGTCTATCCTTGCCTTCAAATATGGATGGTCCTTGACGGTGGCGGCGGCCGGCACTCGTGGGAAAATTCCTATGAACAGTGGGAGACGTTCGTCTTTGGATTGAGTATCTGTCGACTACTCTTCTTCGTGACGGTTGGTCTTATCAAAATCTCGATCACTTTATTTGTGCGTCGCTTGGCTGATAGCGTCTCACGATTCTGGACTGTGGCCACAGACGTTTTCCTCGTCACGCTAGTGCTGTACGTTCTTGGGGCTCTGTTCTGGAATTCTCTCTTCTGCATGCCGCCAAAAGCCTGGTTCTCGAGGCAGTATGCTGGGAGTCTGGATAGCCCGCCCCGGTGCAGCGACGATATCACGAACGCAAGAGTCTTCTCCATCATCCACACGGTCCAGAGCTTTTTACTTCTGGGGGCGCCCATAGTCATCGTGTGGAACGTCAGAATCGACAGGAACAAGAAGAGGCGATTATTTACAATATGGGTGTTTGGTGCCGTCACCGTCCTCGGCGGTGTTCTGCAGCAGATTGCCTTCGTTATCACCAACGATCTGTTCTGGCAGTACACCTCGATTCTGCGGTGGACGACACTCGACCTTGCCATGGGAACACTCACAGCCTCGCTCCCTGTGCTGGACGCATATCTCATGGGTTCTTGGCACACCGCTACTAGTGTACTTGGTGGCTCATCATCCGAGCGGAGGGGTGCCAGGCATCACACGACGAGCCAAACGACGAACGTGCGAATGCCGACGTTGTCGTCTCGCGGCCCCGTGAAGAGCGATTCAGACTCGACGCAGAATATTTTTATGGGTCACAGGGGCAGTGATGAAGAGTATCAACTGTCTGGTGTCAAGTCTACAAGCGGAGATCTCAGGTAAAGCCTTTGGACAAGCAGTCTCGGAACTTGCTCAAAAATAAAAACCTTGAATTATAACAGTTGAGATACAAAAGCCGCCCTTGCCACCCGTACAATCGATGCTGCATACCGTTTCGTCAAGATAATGTACAGACTAAGCCCTTGTTCTAGGGTTACTATGATATTTGGGCTTGGCTTTTGTATCAATGCCGATGTCATAGTCCACGCCCAAGACATTCTTGAGCGGGTGTTACATCTCAAACGACTTTTGCGGCATAACTGAGCGTCCGAAGCCGCATGCTCGATCTGTCTGTGTCGTTTTGAGGATCGAACCAAAAGTTGCACGAGAAATCCAAGCTAGGGCACGCGTATATCCTCTCGCCACCTTTGCTAGAAGGCTTCACACCGTGCGCTGAGCATCTAATTTCCAGGAACAAGAAAGTTCTACACATGGCCGCAGCTATTCCTAGTGTACGACCATGGGGTTGCTGGTAGGAAATGGCGCCTCCTCCCCCGCCTTACGATAGCTGGGCGCCGCTGGACACGACCATCGGTCTGACAGTGCATTGGCAGGGGGGCTCGATACGGTCAAGTAGGCGCAGCACCCCTGTTTCCAGATCAGATTGCGTGTCATGATCCCTGGTGGGACATGAATCAGGTAGCTAGGAACCAAAGTACCAGCGTGGAATCCTCGGGCGGCGACTAGCTCCAATATATCAGCCAATTTGATGAGCCAACTAAAGGTGTTTGTTGTTGGAGTAGCGTTCCAAAGCTCGCAAGTTTTAGATGTATGATGCGCTAATTAGTGATGCACGCAGGTGGCTGGAACCCTTGTTCTTGGTTCATCGCCGTTTATGGTAACGAAAGTTCCGTACGATCCGTGTTACTGGCGTGCTATCACGGTGATTCGCACTTTGGTATTGTACCGGAGCCATGTGCCGACTACCTGATACGCCGAGAACATATATGTATACGGGCATGCGCACTCTTCCTGACGTTTTTTGTCTCTTCACTGCGTCAATGACAACCACTGCTTGGCAACGCGTGTAGCTTTTACTTCAAGAACTAGGGTTAACAATGGTTCTCGCGTCTCCCAAGGCTCAATCGTGGCTAAAGGGGTAAAGGTATCTAAATCCCCGATTCACGAACCTCAAGTCTCTCGTGCTGTAGCTGCTCTGAGTTCCTCTGGGGTGTGGCTTGGGCGGTGACCTGCATCGGAAGCAGATCTCTCTTTTTGTGAAGCAACTATTCGATCTACCTACCCCGTCGCAAATCGAGGGCACGGGCTACATAGCGTCTGTCCCTCCCCTGAGCCAGATTCCGATCAATGCACATATAGAATTTTACATTGCCTTCCTTGGATCTCAACCTCCACACAGACCCGGGCGGCTATATTCTCTAGGTTTGAGCAAGGTGGCCACACTTCGTCAGTTCAATTGGACCTTTGAAATCTTGCTCGTTAACTGCTCGGCCGATTTACAGGCAACCTCATTCAAGCGGCCCAGTTCATGGTGGTATGGCTAGAGAGGACGCTTTAACCGTTCTTTCCATCTATAGACCTGACACCTCATAATATCGTAGTCGGAATATGTCCCAGGTTCCCTGACTGGTAAGCCCAGGTCATATCAGTGAGATGCTCTGAAACCGGCACTCCAGGTGTCACTGGCATCTAATATATCGGCCTGAGCAAGAGACGCTCCAGAATCGTAGCTTCTACAGCCTGAATATGCCTCCCTCATTCAGCCTAAATGCAGGCTGAGTAATATTTCAATATCATCATCATTGATGTCGCTGATGCGGGCTCCAGCAATTGTGATGGCACCAACCATCATCGGACGTGTCGAGCACAACAAACCCATTTGGGCTCCGTACTACTGAGAGCTAATTGCAGAAAACCCCAAAATTTGAACAATTTCCGTGGTTATACTGAAAGAATGTTTCACGGCGTATGGCGATTCGTCGTTTCCCAGAAGAGTTTTGATATCTGCCTCATCTTGGATTGATGATTGCTGAGCAATGGGGACGATGGCGCTCAGCTGATTAGTCATGCACTGGCAGTCGTGGTAAATTGTGGAACCTCTGAGATGGGTTTTACCGAGCCCCGTCCAATCCGGATGCGTCCCAGAGCCTCGCTGCTTTTAGCCTGAGCCGAGCCTGAGCTACCCGGAGTCAGGCTGTGACTTAGCGCGCATAACCAGCCACAGATGCACAAAAGTCCACCGTGAACCATTCACTGCACCGTTCAGACAACGGAGTGACTTCGTCATCGAGCAGCAGGAACGGTGGCCCACCACATTTCGAGTGACTTCCTAGGAAGTTAGCCACGGCTGACCAACCATGCCCGTTCTAAGGATTGGCCCCGAGTCAGATCATGTTAAGCAGCTTTAGCGAACTCCGCGACTTCTCATGTGCCGCCTTCCCTCTATACGATCACACCTAGATAAGAGCTGGGAGTCGAGCTTTGGCTAGACGGCTACCCGTGATTGTTTGGCGCCGTTTATATTCTCTGGCGCCATACCAATTACAGGGTGCCATGCCAGTCTCTCTCATACAGATAAATTTCGAAAAGCCCTGGTCATAGCCACCTGTTCATAGATTAGCCCCTATTCGGCTGCTGGTCGGTGACGGGAAAGCTAAGTATGCATACGCCGTGAGGGTAATGTACGCCGTCAGTGTACGGCGCCATTGCTGACCTGCGACTTTGCGCTCACTATACATGCTACTAGATGCCGACAGGTTGGCTACCAGATGCTGTGTCTCGTTCTCAACACATGCATTTCTATGCCACACTATGACCGGCCCAAGAGTTTGGCATCCCATCTCTAGATGGCAACGCAGCCTGATCTCGTAGGCGTGGAGGCGAGGGTGACGGGCTTAGTTGGTCGCAGAGGCGGCCAGCGGGGTCATGTTCGTTGAACCACCAACCTCTGTACCTAATTGGGGCATTTACGCAACTGCCAAGCTTAGCACCACGAATCCCGCCTTCTTGCCTGCCCTTTGCTGAGAGGCTACTACAATGGAGACAGGGTTATTTATCCTGTGCGCCCTCATCGGTCGTTGATTCATTAATGAGCTAGGTGTGCCAAACACCCATGTCTGTTACCGCTCAAGGCTGTGACGAGTCTAGGCTGGAATGCATCTTCCGCACTCGACACAGGAGCACCGATCGCTCTTTTGGCCCCCTCTGCTAGTTCACCTGCCCTGCCGAATATCAAACACCTTCTAGCCAAACATCTGCCCTGAACTCACCGAAAGGGGCCGGATATACGGCCAACAATTGTAGGCCTGGTCCATGAAGTTGATCACGCAGGCACTAGTTGGCCTATTTCAATTCGGATTGGCGCTGGCACTAGCTACTTACGCATCATGCGATGCATGTTGGTTCGAAAAGGCTCCTTTGGACAACGAGGCTACCAAATGACTGGCTGGGCAATGTTCTTGGCTCCTGACGGCTGCACCAAACGTGGAGTGACGAGATCCATTGAAGTACTCCGATAACAATGCCTCATACGACAGTATGCCACAAGAAAACCAACCGACCAGGAAGTACATAAATCTGTCTAGAGCTGGGTCATCTTTCATGGCTTCTCCATTCCTCCATCTCCTCTCTAGCCCACCAGAAAAAAGCTCAGAAATCCGTAATTATGTCTCCCTCAGCCGACAACACACCTCACAATAACCGCCTGCCTACCCAGGCTCAAGGGCCCAAGGACAGTGCCAGCTCCCTCGTTGAGTTGATTGATCAACTCTCCTCGCATTCTAGCGTCCAGAGTCTCAAGGCAGTAGTTCATGGCAAGGAACAACTGAAGAAAGAGCTGGAGAGCACCCGGACTGCCTACGCAAGGAATCTCGAAGAGTTGGCTCTGCAGAGATCCCGCTGGGACACTGAAAAGACTACGTTCGAGGCGAAAGCCCAAGAACAAAGCAAGCAGTACAACAAGGTGAAGGATGATAAGGTGACAGCTTATCGGAAGCTCAAAGCCGAGCAAACCAGCACAGCAGAACTGAGGAGCAAGATCGAATCTCTCGAGGAAGACGTCAGGCGAGCGATAGCTAACAGCAAGAAAGATGAAGTACGCATTACAGATCTCGAAAAGGGTATGGCAGATCAGACCGAACAACTACGGGACGTGCAGAAGAAGAAGGCAACACTGAAAGAGGAATTGCAATCCACCAAGCATAACCTTCTCACACAGTCCGCGGTGTTGGCCAGAGCTGAGGACAGCCTCGCAAGCTTTCGGTCCTTCACTGCCACCTTGATCCCTCTTGAGGACGAGATATCGAACATGTATGTACAACACTGTACCATACTAGCATTCCATGCGGTCGTGCTAATCCCTGATGCCAGCTCCGAGGTGCTTGACTCAGCCTTCAACGACGCCCTGAACTTGTTCAAGGTATCACTCGGTTGCGATCTTCACGATGACCGGCTGAAGGAATCCAGATCATGGGATCGCGTCAGGGACCATCCGTCTATAGATCGCTTGATCCCACTTCCAGCCTCCAACTCGGCCCATGCGAAGCGGATGAGAACGGCCGCCGGTCTCGCCATTTACGTCAGGGCACTCTCAAAGCATGTCTTCAGGCAAACGTACCTCACAGTGGACGACAGTACCGAAAGGGTCCTGCGCACCCTCCAAGCGGCAAACGCTACCCAGGATGTCTTTGTTCGCGCCGTACTTCTCAAGGTATTGCCTGAACAGCAGAGGCAGTGCCGAGAGGAATGTGCCACACATGCCGTTGACGAGGTGCTAGTGGCGGTAGGTGGTTGGCTATCGACTGATCAACGCGCAACTTTCCAATCGCGGCTCGGCCACCTCACGTCCGTACTTTGCGGAGAATGGCAGCGCGTTCAAGTACTGAACGAGCGAGTCGAGCCCTGTTTATCGATCAAGACTCCAGACGACTGGCTGCCACTGCCAACATGGGGAGATCCGGTCGCAGTGGACGACGGAAGCCGTGGGCATCAGACAAAGCAACAGGATACACATACTGAACTTTCGGCAAGCGAAGTGGTCAAGGTTTTATGGCCAGCCTTCCTCGCCTTCAGCCCAGAGCAAGCAGCTGAAGAGGAAGAAAATCTACCGGTTCTTATCCATCACGGGTATGCGCTTACGCGGGCAGATGTTCAGGGCGCCGCGGACGAAATGACGCCGCGGAGAAATATGCGAAGAGCCGCGCGGGAGAATGAGGCTGCAGTGCCCAGGAGACGACGCGATTCTGCGGCTTTTTTATCCCAAGCATCAGATGCTTCTGGCGTCAGGTAGCTTGGTATCGCCGGCGGACAGGCCAGGTGGCACACAATCAAGATCGATCTCAGGGGAGATGAGTGGTCAAGTGCTCAGGGCTTCTGCGATGCCGAATGTCTTTCTGGTTCAAGGTCATGTTTTTTTTCCTTCTTTCTTTTCCCGTTCTGTTATTATTTCAGAGACCAGCGAGGATGGGGCTGTGCATCTGTGTACCGTCGTTAGTGTGAGTCTGTGGCAGCCTGTGGAGGATGTCCATGGCTGTTCTTTTCTTGTTAGTGTTTGCTCGGCATGTTACAGGTATTCTTTGAGCGTCATTTTGTTGTAACCTGGTTTCTGGATCGTTCATTGTTACTGCAAGGCACTAGTACTCGTCGCGCTCCAACGGATGTCGTTGTTGAGCATCTTGAAGTGTATGGAAGTTGCAATGTGACCAAATCAGCCGAAGCATCGCCATGTCTCGTTTCGCAGCCCGCTATATCACCAGGTCATGTAACATGTTATTAGTTTGGTTGCCGTCATCAGGTATGCCTCCTTATGGGTACTGACTGCCTATACTTTCCCGCGGTATTGCTCAAGTGAATGTTGGGCTCCCCGCGAGCGATCTCTAGTCGCGCCTCCCGGAAACCATACGCACTCTACACTTTCCAAAACCTCGATGGGCGTGCGTCATGGCGTTGGTACAGGGTAGGGATAGCTAGGGTGAAATCTGGTAAAAACGTTCTTTCTCTGGCTATGGTACATGGATTGCAAAGGGGAACCAGCGAAGGCTTTGGGGCACTCCACATATTGGTAAAATTCATCCTTCAAGGCTGGATCGATGATGAAGGGCTCCATAAGCTGCCAGTATGCCCTTCCCAATCCATCTCCTCCCCGTCCCTCAACATCCCCTGAAGAGTGCTCTCTACATCGTTTCCGCTTTCCGAAGTCCACATAGCGCAACTCGGAAGGACAGATGCAGCCTTTTGAGGACCCAGCAGAGTTGGGTCCAACTCTTCGCGCCTTTTTGGCGAGGAACCCGGGCGGTCCTTGTGTACATGCAATAGTATGATCTTTCCTTCATCCCAAGGAAGTAACTTGAACTTTGCGATAAGCTCTGAAATGTCCATTCTCCTTCTATTCAAATGAATACGCGAAATTTCTGCAGAGCGACAAGAACGTACCGGGTGCAGGCGTCGGTGACTGATGGCGACTTTGGGCAAGAAGGGTTACTGTGTCTCAGGGACCGCCGGAAGCGAGCAGCGCAACTCGTTCCAGTCCTCCCTGGAAGTGCCTTCGCAATCTCCACCCACTTGTGGCCTTGGGCGAACAGCTTGAGAAGGGTTGCATCTTCGTCTGGTCGCCACCTACTCCCTGGCTGAGAGGCGCCGTGTTCCGCGAACGCCGTGGCGTGGAAGTCAGAAGTCATTGCCTTAAAAATCCCCAAGAACAGAATCGGAGAGTTGGGTACTGCAAGTCAATTTTCTTTTGCTTGAATGTAGGTTCCATCTTGTTTTGTAGTCTCATCATCGCCACTGCTATGCATTGATGGCTCTTAATGGCCTGGGGCTCATTCCGGCGTCTGCTTCTTCCTTCAGCGTTTGGATGCGATGTGGTGGAGACGATGATTATTTTTAGCGTCGGCCACAACCAACCTCGAGGCTTCTTTGGCCCAACTTAAGGATGTCCGAAAGGGTCCTGACCACGACCGATTCTGCACATTGAGTGCATATAAGAAAGCATTCCATCTGTGCATAGAATGGCAATCCACTGACTGGGCTTAGCAGCGCCATGATGTTTCTACTCATTTTACTCATCGCTATCCCAAATGTCCTAGGCTGGGACATCCAACAAGGCGGCCAAGCCCTCAGTTTCCAGCTCCACGTCGGAACAATCAAGGGCATCGGCTACATCGAGTTCCAGCCTGATTGTTTCCCCGAACCAGTAACAACGACTTCGATTCCGCCCACCATCGATTCTGCACTCAATCCATCTTACGATACAGTGACTAGCCCCTGCTTGTCGACCCTGTATGTCGAATCGACCGAAATGGCAACTCGAACTGTTGCGAAGACGGTCTCCAGGACTATTGTGGTCACAGTTACCGACTCGCCGGAGCCTACAACGTTACTTACACCATGGATAGGAGTGACACCTCATGGTACAGCACCGACTCCAGGAATCTCTTCCGCAAACTCTTCATTCACTCTCGGGCTTCCACCGATTTCATCATTCGTTAGCGAGCCAGCTACTTCTCCAGGGAATGTTCTAGTCCAGCAGGTCTGGAAGTCTTCCATTGTCATGATGGCTGCCAGTTTTGGCTTGTCGTATATTTAGATAGCTACTTATTAAATCTGGATTCACCTCTCAGTTTTGTCCGCTTGCGACGTGCTTCATCATGTTCCCCTTTCCCTCTCTTCAGGCTGGATGAACTCTTTGCCCCAACCAAAACACCCGAACGCCATGCGTCCCTAATTAATATCAAAGCATCATACCTCAGCTGCTGGGATGCCTCGACCTTAACCGCTCCCGTGGGGACTCTCCGGTTCATCATGCGATATCGAGCGAATGACACCACCAAAGGACCACAGCTATGGCTGTCGAGCTGGCTTTGAGATGTCTTCAGTAATGTTAGTCCATTGGCTTTCCGTGGGGTGGAAAACACGAACCTGCGACGTGAATTTCAGACCGGGGAACTGGTCGTTGCAGGCCGCCTGCTGTCCTGTCAGTGATGCATATGAGATCGCTCCCTTTCCGGCATCATACCCTGATTTCCGCCAGATAATCTCCTCCCAAGGAATCATAGTGGTAGATTGAATCCTCTCGTTGGTTGATCTCAAGAAGGCTAAAGTGTTTGCCCCGTAGAAAAAGGGGAAAGAAACAAACAAGACGAGTTGCGTCTTCGGCAACGTTCCAACCCTTGATCATCCGTGCAGCTGCCTCGAATGGCTTGGGTTGGATGATGGTCGGTTCGATTTCCCGATGCAGTGGCACGGAGAAGCCAACTCGAACATAGGAGCGTTTCTGGGCCAGATGAAGGCACAACAGAACGAGTTGGTCATCAAACCAATATGTGCACTCCAGTCGGCTGAGAGATGCGATGTCGAATGTGAATCCACTGTGAATCGTCCGTATCTTCCCGCCAGGTGCGGTCTTTTTCATTTGATGCCCTAGAGACGAGACCTCTTTGGTGACCTCAGCACTAGCCGGAAATGCTGGGAGAGCACCTAAACAACCACGTGTCTGAAGGTGGTGTCTAAAAAGGTCCGGTGTTGTCTGCCCCTTCGTCATGAATAGATCCATCTGTTCCGTCAAGCAGTCCAGAATGAACATCTTGTCTTCCGACGTTCTGACTTGAACAAGAAGGTTATCCAAAGAAGCCTCTTTGGCCTTAGCCAGGCTCCTGGGATTGATTAGCGGGCTATCATCGCAAGGAATAGGTAAATGTTTACCATGCGTCCATGAAAAGAATGCCGAAGCCGAACTCATCCACGAGCTTAATCCATTTTCTGCTGCGGGCAAGATGTGTATTAAGCCGTCGTCGGTGCTGAACCTGTTCTCCAGGCCTGTGTCCGACAGCCGCTTCGAGAACCCTCTTGGAGACCTTCTGAGCCGCTTCCTTTGGTGGCAACCCCAGGAGAAGTGCTTGGTTGCGATGCCATCTGGCGAATTCGATACTTGTGAGGGCATAGTACAGGGTGCTTCTATCACGCCCCTCGATCCCGGAGTCCAGAAAATGCTTCCACTGAGATCCATCGGACCAAACGCGATCCTCTGGCTCTTTCAAGGCGTTGTATGTCTCCTGGTACGTCGTGGAAAATTCTTCTAGCAGCCCGAATTTCTCAACCTTCTGAAGACTCTCCTCGGCAAATTCAAGGACGGTTTGTTGGGCCAGATTTAAGATCGGCGGGTGCTGGGTCTTCCCTTTGTGCTGTTGATCGGATTCCAGAACTTCGCTTTGCACCTTCGTGGGAGTATCTTGAGGTGTCATGAGTCCTCTAAATGGAGGGCTCCGGGGGGGACCCGGTGGGTCGGCGGCCTCCTTGCCCGGGGTGCATGCCGGTTCATGGTCATCTGAAGATGAATCGTCAATATCCTCATCATTAAGTGAGTTGTCATGTTCCTGCAGCTGGGTCAAGCTACTACTCTGGTTACACACTGTGGTGTGCTCTCCTTCGTTGACGAACGTTGAAGGTGAAAATCCCAGATTGCTGAGGTTCAAACCAAATGGATCTTCCCTCTGCATTTCGACGGGTGATTCTGGCGTCCGTGGTAGTGCGTCAGTCGGGCCCCATCCCGAATCAGTGGAGTGATCCTGAGGGCGGCTATGTAAGACAGGGCTGTCCACCACTTCGTCCAAATCCAATGGCTCTCCAATATTTGTTCTGGTCGGTGAATGTGATCCATAGGGGGTGGGCGTGGTAGAACTTTGGAGCTCGAGGCGCTGTTCGGGGTCGATCTCAACTCTCTTCTCTCCGTCCTCACTTCTTGTTCTGGAGGGTGCGGAATGCGCCAGATCAACTTGGGTCGCCGCGGCGGTCTCCTGAGACTCCACAAATGCTTCAGATGGAGTTCTGTTTCCGTACTCCGCCTGAATCGGTTCGACAACCCGAAGGGCTGGCCCTGTTGTGGCAAGCTGTGGTCGTGTAATCGATCCGGGGACCATCGGCGAAATCTCGATGGTGGTGTTGTTAGCCTCGGCAGTCAAGGTAACTAGTGTGTGCATGTTGTCTTGGTTGTTGGTGCCGTGGTCGCCGCAACACTGGCAGAGCTCCCAGAGGAATCTTCGAAGCAGCTGCCGCTCTGCACAAGGGCGTGCGACCAGGAGTATTTTCAACTGCTCAGTGCTATCTTCAGCGCTTGCAGCTTCTCGAAGCTCATCGATGAGCATTGAGAACTGCAGACGAAGTGCCACAGCTCTGGCGGCATCTTCATATGTTTGTTGGGGACTCAGGGGCTCAAACGAAGGACGTTCGGGGGAAACACAACGGGCGGCCGCTTTGGGGGGCGTTCGCAGCTGGGTTGGGCCCGGCGACACACGGGTACCACGGCGTGTAGTAACCATTGTAGGCAAGAAAGATGTAATGGTTTGGTATGGCTCGAAAGTGCAGAAAAAAATATTATGTCGTGAAGACGAGTGTAGAAAATGGGGAGGACCTGATAGGGGCCTAAGGGGGCGCGGCCTCCTATTTATATCCGAGCATGCTTACCCCTGAAGTCAAGTTCGCTCAAGGCTTGCTAGATACCTTCACGCTCCCACACCATATGAACCCCTCTCCTTGTATCACGACATTGTAGGGTTTCATGCCGGGTGTGACTTCCTAGGAATCCACGGCCCTTGTTGCCTGTTCCTTTCGCTCGGCCCTCGGTCACCTTAAAGAAGCTGATAACACCACCTTCAGTTCTCGGCATGACATTTATTGGCTCCTCCAAGCCAGTAGACCCGCACATGCAGCCTGATGCTGCCGGGCTCGCAAGCAAGTGGAAGTCTGCCTTGCCGCAGACATGATCAGCATGATGCTTCATCAGGTCACCGGGGGAAGTGGTGCCCACGAGCCCCCTGACCTGACCTCCAACTCATCCGGCCACCCCCCCTTCCCCCCTGGACAAGGCAATCATGTAGATTCCCGTCTTAGGCATACACCCGCTTGGACATCCGTAAGTTGATTCATATCACTCCTTGCCAAGCCTGGAAGCGCTGACCTCCCGTCGAGATCCCTGAGCATGGAGCCCCTCCCTGTTTCTCCTTCCTCTTAGGGGTAAGGGCTGTGAGCGAGTGACGACGCTTTGCTAATCCGTGACATTAATACCCTTCGAGGTAGTATAGATGCGTCCATGCGGGCCAACCCGCGGCCTAATTTTGGTACTTGAGCTGATCGTAACGGGCGCCGGCACTTGGAATGCCGAATGTAAGTACTGCTGGAGGGGATGGAGGAGCCAGAACATTGGGGCCAAGGCCGATGATACAGTGTCTATGTTATCCTAAGGGCGTTTGAAGCTCGATTTACTGGAGACCGCAAAGCAAAAGACATCCGTGGTGTTTGCTGAGCTGTTTGTGAGATTCCCCTGCCATCCGTGACCTGGAGCAATCCCTGGACAACAAAAAGATGCTAGACCTACAACTTGACATTGTCGATAACGTCTAGGCTCACTGTCTGTATTTTAAGCCCATTGACGTGGTTGCTTTTCAGGAGGTCGCCAGCGTGATCCTGAATGTGAATCTCGTGGGGGGCAGGGTGGTACTTCCCAGACTTCATCCACATATCCTGCAACCATGAAAGCACCATCAGCGGGTGGCAATGTTCGTGAGGAGTAGTCCAAGATGAAATTTTAGCAGCTCTCGCTTGTCATCAGGCTTCATGGATGGCAGGGGTATGGTGTCGAGAACTGCCTGGCTGTGATGAGATGCGTGGAAGCCGCGGGCCAATTAGCCGTTGGTCTTGCGGCAACGCCGCTGCCAGAATTGTTGACCACCATCCTTTTTATCACGCGTTGGGCCCAGGGACAGCCGGAGTGGCAAGGGCTCAGCTCCCGTGTCACAGATTCTTGTCACATTCTGAGGTCTTATTCCATAGGTACTGGGTACTTAAAGCTCTGGTCTCCCTCCTCTCTGTAGTCGCCTCTCTCCTTTCTTCTCATCTTTCTCCCTTCTTCTCCCCTCTCATCCACACTCAACGCAAGCATGGCGATTCTCAAGTCTTTTCGGGTGATCTCTCCCGCCCCGGCTACCCCTTCGCACGATATCATTTACATCAGCGATGACAGCGATGGCGATGACAACGATACTGGTCACAGCAGTGATGAGTGCGAGTTCGAGGACGTTTTCTGTCGCAGCGTTGACGGGGACGATGACGAAAGGGCCGACAACAAGGAGTTCCGCGATGCCGAGATCAAGAACGAGGAGGGCGCCGGCAACGATGATGCCAACACCGGCCCCCAACAAAGCGGCATCCCCTTCTCACCTGGGAATTCGGACGATTGCGGGACGAGGAACGAATTCGACGACAATGATACCGTCCTATTCGACGAGCCCTCTGATGGGGAAGTGGTTGACCGGAACCTGTACGACATCCACGAAGAAACAGACGATGAGGTCACCCCCCATGGCGCGAGCATGGACGATGAAGCTAGTAACATCGATCTGAACAACAATTTCGAAGTTCACGAGGCCGTCGAAACCATCAAAGTCTCTGCCGACGACAGAAAAGACGTTATCGCCGAGATTGCCGCACTGCGCGAGCAGCTTACTCGACTTGAAGCTCGGATCGATCCGAGCACTGAGGGCTTGCCGCACACGAGCCCATCAGGGAAACGGAAGCGTGTTACCGCGAAAGTCTCCCGCTCGAAGAAGCCGAAGAACAGCCACTTAGTCAACATCTCGGCAAGTCGAGCCTGCTTGCAATCGGACGATGGTTTGGAAAGCTGGGTGTACTCTTGGCAGCGAGGGCGTGGCGGCCGCTGTTGGGTTAGGGACGAAGGGGCGGGGAGGAGGGACGAGGCTGATGGAGAATATCTGCTGTGTTTCGCCTCTGACATGTCTATCGACGTTCGAGTGAACGCGGATTGGCTGCCAATCACGATGCGGTTCAACGCCCGTAAGGATGTTTTTGAGGGGTTCGAGAGTATTGGTGGCCGGAGGCTTGAAGTCAAGGATACGGTGATGATGCAGCTTTTGTGTGGTGGCCGTGGTGAACATTTTGGTGTCATTTCTTAGTGGTGAACGATGAAATTTGGAATCAATCAAGCTATGGCGGATTCAGCCTAGGAGCTAACTGCTTCATCTCAACAAGGATACTGCCTCATACGCTAGACGAGTTAAAGACAATGGAGATAAAGAGATTCTTGGGTCAGCCTCCTGTTGATGGATCAGGTGAGAGCTGCCAGAGATTCCTGATGCAATAAGTTGCATGTCAGACATAATGAAACCGTGATCCGGGCGTGTATGGTCATGATTCGCCTCGACATCATGCTGACACATTTCTATGTCTCTGGTATCTTGTCTTGATCCTTGGCCTGACTTGGTCGTTTGGCTTCGGCCAGTTACGTGAGTCGTACCGGCATGTGGATGGGAGAACACGCCGTTCACCGCATTTTGGTAGCCCTTCCGGATACTAATGCCAGCCTGTTGCAGAATTGCTTGACCGCTAGCACGGCTCGGGAGAGGGTATGTTGGTGCGGGGAGCAGCGGACGGAGCATCCGGCGCGGGGCAATTGCACCATGGACGGTGGATGCCGTGTGGCTGTTATCGTCATCGACTAGCCTCCACACCTGAGATGGGTTAGTCTGCACCATGTGTCCTTGACCATCCTGCGGCAAGGTGTCTAGCCTTCGTTGTGCCATGGGCAGGTTCGCTCCAGTGTTCTGTAGCGGTATGCCGTTGAGATCGAGCGGAACAGGGCCGATCTTTGGGGGCCATAGCAAAGTGGACGAGGTCCTTGGGGCCGCCGGAATCTCCCAACAAACACCCTCTTCCGATAGGTACCCAGGACAGGTCAGCCCGCCACGAATGCAATTGTGGCCTCATTGCAGTTAGTATGGAATCTGAAGTAAACGATACGCTAGGAACTGTACTTACACTCTGGCTTTCGTTCGTCGCAATCTTTGTTTCGTCGGCGGCATGCTAGACAGCCCGTTCTAGTACGATTGCTAAAATCACGCTGTCGTACATTCCCCTCAGAGTGCTGCGGATGATTGTGGGACCCTTCGGGGCTACATGGTTCATAGCTCTGCGCTGCCAGAGAGGGTGGCCTAGGACTGGAAGGCAGGTGTTCAAGCTCAGGACTGGTACAGGTACAGTCACTTGCGCTCGGAAGCATGCCAATACTTTCTCCCTCCGAAGCCGCTGGGTCCTCGTGACTTGTCTGCCCTTCTCTCATGGTGGTCGGAGCAGCCGAGGGTCTTGATGCCCTGTTGAAGCCAGAAGCAAGAGAGTTCTCTATGTTGATTTCGCCAAGATACGGCACATTGTTGGCGGAGCGGCACGAGAAAACTGCTCTTGGGGATGCCCCGGATGGTGGTGTTGCAGATGACGGTGCCCTAACCTCCCCTGGTCTTCTCAATGAGTGCCCAGGGCTGGAAGTTGCACCAGTCTCCGTTGACACGAAGTCTGTTGCGGCGGCTCCTTGCCTAGATACCAGATCGAGATTATGGGCATCAGGTGAGCTTTCAGGTGTGGGTACGGGGTCTGAATCCCCTGTGATAAGCAATGGCTCGTCCAAACAACTTCCAAAATCCACAAAGTCATCCGCGCTTTGGTCAAAAGTCGACCGACCAGCACGAGCAAATACATTTCCCCAACTTGTAGGCCGAGGCTGGGACAACGACGGGGCATCATCGACAATAGACTCTGTGCCCGACGCACCAGTTGCCAGATGTTCTGCTTCTTTCGTAACAGATTGCAAGTCTATCACAGTAGAGCTGCGGGCCTGCCACAAGTCACGTTCAGGTGTTGTTGACTTTGAGCCGATTGCGCCATCCAAAGGTGAACTTTGGCAGTTAAAAGGTTTCGGTCCCCTGACATCTTGTGTCTCGACATCGTTGGGAGCGCTTTCCCCTCCCCGGACATCTTGGTTCGGCTCCTGCCTGGTGATGACAGAATAGTTTGGGTCTGACGCAGGCCTTGCACTGGTGTTTTCGAGTGCATGAGCCTCCCTCATAGCCTCCTCCTGGCGTGATCGAGTTGGACTGTGCGATGGGGCAGGTGATCGATCAGTGTTGTCTATATGTCATCAGCGTGAATCCATGTACGGATGCGCGCAACTATGTCACCTACCCACATGTGCTTCTGTTGAGACTGCAGACCCTTCGTCAAGACCACTCTTCGCTTTCCTCATGTTCTCCAGATCGGCCGAAAACTTCAATGCCACATCGTAACCAGAAATAGGAGCGTTGTCAGGCCCGTGCTTGCTGAAAAATCGTATCCTGCTGGCAGAGAGCCATGAGAAAGAACCTGAAGGTGGAAACTGAATCTTTTCCCCACGCCGCACCAGGAACTCGTCATCCTGAAACCACAGCACTGGGAACATCCGTTTCGTTACTTGAGGGCCATCGTCTTCATACCCCTCCTTCCATCCAAGAACCCGCTTCTGGCCGCGTCTATAACAGACAGGGATGTACCCACTGGCTAGCCCCGTGTCGGCGAGTGAGCCAGCCATTCCTACCAATTCAAGGTCACCAAGAGGCAGTATCAGGATAGCGTACCAGGCAGATCGCTTGGAGCCCGAGTCAGAGCCCCATCTCCCAAGGTACAAGCTACCCACGTCTGGATAGGCGATGCCTTCGAAGGAATCCTGCCTCGGAGCAGTTCCCTGAGACTCAATACCAGAAATGATTCCGGGCTGTTTGCCCGACAAGCCCCTTGATGGCAACGTTCCTGTCATTCCCGAACTCGTTTGAGGGTGCGTAGTATTGTCGTGTTGGCCCAGGTGCGCGATATCCTTGGTAAGGCGTCGGCGTTTCTGACGCAAAGGCGAGCTCTCAACCACGGCGGCGGTCCGAGAGATTGAATCATCAGGAAAACTGCGGCGTCGACTCTTGCGTTGTCGTGTCGACCGGCGTACTCCCGCTTCACAGTTGGTCTGCGGTTCTGGTTGAGCTCGGCAGCCTGTAACACTTTCTTCGTGCACTGCGGCTTGTTGCCTCGGCTTGCATCGCAGCTTCTCATCTCGTCCAAAAAAAGCGTTATCTTTCACCATGGCAATCCACTGGGCCTTGGGAGTCTGTCCCGGGCCATTGCCAATCCTGCCAATGAAAGCCCTGTTTAGTTCACGGCTTGTAATACCCGTGCCGTCTGAAGGAGGCAAGGCAGCTCTGAGCTCCGAAACCTCGACTGGCCGAGATTGAAATGGCGTGCCGGAGGCAGGGGCTTCACCACCCAAGTCGGCAGCTTCGGCATTCGCTAGTGTTTGTTAACTCGGAATGACACTCGGCATGCCACACGACTCCCATCACGAAATGGGTCTGGCGGGACTATACACACCATCGTTTGTGTTGGTTGACGGAGGAATGGAAGAGCATTGGGCTGGAGCGGAGCCCTCGGCAATTGTCTCCAGCGAGGCTGTGAAATTGCTAGACTCAGCAGGGGCTGAGAGTCCCATACGATCCAATGGCAGTATCTTCTCCGTGACTCTTGCCACCAATGTCGCCACTCTGTGTGATCGTTGACTGGCAGCTTCAACCTTGGCATTCAGGCTCGCAATCGCTTGCTTGTCAGCTTCTTGCTCCTGTTGAAGTCGCTGGACCTCCTTTCCCAACCTCTCCAGCTCCTTCTGCCTCTGGTCTATCCTCTGTTGGAGAACAGGGGAGGTCGCGGCGGCAGCAGCTTCTGCCGCACTTTGCTCATCGGCTACCAACGTTGCGATATCAACAAAATCGCGGTAGGTTCTGTCGATGTGAGAATCGAGCGCGGCGGGCCCGAGCATCTCTGTGGACTGCATGTCTTGTGGTGATTCAGAGTCGGAGAGGGAAATAGGGCAAACGAAGGAGACACCATGGTAAAGCGCAGCAGTCCTTGCTTTCTATTGTTATAGGAATTGGGACTGCTTGTTGGTGCTGAGCCTTGCTTCCGAACGCCACTATCCATCCATGGAGCCAATCAGTCTGCGTCGTTGGTTGTTAGTGTTTGGGCGTTGAGCTCACTGATTGGCGTGCAGACCGAATCACCCCGCTACCGGTTGGCCCGCGATTAGAAGGCGCATCACATGGACTGGCGTCGCCGTGGACATCTCAGACCATACATAAGAACGTTGCGTACTTCTTTGCAACCTTCCTTTTCTTTAACATCTTGATTAATAGTAGAACGACCAGTTTAGCCCATCGCATCCCAGACGAACGACACCCCTTCCGAAAACATCACCAAATGGCCGCTTTCCGATTGTTCCAGCGCCTACCCCCTGAGCTTCGACTGAAGGTCTGGGAATACACCTGGCCAGAGCCTCATTGCATTGAGGTGGGCGATCTGTCCATGCATCCAGAGCATAGTCCCGACGAGAGCGGGCTGGGTAAAAACGGTGTGTTTTATGATACGCTGTGCCTACGCCCTACCTGTCGCCTGTCGCTGTGGCTTTCGGAAGACTTCGGGACCCGGATAGTGGAAGCAGATCCGCTAGAGGAGTGTCCTGATCCTGTCGCTCTTCGCATCAACCAAGAATCAAGAATGCACACTTTGCGCCACCATATTCGTCTTCAGCACCCAACCATCCTTTCTTCCACATTTTACTTCAACCCTCATGCCGACCTACTCTGCCTCACAGTCGACGTCGATGAAGCATACTTGGCAGATTTGCAGGAGCTTTACGGCTCACAGCTCAAGAGCATACGGACAATCGTTGTTGACCAAAACGGGTTTTGGGAGGAAGGGAACATAGCTAACGACATCCTGAGATTCTTCGATAACCTCGAGCTGGTGTATGTGCTTCTGGATGTCTGGGATACTGGCGAAAGTGAGGTTTTGACCGAGCAGGACTGTCTGAAGATGGCCGAACAGCTTCGTAGCAGAGATGCGGCCATGTTGATAACACGCACATGGCGCGTGAAGTACGTTGACCCGGACCTGAAGGTGTACTCGGAAATCAGAAAGTAGCGTTCGTCGCAACCTTAGTCGTTAAAATGCACTGCTTGGCTCAGCGATCACGCGAACGGTAGCTCTCAACTCTTGCAGGCCTGGGCGTAGGCTGGTCACGTTCCGGCCTAGAGCCACAAATCCACTACAGTAATGAGCCTCGCGATTCGCAGCGTTAGAACATCTAATCAATGGTCAGAGGGCCAGATACAGCCCCTTCCAATGCCCAGGAGACGACAGAAATGACGCGCCGTCCTGGCGTGGCCGAGCCGGGATGAATCCCGTCGCAAAGAGGGCATTGGGACGTGAGACTTGAACCAGCCGCGGGACCTCACCACGTCCTGGACGACGTGACTTTCCATCAAGAAGTCAACCATCCCATCTACAATGACAATGTGGGTGCTTATGCTTTGTGGGGGGTTGGGGGGGGGGGGTTGGGGGGGGCGTAAGCAGCAAGTCACGTTATGGGCTACAGTAGCGAGTGGTCACGAAACAGACGCGTACACAGGCTAAGGCGCAACAGAGCGTGACCACGCGCACCGTGCTGCACAAGACGAATGACATGACTCCGACGCTGAACGATGTGGTGAGCTAACAGATAACGGCGAAACGAAGCGCCCGCTTACAAGCAACGTGCACACTCCTTTCCTCTTGCCTTGTCACTGAACGAGTTTGTGTCCCAATGTTCACGCCGGTCCCATACTGCATTACTCACAATCAGCATCCGGTGCTTGTGAAGCGCGACACCCGTGGGGGCGTTCAACTACAGCCATGCCGCCCAACTTCACCGACAGGCTGCGTGGTGCTCGTAACCAAGTTGAGGATAGGCTCGGCTCGTTTCGAAGCAGCCTTCAGAAACGGCTCTCGCCGTAGATTTGGGCGATGCCCACTCGGCATTGCATCTAGAAGAGCATACGATGGAGGCTTTGCTGTCGAGCAAAGGAGGAGGCCGATCCGAAAGCCCCAGGACCGCGCGACCCTCACCCAACTGTTATGCTTCATCTGGTCCAGAAGGGCCGTACGTGCACCGTCATCGTCCTCACATGGCGCGGGCGGCTTTTCTAGTCAGTCAAGATTGCGATGCTAGTCGACGGCACGCGGGGCTAGTACAGGACGACCGACAGCGCAATGCCCGGGACGGTTGCGGGAAGAAGCGGAAGCGAGACAGAACGAACCCGCCGGGAGGTTAGTCACTCGGAAGCACGCCAGGTACTGGGCCAAGTACGTGCTGCAGCGACACGGGGGTCGGTTTGCCACGCATCCAGTATTCTGCTTCCTTGTCTTTAACATCTCCTCCGATCGTCCAACCGCCGGATCAGCATGGTCCGTATGACGAAGAATTCTTTCAGCAGGGCCGAGCAAGTCTGTCAAAGCCTGACGGCCGACCAACTGAGGAGGGCCGAGGAGGAGATGCGCCGGAGCAAGACGACCACAGATGATGACGTATCATTCCTGCTTCGCGAGCTGTCCATCTTCGGCCACGCCCAGCCGCTCTCGAATGAGACCCGACTACTGATGCGGAGGAAGATACTGTCGCTCATCATTTGGGCGGGCATACCTGCGATCTGGTTCACCATCAATCCGAATGACATCAACAACCCCGTCAAGATGCGGCTCTCCATCCACAGGTTGCATGATCACGACCTGGCGAAGGACTTGCTCGCCGATCTCCGAGGACGCTATGACAGGATCGCCCTGAGCACTCTAGATCCGGTCAGCTCCGCCATCTTCTTCCATCGCGAAGTCACCTTGTTCTTCGAGCATTACGTCAAAGCGGGCAAGAAATCGGCTTTTGGGAAAGTCAGCCACTATTATGCAACGGTAGAAACGAACGACCGAGGCAGCTTGCACCTGCATGGACTGCTCTGGCTCTATGGGAATGTGCAGCTGCCATCGCTCTGCGATGACATGGCCGATCCCCGAGAGGAGGGGTATCGGGCCCAGGTAACACGTTATGTTGACTCTGTCTTCCACGAATGCCTGGATGAGAAGTCTGGACAGGTGATCCGGAAGGAAAGAAAACCGATCCAGCCTGTTGAGGAGATGATGTCCAACACCGAAGCTCTTACGACCGCCTTTGAGACCGAGTCCAACTACATTGCATATTGCAGCCAGATCCATTCTCATACCTTTACCTGCATCAAGTACTCCTTGAAGGGACTGGCAGGACAACAGGGAGAGAACAACAGGCGGACGGCTTGTCGTTTCAGAGCGCCGTGGAAGATCGTCGAAGAGACGAGCTTCTCGGAAGACGGCCTGCTCAAGATCCGCCGGAACCACCCGCTGGTGAACCGGCACAACAAGGCCATGGCGGTCGGACTCCGCCATAATCACGACGTCTCGATGATCTTGACGAGGACCAAGGGACTGGCCATGGTCTTTTACATCACAAATTACGCCACCAAGCTGGACACGCCGATGTGGAAACGCATTGTCATCGCGGGCGAGGTGCTCGGACACCTTCACCAGTCGGCAGATGGTACGCAGCGCACGCCGGCTCCGGGGAGTGACGGCCGACCCGCAGCACTTCTCAACCAGACCCGCCAATTTCTGATGAGAACGGCAAATCGAATATTTTCGGACAGACAGCTATCGGCCGTCGAGGTCTGCTACCATCTGCTCGGCTACGACACGGACTTTTCCAACGTGCCGCGGTGGTCGTTCATCAACCTGACCGCCCTGTATTGGTCTATCTTCCGACGGTGGCTGCATCTTCGTCGCCAGTCTGGGGAGGAAGTCGATACAGACGAGCCGTCTGAGACGGTAGGCCTTCGAGAGCATGGTCGGACGCTGTTGTTTCTAGATGCCTACGCCCACCGAGGCCCTCTTCTCAGAGGACTATGCCTCTATGACTACATGTCCATGGTTAGCCTTGAGCGCCGTCGCGACCGAGAAGATGATGAGTCTCACATCTCTCTAAGCGGACCCTCCGAAGAGTCTAACGGTTGGATTCAGAAACTTCGGAGACCTCTCGAGTACGCGGTTCCGATATTCCAAGGATACATCAGCGACGATCACCAAGACGAGCACCCGGTCTACTTCAGACGGTACCCTCCGACGCCAACCGTGCTGATCCCAGGCCAGTGCTGACCAGACTAGCAACTCCGTCCTCCACCTAGCCCTGTTCGTGCCCTGGGAGGACTTCCTCTCCAAGACGCGCGGGGACGTCGCGGACATTTGGACGAGCCACGTCGCCGGGCTCACACCCCGTTTGCGTTTCCACGCCTCGAACATCTCCCTTCTGAGAAGATCGGCCGAGGATGCTCGGAAAGATGCGAAGCTCTGGGCTAGTCGATCGGAAGGAGATGATACGGTTGACGTAGAGTTCCCTCTTGATGAGGGCGACGACCGTGAAGGACCTGAAACTACGGCCGAGCATCATCAAAGCTACCTGGCGCTTCTCCGAACGCTGCAAAACGCCGTGCAGATCTCCGAGGCTACGAAAAATTCGCCAACGTTGCAAGAACTGATCCGGGATCTACGCCATGAGAACCCAACAGAGGAACAGCAACCCTTCGTCCAGCGTCACCAGGACTTTTACCGACAGGTCTGCCGTTCCCAGGACAACGCGCAATACCAATATCCATCTCTCTCGCGCGAAGACGTACAAGCCGCAGCAAAAGCGCAGGGGCTGCTGCACCTCCGCATGCTGGATGAGATCGAGAACGGTTCCCAGGGCACCGCTCCCGGTACGGGTAACGACGACCTTGACGACGTCCTTACCCGCCACTGTGATGCAGACATTGCCGTCCCACACCAGCTACCGGACCCGGTTGGACAGGGCCCTCGAATGCTGGTCGACATCAACCATGGCACAGGCTACACAGAACTAGGGCGCCTTGCCGCGTCAAATTTCACGCTGAATCCCCTACAGACATTGGCGCTCCAGCTTGTGTGCGAGTTCTTAGACAGGTACTCTGCCGACCCCGACTCGGCGGGTCAACATCTTCAGTACACCGGTGGCCCGGGTGGCACGGGCAAATCCAGGGTCGTCGATGCCTTGAGATGGGTATTTTCGAGCAGGGGCCAATCGCATTGTCTTCAGATCACCGGGGCGTCAGGCAGCGCAGCCGCCCAGGTCGGCGGCACGACGTTGCATTCTGCCTGCGGACTGGACACCCATCGCTCTCCAGACAAACAACTCCCAATCTTCTCCGAGGCGAAGAAGTGGATATGGAAACAGAAGTTAGTCCTCGTCGTCGATGAGATCAGCATGGTTGGAGGAACCACCTTTTACGAGGCCAGCCGCAACCTCCAGTCGCTCCGAGACTGTGCCGATAAGCCGTTCGGCGGCACTCCCGTCGTGCTCTTGATGGGGGACTTTTACCAGTTCGCCCCGGTTCGAGAGACGACTCTACTGGTGGACAAGATGATGAACTCTTCGTCTGTCCCACCAGGACAGGCAACCTTTTCTCACCATCGCGGCTTCAGCCTGTGGCAGATGTTCAAGACGGTTGTACTTCTCGAAGAGCAGGTTCGTGCGCGGGGCGATCCCCAGCTAAGCGCTCTTCTCGATAGGGTGCGGCTTGGTGCCCAGACGCAGCAGGACCTTCTCATGCTCAACACAAAGCTCGTCGACCGCGCCCAACTCAGCTTTAGCGCAGGCCTACGTGCCATCACGCCGCTGAACCGGAACCGCTGGTCACTCAACATGGAGGCCGTCGTAGACTGGGCTCGTTCTCACAAGAGGCACATCTCCATCTTCGTCTCGGCGCATGTTTGGCGAGGTGGCACACTGTCGGAAGATCAGATCGCCAGGACCCTCGAACAAGGGGATGACTCCACCTGCAAGGTTCCAGGCGTCTTCTTCTACACCCAAGGCATGCCCGTAGTGGTCAATCAGAACATCTACACCGGGCTGCGGGTCGTAAACGGCGCAGAGTTTGTCGCCGCCGGCTTCATGTCCGATCCAGAGTACCCAGGATACCATCTTGCCGACGATGTCACAATCCACTTTGGACCGCCACTCGGCATACTCTTGCAGTCCGAAGACACCAAAGGCTTGTCCATACCTACCCTGCCACCAGGAACGGTACTTGTCCGCCCGATATCACAAACCCTCGACCCGTCCAATCGCAACTTCAGGTTCTTGCCTGCCAAATGCAGCCGCCGCGGCTTGCCTGTTGTCCCTGCATTTGTGCTCACTGACTACAAGGCGCAGGGCAAGACATTCGCCCAAGTCCTCCTCGAGCTTCGAGGGAATCGTCTCAGCAGTGGCGAGCCGTCAAAGTGCGAATTCACTAGCCTTTATGTACAGCTATCCAGGTGCACCACACTGCACGGCATCAAGCTCCTCAGTCCTGTCCGACAACAGGATTTCATTGGAAACAAGCTAGATCATATCATCCTCGAAGCCATGCAAAGACTCTCGAGCCTCGCAGCGGAAACCAAACGGAGCTACGAGCGCCAGCATCCTGGATCATACTAGCAGCAGAGATCAAATGACTACCTGTTTTACATTTCGTAGGGTGGCATGACCGCGCGCCAGTCATCCGCATCCAAGGCACCACCCTTTCCGGATCATTTCTCCTTCTGCTCTCCACAGTAACGTGCTCATCAGCTTGTCCTCGCAATTGATGTAGTGTATTTCGTTCAAGTTCGGAAGAGTGATTGATCCAAGCGGGCGAGGAGAAATGCCCCTCATTATGAGGGTCCGTGCGTGAACCTCAAACAACCATCGCTCCGTTCATGACATAATCAGTGCCGCCTCGACGCCAACTTCAAGCCGAAAACTTGTCTTAATTCCCATCTCTGAAATCCTACCAACAGAAGTGAAAGTCTTTTTCCGAAAGGTCTGTGGCGGGCCCGTAGGGACCGATCTCCTGTTTCCGAAAGGTCTGTGGCGGGCCCGTAGGGACCGATCTCCTGTTTGGGATTGGTTGGCTGTCCATGTTGCACAGCCTCATCACTGGCGCCACTCGAGGTCAGCCAAGAAAAGCTGTTGTCCGCTTTTGAGTTCGTACGGTCTGTGGTTCGGTGACTAAGCATCTGCTCTCAAGGTGTTGTCGTGGTCGTGAGGATCGTCATCTGGATCACTTGTCCCTTGTCGCCGCCGTGATAGATTGGAATGATCCTCCTGTGGGAAGGACTGCATCCTGATCCATTGCTGCGAACGCTCTCGTATGTGGTTTGTCACCGTCCACACCTCGGTGCAGAGATCATGACAAGCATGTACAGCCGACACCATCTGTTTTGTTAGCTTCATCCTCCAATCAACTGGACCAGCTCACCGATGATGTGCTCAGCAGTGGGCTGACATCCCATGCTCGAGCCTGAGTCCCAGCCACCACGGAAACCACGATTGTTCCGAGAGTCGATATGATCTGGATAGAACCATGACCCAACATCTGCCTGATTCTTGGTGTGTTGCGCAGCGTATTACCTCCCGGCCGAATTGCGGTGCCCTTTTTCTCCCAGACGAACTGAGCCCATTCCCAGACCATGCTGGTGCGAAACAAGATCGTACCGATGGCTAGCATACTCGCGGCGGATGGGCATCGATCTGCCTGTGTGATGCCATACATAACTAGAATAGAGCAAAAGGCCACAGTACGCAGGATGATATCGGGGTTGAAAGCCTCCTGCCCTTTGTACCAGGTTCCTGCTCCCCAGCAGCACTGGAACGTCAGAAACTGTGCCAACGTGCATAGCAATCCAATTCATACCTGTCCCGCCATGCTGGATAAAATGACTGATGTTGATGTGCGTATAAACCAAGGGTCTCCCGTCTCGAAGGCGAGCACAGCGAAGGAAACCCCCGAGCCCACAGAGAGTACTGTTTGGGTGGTGACGATGATGAGAAAGCTGTGTCGGTGCTTCTGGCTCAGCATGAGAGATATTGCATGCTCAGGAGGGTGCCTCTTGTATTCAAGATAGATGCGGTGGGCGCGCAGAACAGAGGCCAAAATAGCTACGCCGGAGGAGCTGAGTAGAGTAGCGTGAAGAGTACTTTCGAGAGACATATCGTGGAAGTTGGATGTAGGAATGAAGCTTCTGAACCAGATTCTGAAGAGATCCAAGACTAAGTAACTAGATAATGGGAATACTTGGCTTTTAGAGGTCTCGCTTAGGGGAGTTGAGCTCATTAAATCCCAACCGAGTACAACCGGAGAGTCTGACGAGTCAGGATAGCAAGGGTTTTGAACGACTAGGAGGGTATATTTGCCAAGAGTGAGACTTACTCTGGTATGTCAGTGGCGGAAGCGGAAGCTAGCGCTTCAAGGATGATGAAAGGTTGGTGTGGGCTACTTTTGTGAAGTCTAACAGGTCCTGCGGCCAGCATAAGATGCAAGGATTACAAGATGGGCACTAACGAGGTGGACCAGCATTTCATCGTCACCAGTCCATGAGACATGGTACTTGCCTGATGCACCTGCAATGAAGCGTTTCATTCTGAGAAAACCCAGCACATGCCGGTTAATGGGCTTCACTCGGACCATAAGCTCTGTAGATCTTCATGGGACGCGTTACCAATGGGATGGTTTGGCTGACGGATCCAAAAGCCATCGCCAGGCCCCTGTGATGGAATGCGTCCATGCGCAAAAGAACAGAGCCCAATCCTGCCTCGTCCAGGAGTGATTAGACCTAGTAGTACGTCGATAGATGAGCGTTGAAGGAAAGAGCTTTGTCCGCTGGATCACCTCAATATCCAAAGGGACTGAAATGCGTCAAGAGAGTGAAGCGGGTTGGAGTAACAGTCATATGCATATATGAAAGGCTCGAGATTACGACCCGCTAAAGGATGTCTAGTTCTGCGTTCTGCTTTCAGTTAACGGCATCATGAGACGTGATGTGACTCCTTGGTCGTCGCTCAGATGTGCGCCTGCGAGTCATCTCGAAGCTCATGCTGTACTAGAAGTCTAGCCAACCACCCACTTGGCATCAAAAGAACTACTTCTAGACGCGACTCCCCCGACTCAAACATTGACCAATAACTGACGGCGGCATGCAGTAGAGTCGGGGCGCAATTCTGGCATCGAGCCTAGAGTAGTCGGAATCCTTTTAGTATGATGGCAGGATGTCTCCAACGGAGGACGCTCAAATTGATAGAGAAAACTTGAGGGATGCTATGGAACCTGTGGGCTGCAAGGCATTGTTTGTTGCGGAAAGTCCAGGCTCTAGACTCATTGGCAACGTACTTGTTGGTCACTTTTATCTAGCGTCCTGCGGCAGATAACACGCCTGCCCGAATCCTGGTGCAAAGCCTGCACCCGAAAGCGATGGACAATAAGCGTTGTCTTGCCAAGAAATCCATACTCATTGTTACAACTCGAAGCATTCGGCGCAATGCAAGAGAGATGCGGTCCCTCTACAGAAGTGGAATCTAATTGAAAGGATTAAGGCCCCCAGGAAATCGCTTGGCGCTTGCCCCACCATGAAGATTGTCTCTCTCTTGTGTCTTCTGCGCCTAGCTGCAACATCTTAACATTGGTGTCAGCGTGAGATGAATGTTCAATGACCTGCTCCAGATGAGCCATGCAGCTCATATATATGCTGCACGTTGTGATCTACCTTGCCTTTCTTGCATCGCGAGGCAATCACTTCGGCAATAACTTCGAGAATCTCAAGTTTACATTTCTGTCTTTGCTATTTATTGGTTAAGGCGAGGAACAGAAAGACGGATTGACGTTTCTTGGCCAGGCTGCGTGGGCATCCGGTGGCTGGACGCCTCGTTTCAATTGCACTGACAAAGTCTCACGCCTTGACTTTGGCCGCCGAGGTACATCAATCACGCCGAGACCTTAGCATCCATTAGCTTCCAACACGCCTTCCCACTTCGTAAAGTGATCCAATGATCGGGGTACGCTGTGGAAAGACCTGGACCCTTAGCGGGGATGAATAAGGTTAAGGGGTCACGGCCTATGTCAGGTGACGCCATCTCATCTTTTACCCAACCTCGAAAGTAGACTTTGGGCCTATCCGATAAGACAATAGGGTTTATGTCATACGCTGCTGTTGTACCTGAATATGCTCAGCCTCATTTCTGGCGCAAAAAGTCAAGCTCTGAGCCAGGACTCGACCAGAGTCCGCAAACGATTGAAAAGAGACGCCCAGCGACTTGCGCTACTGTACCTGTCTAAGTCATCGGTCAAATGAGATGCCAACGACACATGCAGCCATAAAACCCCCACCCAGCCAACCAACCAATAGAGAACAACATCCATCAGGAGGACCCGGGAGTCTGGTAAGCTAATAGATAGTAAGTTGACTGATTCGCAAGTGCAAGCGAGGGCTGTCCAGTGGAGAACAAAGACGCCGCATCAGCTGTCTCTTTCTACCCTCACACACATCAGATACTTAGTCTCGCAAAGACCTGGCAGCAACGAGGTGCATTTTACCCCTTCATTTGATACTGTAGGACGTCACAGTGAAAACGCAACCTTCTTACGCATCTTCATTTTGAGGCCTTACACACAATGCCCGAGTCACCGCCATCCTCTCCTTCGTTTTCTCCCACTTGGCATGGACTTGTAAAGTCACGGTCAGATGCCGATTTCCTGGTGGCAGTTTGCCTAGCAGGAGACCTCAAGGTCGTGCCTCGAAACCCTAGTCCAGAAGAGACACAGCGGCACATACGAAGCGGCGCCGTGTTCGTTTTCAAGGAAGACGTTGTTGAGTTGTGGAATGATCACCTTCACTGGACGTCCGATGAAGTCGACTCAGACCTCAAAGTATCCGACATGCACAGTCCTCGTCAACCACACCAGAAAGAGCTCGTCAAAAAATCCATCACCATCTCGGCACAGGGTGGTCGTTACCACGTCATATCATACTACGTGCCGGACGACTCTGATAGTCTTTGCGTCCCACATGAGTCCACGGACCTTAAGGACTCTGCCGCAAGGCTCTCCACCAAGCCGCCTTCTCTACCTTCGCAGTTAGTTAGGAGGATGAATTCTACGTCTGGTTACGATGATTGGCTTCAAATGAGAGAAAGGCTAGTTGAATTGGGCTACGGAATGGAGAACGGGCGGCCGGTGTTTAAGGATCACCAAAGTCTGGATAGCGCATGAGAAACTTGCAGTGTTTGACTGCGACGCTCCTTTAGGTCGTATTCAGACTGTGCTTTGTGTAGAGCACGAGAGAGCAGCTTCAGCTACACTGGCCCGGGTCGGTCTATCTGCCACAGCGTCAGGCCGCAGTATCCCAGGTTGCATTGAAGTGTACATGGTTGGGACCAAGGTCAAGGACCATACACATAGGCTTCACAAGCTTATTCCAAACCAGGCTCCACGATTGCCATGCTTAATTTACTTAATTCGCCTCGAACCGCAAGCTTGAGCCAGCCAAATCTTGCTATAAAACACAAAGATGACCCCAACCATGACGCAAAGTCGCTTCCACTCAGTTAGGCGCCGGTAGGAGCCTCATCATAATCTCCTGCTGCTGTTTTCTGTCTTCACGCGCCTCTTTACGATCTTCTATGAACATCTCTAAGAGCCGATCGAACTTGCTGGTGAGGGCCTGCATGTCGCTGCCCTGAATGCGAGGTCGCATGTCATACCCATCCTGTCTTGGTTGTCTCGGAGCTGGATACGTCAGGGACAGGTACCTAGCGCTATTAGCGGGATCCGGGGAAAAGCCCAGGGTTGACCACTCTGGAGTGATGTTGTTGTCAACAAGCCAGCTGTCGATCAGTTTATCGGCCAAGCCTTTGCCTAGCCACTGGCGAAACGTTGACCTCGTCATGATATCCGCATGCTGCGACTTGGTTTTCATCTCTACCCAGACATACGTGTCGGGCAGCCTAGTAGGCTGGGATGTCCCCGGAACCCAGGCTACACCTCGTATCAGGTTGAACTCCAAAGCAGAAGCGTCGGCGTACTTCTTCTCGTTCTTCTTCACGTTGTTCTTGTCTTCTTCTGGAAGGTCATGATACGCCACGGCTGCCATGCCACCAACATCGCTCCCGGTTGTGACTGTGAAGCGTCCTGTTTCCTTGACCTTGACGAACATCTTGAAGCCTGTGAGATACATTGTGTTACGCAGGAACTTGCTCCTCCGCTCTACAGGCATGTACCCCAGAATCTCATCTCCAAGCATGGTGAAGCCCGCATTCAATGGCTGAAGAGTTCTTACGGGTTGTCTTTGGCTTTGAACAGAAAGTGCGTCCGATTCGTAGTCTTCTTCCGCGGCGCTTCCGTATGTCGTGTCCATGTCGTCCTCTGCGGCGTGAGGTTCGGCCACCGGTTTCTGTTCGTCCTTGGACACTCCCAGGGTAGCTAGTTTCTTGCTCAACGGCTCCATGACTAGTTGGGTCCAAGCCTCCGGCCATTGGTAGAGGCCCCTAGACCGAGTCTTGGTAAAGTGATTTTGGAGCCACTGGAGCTCCTTGCGTACCACAACCGCATCCCAAAGACCAGTTTCAAAAGATACCGCGATTCTTCGTTGTGCAAATCGATAGAATAGTAGTTTGTCCCTTGGGACCCCATACATCCGGATGTCTGGCCGCTTGCGTTGCTCATTGTCATGCTCGATCAGCTTGTTACGCTTGTCGATCTTGGACATGAGTTTCGTGTCCAGCGGGCCATTCATGTCCTTGAAGAAGGCCTCAAACTTTGGTGCCATTCCATCGTGCAGCTTACGCACGCCGCTGGTGGGGGGAGGGTAGTGCGTCTCTTCGTCTTCTGCACTATCATCGCCCTCACTGTAGATGGAATTGTCATCGTCATCGTCGTCACCAAATGCGTTGGAGGCAAAGTCTTCATCGAAATCCTCGGTTGCCTTTGGAGGTGGGTTGTCCCTTAAGAAGGCGTCATAAATCTGCCGCTTCTCCTTGCTGCTGAGGAGATCTTTGGCCGCGTTGACAGCTAAAATTGGTCAACTCATGTCTTAGCCGAGTAAACACCATACGTACCTGCCATGCACTCCTCAGCGGCTACGTCTTTATTGTGATCGGGATGAAGGGCGGCGGCGAGCCCCTTCCATGCGGATTTAATCTCAGAGGTCGTTGCGTCCCGTTTCACTCCAAGCAGCTCATAGCAAGTAGCCTTCCGCCGTATCAGACGAAGGGTTCGGTTTGTCTTCTGCCTCCTGATCTCAGGGCTTAGTTTAACCTCTTTGCCGCTGTCAGACTTTTCCCTGGCAAGCCGAAAGACTAGGTCGATGATATGGTTCATGATCTCTTCATCGTGCTCTTTAATTTGACCCTTGATCTTCTTTATCTCTTCCTCCGATGGTTGATGGCCAGCGGAAGCCCTTTTCTGCGTAAATTGACGAAGAAGGAGAGGGTACAGCTGCTGGCGGTTGACGTCGGTTTTCAGGTTGGACCGGTGTGACTCCAGATCACTGGGTTTGATGTCGGCCACTTGCACCAGCCATTTCTCGGCCAACTTGCCGACGATGCCAGACAATGCCCAGCGAAGATCCGCATCACAACCTTCCAGAACTTGCTTGACATGCTGACGATTTGGCACCGTTGAAGCTTCAGCCTCCTCGTCGAGAACGTATGGTTGTCTAGATTGGCTTTCGGGAGCAGCGGAAGGCTCTTCTTTCTGTGGACGTGACGTCGCTGGCTGGGTTGACATTGCTGCCCCAGGTTTCGCCTTTCGCGATGCTGCCTTGGGCGGTGTCTTTGGTGTTGCTGCCTGAGGCGATACTGTGGGCGTCTTTGCCTTGGGAGGAGACTCTTGCTCCTGTTTATGGGTCTGCACGTCCGCAAATGCAGCGGCAAGAGAGTCCATAGCAGACTGGGGCGCCTTTTCAGACACTTCTGTTGGGGAACTATCCTGGAAGAGATCCACTGTCTTGGCTTGAGAGGGAGCCATGTCTGCCGAAGGACTGTCCTGGAACAGATCCAGGATATCAGACTTGGTGGAAGCCATGGCCGTCGATAGGAGAATATGAGCTTGGGCAGATGGTCAAACGAGCCACCGAGATTATCACTTTATAGTCCTGAGTCCGCCTCAGGCGGCGGTTGGCCGATTTCGCCATGGGTCAAAAGCGTACATTGTTGACTTTGGACTTAAGCAGCTTTTATGACCGAGTGATGGCTGTCCTCATAAGTCTCGCATGCCCTCGGCGATAAATCTATCAAGTTCAAGAGCACAGTTCACCTAAGACATCCTCCATCATGACGAAGGAAATGACAAGTCCGGTAAAAAGCGAGTCGCCTGCCATCCGGTCGCACTTTGTCTTATCGGAGATGACGCCCGAGTCAGTTTGGCAACTTGAAGCGTGCCTGCAAAGGACGGGTCTTGCTTGTCAAGACCTCCGGGATGATATCCTCCGATGGAGAGACGACAGTGGCCGCATGTCAGAAGCGCAGCAACATCAACAAGACGCTCTCACAGAGGAAGTTGCTCACTTGCGACAGGAGAACATCCAGGCTCGAGCCGAACTTCACGAGCAGCGGACCAACCACAATCTACTCGTCGGCGATATGGCACGCCTTTGCGACGATAAGCAGAGACTCCAGGAAGAACGCGATACCGCCGCGTTCCAGAAAGCAGTCAGCGACTTGATCCTCGACCAGTATCGAGACGAAACCACAGAGCAACGGCAAGTCATCGTCGCCAGAGACGCTGACCTTCGAGACCTGGCGAATACATGTGCGTCACTCGACTCCGAGGTATCATCCCTGCGGGGTTTGTGCAGTGACTTGGAGCAATGCATTGCCGCTGGCAAGCAGACCCTGGCGGAGGTGCGAAGAGAATTGGAAGACAGTCGTGCCCTCCTGAGCGTTAGCGCAACTAGCAAACCTCCGGCAAGAGTGCATGATTCGGGGGCATATGGCACGGAGGCCGCCGGGTCGTCGACAACAGGCCAGCTCGAGCTCGAGAAGGAGAAACGAAAGAGGAAGCGCAGGAGCCGCAAAGAGAGGCGCCGAGGCAAGGCAGGGATGCTTGACTAAGAGGATGGGGCAGTACAAAGGCATTGGGTATTCTGGGTTGCTTGTGGACGTTAGTGTGTCTGTTGGCTGGATTTGGCCACAGTGCCTTGCGGGGGGTTGGAAATGGAACTGAACGAGCCGAACTAAATATAGAGCTTGCTAACGCTGGCCGTTTTCGCACCGAACCCCCACGAATCCGCATGCCGAGAGTGATAAAATGTGGTAGTGTTCCGTGTCCCGGCTGTCCCCCAACACACCCACCTGCCACAGACCAACCAAAATCATGTCGCAGTACCTACAGCACCCCGCATTGCCACGCCCGATCGACCAAGCAATTGCCCGAGCGCACGGGTCTTCAGTGGCGCTGGACGCCACAGCAGACAGACTCGAGGCCGCCAAACACCAGCCCACCCCCTCGCTGAAGGAGATGATCGAAATCCGGACTCGCGAGAACAGCCGCCTTCGCGCAGAATTGTCGTACTTCCAACAAGAGCGACAGCTGGGAGAACACTTACGGGAGGAGCTCGACTACGTCATGGAGAGAATGCAGCTTGCGATCAACAGTTTCCGCAAGGGACAGAGGGATCTAGACAGAGAGCGGGAGACCAACTGCATCGGCACTGGGAGACCGCGAGGAGAAGCGCCGGACAACCTTAACCCAGGTGTGAGAGGCGGGGCAGTCAAATGAATGGTGCTTTTTCTATCAAGGAACGAGGACAGGTAGACTGGGAATGAGTATTGAAATCAACGGCAGGTCCATTGACAGAGATCAACTCCGTGAGACAGCGCCAGGCTTGTCATGTGCCTACGATCCCTCCTCTCTCAAGCGGCGGTCAGGTTTGAAGTCCAGCTTCTCAACACGTATGTCTTCATCCCATAAATTCTCTCCAATACCCTCTGTGATGGCCTGCGTTGTCACTGGGTCGGTGCATACTGCTCCCGTTAGCATTGGTCATAGTAAACGGTTGGAGGCCTACAAGATATGAGCGTCTTCCCCTTGCGTTTGCTGAGCTCCGAACGAATCATCCAGGTCGGGCGCATTGCTGCGTAGGCCAGTTCAATGCGATCGTGCGACCCCAACTTTTGGACGCTACCTTCAGCGACATGTTCAGATAGGTACTGTCCTCTTATGAAGAGTTTGAGGTCAAGAACCTACCACCGTCAGCAACATCATGCCCGAGGATCCCAGTACGTACATGATCAATATCAGCTGCGAGTAGCTCGTCCATCCAATCTCTCACCCACCATCGATGCACTAAACATGGTTAGTCGAGCTGTGAACTGTGTAATGAAGCATACCTTCAGCGTCCAGCTCCCAGAACAGCGCAATTCGCCGCGTTTTCGCTTTGCACTCACGATAAAGCACGAGTAGCTCCCTGATGTAAGGCAATTGGCCTGTAATTCCAATGCCTGTAGCCACCAGCAGAACTGTCCCGTACTCCCCCATCGCGAGTGCTCCGCCGTACGGCCCTTCAATGAATGCTCGACGCTCTCTGGGCGGGCTCATCGAGAGCTGTTTGGTGAAGCCTCGTTGAATCTGCGATAGTAGAACGAGGACCTGCCTCCCCTCACCGTCACGGTATGACCAAGTGATCTGGAAAGGGTGAAATTCGAAAGCCGACAGCATGGGAAGCCACGATAGACCTGTGAGGCTGAGGTAAATGTACTGACCAGCTTGGAAGTTGAGGGTGCGAGCGGGCCACACTCGGATCTCCACCGCACCCCCTATATCCTGAGCTTTGGCTATGCTCGCGCTTTGGAAGGATATGCTGCGATGGATGATGTTGACTAGCCTTAGCACTTTGGCAGATACGAATGCAACGTAACAAAGCAGAAGGTATAGCCGTGGTCTCTCCTTCAGCGCTGAAGTGGGGAGATACAACCATAAAGCAACCATCATCACAGTTGCCAAGAAGGAGTGAACCCAGGAAAACAGTTCGAAAAGTCGACGTTGGAGACCAAGGGACAGAACAATCCCTCCAAGACACGAAGCTGCCTGTAACTTATTAGTGACACATTGAATGTAGGAAAAGCACTGACCAAAAGCCCTGGGATGCTCAGACCCAGTTTGTCCCCTTCAAAAGCCGTCAGAATGCCCCATATCATCATTTCGAGGCTGACGATGACTCCAAGCCGGCTATGGAGTTTGTGGTGGCGATCATGGCGGACTCCGCAAAGCGACGCGACGGGGTTCATGTGAGCACCGCAGACAACGGGAATGAGGTTAATGAGGGCCATGTGATGGAGCCGGCCGATCACATCTTCGCGTGTGCTCACAGCGATGCCAACACATAGTCCGTTCGCGATGGCGACAACACTGAACAACACTGCCTCGCCCCTCGATATGCCGAAAAGAAGAGCAGGGCGGAAAAGGTTGAGCAGGAACTTAAGGCGGGTTCCAAACTTGTCCGCAAGCCAAAGAAGTAGGAAGCTCGCGCCGAGACTGATCCCGTAATAATCCAGCAATTCTAGTCCCATGATCGCGGTTGAGGGTGAAAGAAGAAGGGGAGAGAAAACAGAACCGCAATCTGGGGGCTTAAGCTTTGAATGGCACTCCCAGGACGATTATGTCCATCTACTAGGGAGGCCAGGTACGAAACCGGACAGAGGCCAGGCTGATATAAAGGGGCTGAGCCAGGCCGGCTCCTCCTCCACGTTAATGCCAGGCTAATCCACCTACTTCAACATGGCCGAAAGCACAGAGACTAGTCTACAGCAGGCCTCCCCCCCGACCAGTCCGGTCCGGGTGACGCCATACGACACCATGGTCATTGAATCTCACCAAATCCAGTCCCGCTATAGCATTCTCGCAGGCATCTTCAACTGGCTAGTCCTAGCAGGCTTTGTTGTTTTCCCAGCAACATTCGCTTCTTTGAGTCGCGTCGGCGTTTTCGATAACTCTCCAACAGGAAGGGCTGTGCAGCATGTCGTCCGTAACATTCCCCTCCTCTACATTGCTGCATTCGCATTCCTCCTCGGTAGCCTTGGCATAGGCTGGTTGTGGTGGACACTGAATCATAATTATGTCTGGCTGCTCAGTCGTATCTTCTTGTATGTGACACATCTCGCCCCTTGGCCTGGCTAACCTGCATAGAGCCCTGGTTTACTCAATTCGGTAACGGCCCTGCTTACCACTCTGGTGAACGTTTACACCGCACAAGGCGGACATTGGTCTATTACCGCGCTTTCCGCAGCAACTATCATATCAACTTCTAATATTTTCAACCTTTCCTTGGTCGTTGTCTACGACTTTTGGTTTTTAAACAGGCTCAAGCAGTCCCCTGTTTTCGAGATGGTGTGAGAAAGTTTGGTAGACTTGACAGCAGAGCTGCCCTTCAGCCAAAAATAAAATAAAATAAATTGTCCACTCTCGTCAACCGCTGCAACTGTGCAAATAAGTGATGCCATCCAACCGCACTCCTGTGACATCACAGTGACCGAAGGATCCTTGCCTCAAATTGAGCAATGTCAGCTGAGAATGTGGTTCGAGCCAGAGAGGTCTGTGCGTTGAGGGTGGCCTGGAAGTGACTAAAGTGCGCCCATCCATATGGGATTTGACCATTTGCGGAGAGGTCGTGGCTTAGAGGAGGCAAATTAGTGTGGAGATTTCACATGTTAGTCACCTGATCGGATGATCCCGGGCCTACGTTGCGTTCAACGCGTCGTACCACACAACGAACGGCTGAGAAGTGCCCAGACCAATTTTTATCAGGAGATCCAAACGACCATAAACTCCATGAAAAGCCAACATCTCACCGCACTCACCCCTACAGCCTCTTCGACAGTTGCTCACAATCGTTTCTCCATCAACATCTCTTTCCCATCGCTTTTACCGCTATGGGCTGTCCTCCTGGCGTTCACGCCGTCGCAGATGCCACCACTGCAGCAACTGTGCGCCGTGTCGACCACCACCAGGCCGATATCGTGGTTGTTGGCGCTGGCGTTTTTGGAGCCACAATTGCCATCGCACTTGCGCAACAAGGCCGCTCAGTGTTCCTCCTTGAACGGTCCCTCAAAGAACCCGACCGCATTGTCGGAGAGCTGATGCAGCCTGGGGGGGTACGGGCGTTGGAGCAACTCGGCCTACGGCACTGCCTGGACAACATCGATGCTATCCCCGTCAACGGCTACCACGTCATCTTCAACGACCGATCCGCGACTGTTCCTTATCCCGATGACGATGTTCGAGCGGCCCCCAAGCGAACCCAGGCAGCAACTGGCCTCTCCTTCCACCATGGCCGATTTGTACAGCAGCTGCGAGCTGCCGCGGCGAAAGAACCCAATATTACTATTGTTGAGACTGATGTGGATGGCCTCATCAAGACGGAGGGGCTGAGTCAGGTTCTCGGAGTAAAAAGTGTATCGGCCGGCAAGCGCGACTACTTCTTCGCCTCTTTGACTATTATCGCGGATGGCTACAGGAGCAAATTCCGGGGGGAAACTACCACTCGCAAACCGGTCGCCAAGTCAAAGTTTTGGGCCCTCGAGCTCCACAACGTTCCGCTCCCCGCGGTACATTTCGGACACGTGCTGTTCGGCCGTTTCTCTCCAGTGTTGTTCTATCAGATTGGGACGCATGAGACGAGGGCATTGGTCAACGTGCCTGATGGCCTGGAAGCTGCACGATCCGCCAACGGGGGGGTTACTCACTATATGAAGAATTATGTGCTGCCTCAGCTTCCCTTGGCGATTCAACCAGCTTTCGCCGAAAGTTTGGACAGAGGCCGTCTTCGATGCATGCCTAACTCTTTCCTGCCCGCGGCCGCAAATCGCACTCCGGGGCTCATCGTAGCCGGTGATGCCCTGAACATGCGTCATCCTCTTACTGGCGGCGGGATGACGGTCGCGTTGAAAGATGTGGTACTCCTGGCTGAGTTGCTATCATACAGCAATGTTCCGGATCTCGATAACACCTGCCGTGTCCTTGAGCAAGCCAAGGCATTCCACTGGCAGCGGAAGCACCATTCTTTCGTCATCAACGTTCTAGCCCAGGCTCTGTACACGCTGTTCTCTGCCGAAGACTTCTACCTGGAGACGCTTCGCCGAGGCTGTTTTGAATACCTTGCCATTGGAGGCGCTTGCGTGGACGGTCCGGCTGGGCTCCTTGGGGGGCTTATTCAGGCACCGCTGGTCCTCGTGTATCACTTTTTTGCCGTCGCATTACTCTCCTTGTGGATTCTTCTCTCATCCCAGCCACTCTGGAGACTGTTGTTCACCTTGATCGAATGTGTTGGTGTTTGGCTCAAGGCCTGTTGGGTCCTGTTTCCTTACATGGTTGCCGAATTATCTCAATAAGGCTTTGAGCATCACCATAGCAGAGAGACAAACAAACTGAGGAGAATACGATGACTTCGGAAAGCAATGGCAGACCCACCACCGCGGTACGCTTTAATGTATAATATCCAAATGGGAACTAACAATCACGTCCCCGAACATCTTGTGTCCCCTGTTTGGATTCCGTCAGACGGTCTTGCAGCCACCGCCACCAAGCTCAGCACAGTAGCCCGCCACATCATCTCCATGACAGTTGAGGTACCCTTGACACGATTCTAGGCCTATTCCAGCTCCATTGAAGCAAGAGCAATGCCCCTCGCAAATGCTGTTGTTCAACCATGCATAGGCATTGCCTGCGCACTGATAGGAGTTGAAAGGGCGAGGACAAACGTAGGCTACCGTGGTCGGGGTTGGGACTAGATGTATTAGCGTATCACCGCTTTGGTTTCGGGGAAGCTTGGGGGTGCTCACTGATAGCCGCATACACATTGGTAGGGTTTAGTTCCAAGTCCCATGGAAGTTGCGTTTGCAGCAGGAGATCCTTGCCAGCAAAGGCCCCAGCATCATGTCCTGCTTCGACGAGACGGGGTGCAAAGGCCAGAGCCGCGATGATAGTGTGAACAAGCTCCATGTCGAAAAACAGGTCAGATTTGGGTAGAGAGGATGTGGTGTACTGTGGCGTAGTTGTTAAGTTCAAGGTGAGAGGAATGAGGGCTCTTTTAAAGTTGAAGCAAGTGCCAGTTGGCTATCAACCCGACCCCGAACCCGCCCTAAGCGCTGGCATGGATGCGGACGCTGAGAGTGTGATCCAACAGCATGTACAACATATCACTTTCCTTCAACGGTGAATTACATCACCAACAAGTGCCTATGCACCTTGTCTTGGGTGTGACCAACGACATATGCACCGACCCCCTTGGTTCTCCAACTGCAACGCATATCACCAACTAGTGCTTATGCACCTACTGCTAAGTACGACTGTGCAATGAGTACCAACATAGGGCTGACGCAGCCTCCAGCATCTAATGGGCAAAGTCCCTCACCATCATTTTTAAAGCTTGACTTTGCATCCAGCAAACTCCATTCCGTGGTGTGCACCTTCATTTCTCTTCAAGGCTTCGGTGTCCAACACGACCAACGCGTCTGCATCCTGTGTAGGGGAAAGCCTTGGCTCGTCCCAAATTGGAACTCACCTTGATTCGTGCGGGTACAGCAAGAGGGGACATTCGTCTTGGCAGAAAACTCTCGCGCCCAGCGACTCGAGATTGAGCTTGGCTCATTAGCTCAGAACACAAGGCATTTTGGACAGTGCCGGAGCCTGTGAAGATGAAGAGGTCGGAAAGGCAATATTGAGTTGATAGAACACAGTAGATTATCCACCTCCCAGTTGGACTGCTTGCGCAGTGCTACAAGATTGGAAGTCCACGTCTGCGAGAGGTCATGAGAGACGGGACGCGCGTTGAGAATTTCAGAATGGCGAGTCGCAACAGTGTCGTACGAGATCTGCTTCAACAGACTTCTGGTTTCGATATGACGCAGTAAACTTCAGTTTTGTGGTGGACAGGGTTGTACGGCGTTGCGGCCGTTGCTGGTGTCCGGCCGTTGGCGCAAAGTCGGTCTTGGCCATCAATCAGCATCTGGATTCACAGGTTCCTAGCGCCCGGCAACGCCGCTGGCGCCCGGGTGGGTCGGATTACCCACTAGCGTTTTGCGATGGTCGCGGCGGGCTGAAGTTCAGGGTTCAGTAGCGAGGGCGCGATTCCACATTCTTCTACATGGACTCCGTTTCGGTTACCGCCCATCGTCTCGGCTGCAACTCATCGAGCTCGAATCGTCGGTTCGGTTGTTCAAACGATAACGCACGCGACGTCGCGGGAATAAGAAGGTTGATGGTTGGATTCTGAACGAGCCGTCTGACAGAGGATCAACAGAAGCTGGAGTACGGGGCTTTGATTGGACCATTCGACGCTCCTAGTTACTGACCATCCTAGCATTAGCGTAACCGCGCGGCTGAGTAGTGTATCACCTGTCTTCCACAGCGCTTACCTTACATCATTAAAGCCCGACGTGGCATCCCTGGTCCCAGTGGCTTCCTCACCTACACTCAGCAGCCTACGTCCCCGACACTGAAGAGAATTTGCCTCCGATATGATGGCTGAGCCGATTGGATTGGCGTCGGGCATGCTAGCCCTATCAGTCTTCGCCTTCAAGTCCGGCAGGAAGCTCTTCCATAATTCAGACTTTCGGCTTCCTCCCTCGCCAAGTTCGGGAGCTACTGACGGAGCTTGAGGGCCTGACTTTGGTTTTGCAGAAACTCTCTGAGATGGGCAATCCCAGTTTAGATGTTGGCCTCTCGGCCCTCAGGCTCACACTAGAGCAGTGCAAGCAGGCCTGTAATAACGTTGAAACCGAGCTGTTGACGTACTGCTCGCGGTCTGGCGTTGACCGAGCGAGCTCCCGCGACTGGCTCAAGCTCAAGTGCAGCGGTGGCGACGGCATTGAAGGTTTCCGCTAGCAATACAAGTCCACCATGACCGTCGCTCCTAGCTTCGCGAATCTGGGAGTGCTCTTCTTTTTGCCTCCTGACCTTCCTGACCGATACTAGTCGCGCATCTGGTACCACTGTCAATTTGGAGGCTTATTTAAAGAGTATAGTGCAGAAGTTGGATGCCCTGGCAAATCGTACCGCTGTTAGCTCGGATTCGGATGAGGACGTTCGTCAACGCGTAGAAGAAGAACGATTGAGCACGGAAAAGGGCCTCCAGTTCTGCGACGTGCCTTCTAAGCAGGTTGAACAGCTCCATATCGATTTCTTCGGGTAATCAAGGTGCTCCGAGCATCCGAGGTCACAGTTCAGCCTCCAAGATGCTTCTCGGCAACGGACTAGAGGCTTGCAGGGACCACATGCGCATCACCGTGGGCCAACTCGAAAAGCATCAGAGAACAATCACCAATCGTCTGGGCACCGGCCCGACCGCAATGCACTCGGCGGAAGACCACGCACTGCTCGACAAACTCAACAGTGAAGCCGATATTCTGAGGCACTGCCTGGGGTTCTGTTCAGATGTCGATACCCTCTTGGAGTCGCAAATCAGCAACATCGAAAATCACGCGGAAGGCGATGACACGATCCAGTTCATGGTTTCCACGAATGGCAAGCCGCTAAACGGCAGAAACCGAGGAATGGGTCAAAGGTTAAAGCAGGCTGGTGGGCAATTCGGCGAAACATCCCTTCAACAGTTGTCCCAAGACTTCAAAAGCATCGCTCTTCATCAGAGTGGAATTGGGAGGCGCAGCAATAAGCCTTCAGCTCCGAAGTCGGATCATGACCCTACAGTCGCTAGTCCTACGACACCGTTCGGCGACCGACATGGGCCAGGCTTCACAATCGCGAAGCCCCTCACCGTATCTGCGCCTTCTGGTTCGATAGATGTCTGAGTAACGCTGTTACCTTGGCTCTCTTGACTGACAGGTTGAGCATACCGTCGTATGAAAGAAGCGACTTGAGAGGTCTGCTGCACATAAGGAGAGCGTGGTTGCAACTATGCATTTTGTACACTACGGGCTATCTTCAGATCTGCGCAATGAGCAAGCTCAGCTCATCACCTGCCCATGAGGTGATGTGGGAAAGATTGGTAGGAATAGTAGTAAAGCTGACCATGACAGTCCCTTCCCTGCTCACCTCAAAAGTAAATCTGAAAAGGATACATGATTTTGGCCTCAGTTTTCTGGGAGCTCAGCTGATTTGTGAAAGAGAGCACAGCTTCTTCCTTTCGCGCCATCTCTTATCGCAAGGTTGAGTTTGCTGCTCGCTCCTCCTCTAGTTGTTGAGTAGTTGTCCCAAGCCTTAACGACAGGATGCAGTTGATGTCTCTAAGGCGAGTAAGGGTGGTGGCCTGAGAAAACAAGGCGTCTCTGAGCTCATCCACTTGCGTCTGAGTCCTACAGAGGGCGGTCTCAATCTTGTCATACTCAGCAAGAATGTACTCGCGTTTCCGTGTGAATGCATCACTACATTGACAATCCGCAAGACAAGCCTCAAGTGTGTCCATAAAGGCTCTGAATTCGTCCTTAGGCAGTCAGTAACCGTCTATCTGCACGGATGACTATAACATACCTGAAACCCTCGAAGCGGTACCGGTTTTCTCTCGACGTACCCCCGAGAAGATGAGGTAGAGCAGGTATCGTGCATAATGAATTGTTTGGTACGAGGTGCGAAGAGTATGAGAAATGATTGCGATTCGGAAGACGCGTCGTTAATCGACCGCGTTTTATCAAATAACTATCAGGAACAAGGCAACCCCAAGGCCAGGAACCACCAGCTCTTGAAATGGCCACTTGACCCGACACAATGGAACGGGTGGGGGGGCCTTCGCCCCCAAAAGATAGTGCTACCCACTTTGGTCGGTTGTGTTCGGGTGTGGTTTGGCCGGGGACGGGAATAGCATATCCTAGCGGCTTTGCTGCCCCAAGCCCCAGTATGTAACCCAAGGTCGCAGTCGGCCACATATTAATAGGGTGTCCAAAACCGGCCTGCAATCACCAACCACCCTCCCATAACGGCAGTAACTCTGGAACTCTGTGTATTTCATCCGTAGCTTAAATTGCGATGGCCCGAGAAGCAGCCTCATGCATCGGACTTCACTGGACATCGACTTTCTCAACACAATGGCTCATTTTACTTGTGTTTTCTGTCGGGAAGAGTTTGAATCTGAAGATCGCTGGCGGCGTCACGAGAAGTGTGCCCACTTCGGTCACTGCAACGCAGCCAAGGATTTGTTTTCACAATACGAGACCGAAGTCGAGAGTATCTCCCGCAAGAGACAAACTGATGACCAGGATGCGATCCTGATGGAATCTGTATGCATAGAAATGCGCCAGCGAACCTACCAAGAGAGAATTCGTCTTCTTCGCGAGGAGGGTGAGAAGCTTGCAAGGTCTCGCGAAGCCGCTAGGAAGCATTTGGCAGAGCTCGAGGATCACATGGGGAAAAACGCTCAGTTGCAGGCAGACATTGGAGCGTCAATGCGGCAAGATCTCGATGAACTGCAGGAAACAGCGCGATCCGCCCGACATCATCTTCTGGGTCAGCGAAGTAGTGAAGACTTGGAAAGATCAAACGCATTCATTGCGGGAATGGTATGTCATTTCTCATGGACGTCCAGGCATGCACTGACGATATTTCAGAAGCGACTTCTCGAAAGCCAGCACGCATGTCATCAGGCAAAGCAACAACAAGGGGAAGAGAGAGCGAGGAAGCTCGCGCAGAGTGAAGAGGTGAAGGATGAGATCATCGTTAACACCACCGGGCATGCCTGGACGGATGGAAACTGGTTCGGTTCGGACAGTGATGCTGCTGCAACGGGGGATAACTGGTTCATGTCGGGTTGTAACTAATGAATTATTTGTGATTGAGTTGATTGACTTTAACATTTGGCTATTTCTCTACCTTCTCTGGGCATGCCCCCTTCCACGGTGATATCCCAGGAAATCGCCAATACATAGCGCTGTTTTCAATTAGGCGAGCTAAGTCAATGCTTTGACTATGAAACCACCATCCGATTCTATGTAAGGAGATAATCAATCACTCGGCCAATCCGTGAGTATCGGGGCTTGGGCCCAACAGGAGGTGGACTATCATCAACCGGAAGCTCGTAGGACGCCGGCCTGGTGGCAGGAGTGCGCCTCGCTTTCGTGGGCACACGAGACTCCCGTGGCTCGGCGGAGAGCTCAAAGTAGCCCGGAGGTGCGTCAGTAGTGGAATAAGACTTGGCCTTAGTAGAGCCACTTGAGGTTTGGTTGCTGTTGCTTTCACGCTGATTGCGCGATTCCGGGGCGGAGTACCAGTGGTGGTGATGAATGTGGACGAATGCTACTTCTGCAGGGGAGCGGCATTGACGACAAAGGCCTCTCACGGACTGGTGACCAGCGTTGGAGTGGTGTGGGCCCCGAGCGCGATGGCGGCGGGACTGGTGGCGGTCCAAATCAGAAGGCATGACGAGCAGATGGACGGTGAGATTGGAATGCAAAGAGTCACACGACTGGTAGAAGCTCAATTGCGGTCCCCTTATGTAGTCAGAGCTGCCTTACCAGCCATCTCTGGTGATTACTGGCTTCTTTTAGCCAAACGCCCGAAATAGTGTGTCCGAAAGCAGCATGTCGGGGCAGGAATGGCGGCGATGGTATAAAGCGAGAAAGGCTCACATCTTCCCTTCTCAACCTCAAACCACGCACCGCGAATATGGATTCAGCTTGCTCCCACTGGATATGGTCTCCTGGGTGTGATACTCCGACGCTAGAGGTGTCCCGCCGGTTGGAACACGTGACGTCCTCCTTGATTTCGCATGATCCCGCTCCAAGCATCGTCGTGCTGATCGGGTGCCGCCGTCGTCCCGCTCATTGTCGACGACCCAGGCGCCAGCCAGCACGGTTGTGCCTAGATCTCATTCATGACAACGACACCCCTTTCCTCATCGCGACTGCAGGGATCCAGAAAAGATATCGGCTTAGATTACCTTGTTGCCGGCCAGAAAAAGATAACCGCTTGGTGGAGTGCTCCTCGCTGGCCGAGGCCGACACTCTCATCTACTCGCAGCTGCTTTTCCCTTTCGTCGACGCGTTCTGCTTCTACGCATATGGCATGCAAGACCTCCGTAAGATTGCAAGTCAACTAGGCAAGTGGATTGACACAGGACGACCCGAGTCGCGATCAGCCTATCCTCCAGACCTGTTTATTGTCTTGGCTTACGGGAACTGGCACAATGCGGACATCCAGGTTTTGACCAGTCGCTTTGAAGGATTCGTGGACGAGGTCACGACAGGTACATTAAGGTCTTGTTTCCCTGAAATCAACCTCGTCCAGATGACCGATCCAGACCCCTTCACTGGTATGCGCCAATCACTCATCCCGCGACTGGAAGATGTCCGGAGACAACGTCGACAGGCCCACGCCCTCTTCTCTGTCCAACATCTCAACTCACTTTTTAGTCGGAATTTCTCTGAGGTTGGTGGTTCCCCTGCGCATACCTTCAATGCTTTGAAAGTTGCGAGACAGGACTTTCCGGTACCTCCGGCTATGAGCCTGCACTTGGAGGAATTTCTTCTGTCCCCGCCATTCCCCACACGATTAGAAGACTTTGCTGCTCCGGTAATCGCGTCCTGCATCCTGTTGGATCAATATCCGCCTGGAATGCACTGTAAGTACTCATGTGCCCCCTACCATTTTCTAGACTCACAGCTGTAGTGTTCAAGCCAGAAGAAGTGTATGCCATGCTGTACAGTGATAGTTGCCAGCGGGCCGCGCAGGAATCCTTCGTTCAATACGGCGAGGACCCTGTTATCTCTTGTCCGACAGTGTTTTGTAACACGATCTTGGCCAATCTGAGGTCACTTTTTGAGAAGCTTGTCGAGGGCCATTCTGCTCGCTCCATCCATCTTAACACCCTATCCTGGTTTCAAGAGGAATGGCAATGCTTCCAAAGTTCCCGATCCTGCCTCACTTGTCTCCTGCGGCAGCCGCAACACAAGCTGGAGTGTGGACACTGGCTTTGCGAGAATTGTGTTCAGACACTGTATCAGTCGTCAGATAGCGATCCCTGGCTGTTCCGGATCAAGCAATGCTGGCTCTGCCAGCGACAAACAAACCTCTCAATACGCATCTGCCCTCCCACTGCCAGCTCAGCCATTCTCTGTATGGATGGTGGGGGTGTCAGGGGGATATTTCATCCCCTCTACCTGAAGCGTATCGAAGAGGAACTAGGCCTGCCAATTCCAGTGCAGGAACACTTTGGCTTTGCTTACGGTGTCAGTGTCGGTGCGTGAAGGCCACTCTGGATGTCGTGCAAAACTAATTTCTTGGCAGGTGCTTTGGTCGTCTTGGGCCTGTATGAAAAAGGCTGGTCAGCAGCAGTTTGCGCTGTGATGTTAGAGACACTGACCGAGGAAGCTTTCGAGGCCCCTGGGCCTGTCTTTGTGCGGTTCTTCTTGACCATATGGTGGGTCCAGGTGCTTGTTGGGCTCGTCCTCGGCCACCTGTATTCCGCCCGTGGCATCGACAAGGCCTTACAGAAGGCGTTTGGGGGGAAACAGCTGGGGAGTACATCCTATGCCACCTCCATCGGTACGAAAATAGGCGTCTTGGCAGCGAGCATCGAGCCGCCGTCTACTTGTCTCTTCACAAACTACAACGGAATCGGCAACGTGAGAACTGGGTACATCGTACCCCAGAGATGCCAAGAAGTCAAAACCTGGGAAATGTACGTACCCTAAGTACCTGATGCTCCTACGAATGGCTAACCGACGCGCAGTGCACGTGCTACTTCGGCCGCTCCATTGTAGGAAGACTCCATGTGATGATCTAGATCATAGCTAACTATCGACCAGCTTCTTCCCCCCCCAATACATTCCCGGGCTGGGTATGACGCAAGATGGTGGCGTGATGGGATGCAACGCCATCGTGGTTGGTCGCTCGGAATTCTCGTTGATTCGTCCGGACGTGAAACCAGACATGGTCCTGAACTTTGGTACAGGCTCCTTGCCGTCGCATGACATACCAGACGCGAAATCGAAGGGTTTCTGGGAAACCTTCGGTCTGACCCGACTCGGCAATGCCTACATGACTATGATCCATGGCCAGAAGACCTGGGAGGAAACCGTCTGTCTTTCGCACAACGCGTCGGCCGAGAGTGGTCACTACCGTCTCGACATAACCCTGAAGAAAGAGGTCCGGCTCGATGATACGTCGGCCATGCCGTTCTTGAAGTCGCTCATGCTCCAAGACCAGCTGCTCCCCAAGGTCACCCGGGAAATCGCGCAGAGGCTCTTCGCAGCATTGTTCTACTTTGAACTCACATCCGTTCCCATCAGGTCGGGCTCTCGGCACCGAGTCGAGGGACAGGTGCTCTGTAAACGGAAGGCCGGCGACCCGGCAATGCCTCACATCATGCGGCGGTTCGGTAGCTCCACCATTTTGATTGATGGAAAGGCCACACGCGTCAGGCCACTTGAGGATGCACACGGCAACATCAGGCTGCCGCTTGTGTTCGCTGCGAACCAGGCCGTCGCAATAGAATTGAAGGAGAGTGGGACGGGGCAGGCGTTCCCCTTGAGCGGTGCGCCGTACGGCCTTAACAGGCTGATCGCATGTGGCGGGGTAGCCGCGTCATTTGGCACAAGTACGCATAAGAGAAAGGCAAACACGGAGGTGGAAGGGCGTCCGACAAGACGAAGGCGAGTCAATTAGGACGCTAGTCTCACTGTTGTTATCCGGCGGCTGGGGCCGTGCGTTGGACTGGGTGGAAGGGGTGGCTTGTGTTCACCGCACAGCCACTAGAATCGAACGTCTTAAGTAACACGTCTGCTCGCTGAGAATCTAATTTGCCCCGATCGTTCTGTTCCCTACAAACCCAACTTCACACATGATGCGCTCGGCATCATGTCGAGCATCGACACCAGACTAAAAGCCCTGGAGGATGCTGTGCAGCAGATCCGGAACGCACTTCCTTCGGCCGATGCTTATTCTGGCCATGCCAATCGCAGAGGTTCTCGTCGTTCAATCCGGCTTCAGGATTCTGAAGCGACCCCATCCTTGCTCGAAGAAGTCCTGAAGACTCTCAACTATGTGTCAGGCCAACTAGTGCAAGTACAAGAAGATGTTCGCCGCAGGTCCGCCATGTTGGTAGGCGAGTCGGAAACCTTGCTTCCGCTCAATGACAACGACGCCTTGGCGACAGACAAACGCAGTTCCTGCATCACCCAAGCGCCAACACCACCCTCGCCGTCCATCTCGGGCGAGCAGACGCCAGCGGTCGCAGCAGGCTCCATAGCTCGCGATGACGCGGGAGCCCACGCCCCCGAGTTGAGCCGGTCTGACTCGGGCATTCAACGGCAGTATGTCCTGTCCGTCGACCAGATGGGAAAGCATAGTCTTCCGCACCTCGCAAAATTCGTCAATGATCCAGATTTCAAGGGCATGGTCCGCGTCGAAGTGGCCGATGTCAATTGGGAAGACGTGATGGAGAGAATCGACATACCAGACCGTCCCGAATTTCTCGCCGTCCAGTACGCAGCCGACACAGCTGGTATGTCCCGCGTGAGGCTCGCCAATCCTGTCGATCCATCGGCCTTGCAACCACCAGATATGTCGCAGAGGGTAGAGAGACCCTCTGATGCCGAGGCCGAGGCCTTTCTGAACGAAGCAGCTGAAGCCCCCCCGGACCACGAGATATTCTACTTCATCGGCGAACCCCTCTTGACCGACTTCGATCATTTGCTTCACTCAGGAGACGAACTGTGTCGGCTTCCACGCATCTCGGGAGCTAATACCACCTGGTGGCACTATGGCGATCGCTTTTCCGCTACGGCGTACCATCTGGAAGATGGGGAAAAGTGGTACTCAAGCAATCTTGTCATTGGTGGCTGGAAGCTCTGGATTGTCATCTGGGCGCGTCACCGGACAAGGTTTGAGGCGTTCGTCAGGCGCCGACACAAGGGTGGCGACTGTGCCCACTTCGTCAGGCACCAATCGCTCTTTGTCGGCCCTCGCACGCTCAAAGCCGAGGGCATCGAGTTCACTATGCATTGCGCCGGGCCAGGCGATATGGTCGTGGTCCGCCCCGGGGAGTACCACTGCGTCGTCAATTGGTCCCCATGCGTCGCGATAGCCACCAACTTCGTGCTCCCGGGCGAGACGGCCTTACCCGACGGCCTGGCTGTTTGCAAGGACTGTGGTCTTTACAACTTGCAAGACAGAAGACTTAGAAAAGTCCCCCCCTCTCCTGTGGAAGACAGCAATGCCAATGGAGCTGATTCTCCGGTCGCTAGCAATCATGCCGCAGTCTCCGCAGGCAACCAATCCAAGCAAAAACGAGGACGAACCGAGCTGCCTTCGACGCGGCCTCTGGCGAAGCGGCCCAGAGGTCACTCGCCCTGTGGCAGAGCATTGAAGGTATCTCAGCGTCGCTCAAGGGCACTTTCGGCATTGGACGACATGGTGATGCAGATCACCAGCCTCGACGGACGCTGCAGCATTCCCAGCTTCGACTCGGAATCGGGTCCAACCCCGGATGTCTTGAAGCTTGCTGCGGCAATCCGAAGCAGACATGCGATTTTGCAACTGCTCGCGCTTATCAAAAGTCAGAGAGATTTGAACATTGATCGTCCACATCCCATGCCCCGAACAGAAGACGACCAGCTACAACGGTGTATACGCGCCATCGCAGCAAGCGAAGGCCATGTTGGGCTGAGGCGACTGCGTACTCGCCTGAATCAAGTCAAACTCGCCGAGATGATTGCGGGGAGGCAAAAAGGGCGAATTCGCGCCGACACCACATTCATCAAACGCCTAAAAGCAGAGGTCGGCTGGAACAAGTCGAATTTCGATTATCACCGTGGCAAAGGTTCAAAATGGAAGGCCGTGGCTGGAATCCACGATGGTCTTCTATGTTACATCCTGGAAAAGGCAAGCCCTTTCCAGGTGTCTGCAGATCAGTACTTGCAACTTGACACAGCCGACCTGCGGCACTTACACGACCTCCTCGATGATGAGTATGCCACTCGTATCTTTTCTGCTTCGAAGGCATTCCAGGATTCACTCCTTGATCCGTCAAAGCCAGTTGAATTTCGATGCGAGAGCAGTGATACCTGCTTACTGACGTGCGACGAGAAGGAGATGCTATACCTGATACAACCTGTCCCCTTCGTGAACGAAAATATCTGGGACGAGAAGAAGTTCCTGGACCGGGTGAGACCCGCTGAATGGCCTGCTTCATGGTCATGGCCGGCCGATCCGACGATGATTCCAGATACTGAGCAGCAGTGTGACTTCTGCGACGATACCCCCTGTGGATGCGACAACACTTCCAACAGCGCACCTCAGATCAAGTCTTATGGGAGCAAAGGCCTAGGACTCCAGGCCGTGGCATCCGAGCCGGGCGGAATAGCCTATGAGAAGGGTGCCTTGTTAGGCATGCTTTATGGCGAGATCTACCCTCCCGAATCATATGATGACGACCGAACACTTGATTTTGTGCGGCCAGATCTTCCTGACGAGCCCGTGGTGTGTCAGATTCGAGTGACGGAACTCGGCAACTGTTTTAGGCTACTAAATCATGCCCTCGACCCGTCAGCCTATCTTGTGCAGAAGAGGCGAGGGGGCAAGTACGTCACGGCAGTCTTGGCGAGGAGGAAGATCATGGATGCCGAAGAGATCACCATTTCCTATGGGTCTGGCGCGCTCATTGGTAAAGGCTAAGCACAGTGACTATGCTTAATACCCCGCGCGGTAACGAGGTACTAGACCCGGTTCATGCATATTGCAGTAGCTCCATAGCACATGCGTCTAAATACATCAACATAACTATCATATTGAAATACCGGGGTGATCAGCACCACTTGCTGCACACATCCAGGGTTTCGCCATCTCACACTTCCCCCCCAGATCACTCCACCCCGCAATGTAACCTCCCACAACCATGTCAAGTTCGTGCCCCCGTTGGGAAAGAGTCTTCCGTTGTTGTTGTAGAGAATATGGCATTTCACTGTGGTATATGAGCTGCCGGGCCTCACTCTAGCCACGTCACGTCCCGCGCGCCTTCATCAGCTGGTGGAAGGTAACACATTGGGAGTGCCAGATATTGCGGTTCTTTGAGGCAGCAAGCGGCGGTTGTCTGCTCGAACACTGCCTCTGGCGATCGCATGGTTGTTTGAACTAGGTAGTATAGGCCGAGACCAAGGCCAGTACACAGACCGACGCTGACGAGCTGGAACAAGAAGAGGAGGAAGGTATCCTTCCTAGGGCGTCTGTGGAGAGTGTCCAGGGCAACGATGAAGGCCAAAGGAAGGACAGTAAAAAAGAATGCTATGTGATAGAGGATACGGCGAGTCGTATTGAGCTCAGGGCCCAGGACCCTGTTGAATTGAAGAAAGCATTTGAGGTCGTAAATGGAGATACGCATGTTGTCGAGCTTGGTATCTGGTAGTGAAGAAGGGAAGCAGGATTCCCGAGAGGCGTCAAGATAGAAGGCATGATGAGAGCGCGGGATACTTCATCGTAACGGTACTACACAGGGCTGCAACGGCAAAGAGCTCCGACAGATGGTGAGGGCCGCTGACTTGAGAATGCCAGTATATGTCGGGGCTAAGTTTTGTGTGACGACATAGCTATGATCTGAATAAAAAGCAAAACCTTTAGGGAGATTTCTCCCTGTTTACATCAAAATATCTCGCAAATGTTAATCCAGGTTAACATCATCCGAGGAAGGCTCCACCCCTAGCCAAGCAAGCCGAAATGCTGAGAGCTCCTCCTCGTCCAGTTCAGGATGTGGCAAAGAATATTCTGGTCCACCAGCACAATAAAATATGTATCCACAAAGTGAGACGTCAGACTGGGCATCGACCGGTCGGCCTGGTGGCAAACTTCCATCCAGAATCCATCCAAAGTCTTGCTCTCCACCGTTGAATGATTGCCAGATTTGATCGAACCTTGCTCGAACATCTGGCGCAGCAGACTAGACTAATCAGCACACAATTTAGACCGGACGAGCAGTACTTACAATGACAGATTGCGAGAGCTTTTCCGCCTTCCAATTAAGCTCAGATAGAGAGAAACCTTCAACTTGCTGTGAGCCCACATCGTGCTGCAAACCGTCGCCTTCACAGTCGATGCTGGCAAGCCATGCACTGACTATATCTTGTTCGCTTGAGGATGCGATGGAGTCCTCTACCAGGATACCTCCAAGGTTGGCACCTTCTGCGCCTAGCGAAAGGCGCTGGGCCGGGCAGTTGATGACGTCTCTAGGGGCAGGACCAAGGCTGCGATGCTTGCCCTCTGTATCCGCCTTCTCGACAGTTGAACCGATGCTAGGTTCCGGAGTCAGTGGTCCTAGGTCAACCGTGCTTGCATACGACAGGGGAGGTGTCGGTGGTTGTCGTGAGAACCGAAGGACACCATCGGAGAAGACCGTGGTTCCGGTGGATGAAGGTGAAGCAGGTAACATCTCTTCTGTGCAATGCCGGAAACCAAGCAAAGGGAGGGTCATAGACGAGTGATCGGGAGAAAGGGCGGGGAAGTCTCCTCCTTTATGCTCCTCGCTCAGTAGTGGCAATCTTCAAAATCGTACACATCATTCACCATGCAGCCAAAATGGCCAGTTAAGCTTCTTCCTTTTGAATGGCCATGTCGCAGTGGCCAATTAGGACCAAAATAATGTCGTCATATTGCCACTTTTTCTCACCAGCATAATGCGTGCCAAGAAAGGATCCTACTCACATCCATCTTAGCCATCCATGATCCTACGAGTTTGAGCAGGCTATCGAATTCCTAGACACGGGATAATGTAACCAACGGATGTGGGAACACTTGAGGTCCTGAACAAATGACTTCAATTGATCAGCAGAGGTGAGACACCGCCTCTGTTTAGTATCAACAATCTGTTTGAGCCGGATCACTCCTTTCTAATTTCCAACGTGACAACTATCTCCCCTCTGAGCATCCTGGCACAAGCAGTAAAACCAATGCTCTGACATTCTCCCATGCACCCTCCTCCCACACTTGCGCTCGCAAAAATGCCTCGCTCACGATGGCCTCATTGCTGCCGTTGTGGGGCCTCGTGCCTAGGTCTAAGAGAAGGCCAAGTCTGTCCAACTTCTCCTCGTTTGAGCAGGCGTCATCGAAGCACTGCTGCAATGGCTCAGGATCCATTTCGAACCCGGAGTGTTTCATGATACAATGCAAGACGGCTATGTCATGAAGTTCGACAGTCCGGGATCCAGGCGGCCACTTCAGCCTGTCGTCTAGCATCGAACGAAAGAACTTCCTCCACGACTCTAAGCCCGTCATAAACAACTCCTCAGCCGCAGGGCCCTCCATGTCTTCAAGTAGAGACAGACCCAGAGCTACACAACACTGAGCAAAGCGGCGGAATTCCTCACCACCGGCCGTCTTCATGGTTAGTGATAATGCAGTAAAGTTCGGTGGGGGTGGGAGTACCAAAAGCTGTCTCATGAGAATGATCCATTCCACTGTGATACGCAACCCAGAGGGAGCGAATCGGCGATAGAACTGGTCCAGCCCTGGACCAAGTCCAGATTCCAAGGCTTTCAGAGCGCATTGGAGGTAGTCCTCAGCGCGTTTGGCCACCGTCTGCTCTGCATCCTGCATCCCATGCTCGCGGATTTCTTTGTTGCTCCGGGCTATCCACATGTCTGGGTCGATTGAGATAGCTTCTAGTTGAAACCCGTTAGACAGGAGATGATGGCGATATGAGTTGCAGATGGCAACTTCATGATAGGCGCGCTCGCCTGAATTGTGAGGCCCTAGGTCTGCCTGCAAGACTCTGACGACATGGGCTCCGGGAAGCTGTTTTAGCCGACCCCAGTCAGAAGAAGACGGCTCGATCTCCTTCTCTAACACCCAACAGCAACTCCATTCTTTTCCTCCCAGCGGTAGGGCTTTCAGACCCTCAAAGGCGTCCAGTCGACCCTCCGGAATGTTAGTTGCTGTTCTCCATGGCTTTTTGTGACAGAGATGCACATACCTGCGCCACCCGCGATGGCAGTAAAATCATCCTCAGGTAGTCTTCACAAGATGCTTTTCCAGCCAACGACTCTGGCTTCAGCATGTGGACGATTCCACTGAAAGTAGCGAAGTATCGTGCGCGTCCCTCAGGATCGAGATCGCCAGCGCCCTTACCGTCTCGTTTCTCCTCTCTCCAAACATCCTCATCCTTGAAGTGCTGTTGTGTGTTGTCCGCCGCCGCCGTAGAGAGGGCTTCGCGGGATGGTCGCTTATACATCCTGGTGGTAAGTCCAGGGCTGAGCAGGGCTTGGGGCCATTTCCGTTTTGGGGGTGTTCTTGGTCGATGTCTCTCAGCTGATAAAGGTTCGTCATGTCCCCCGAGGCTCGTATCGTTGTCTTGTTGCTGCAGCTGAGCTGGAGCCTGGCAAAAGGCAGGATCCACCTCCAATGGTCTCCCTAAGACCTCTACGGTATCTTCAAGTGTCATGCTGAGGCCAGGTCTTTGGTCTGCCTTCTTATGTTGCGCTCGTAGTTTCTCGGTCGCTAGTTCGCCCGCCGCCAAGCTTTCGACTTCGCGAACATGGTTTCTTAATGTCGTGATCCGTTCGCTGATGCCATTGCGAATGAAGTCTGTGGCGATTTCTTGACAGACTGTATCTATCGCCTCAAGGGCGCTCTGTAGCTTGTCATAGTTCGTTTGGGGAAGCGGCTTGTCGTCGTCGTCGTCGTCCGGGTTCTTTGAGCGAGCATCGATACGGGCCAACAGACGAGGCTGTCTTGTCGATACCAAGAAACGCTGCGCGAAATTAGAAATACTTTCAAGCTTTTCTTGCTCCCATCCGTTGAATGGGTTCTCCTCAATCCTGTGACTGGGATCTCCAGACGTCAGTAGCGGTTCCCGTAAAATCTCCCAGGTTTCAGTCAGCAGCGCCGCAAGCAGCTCTATATTCTTGCTGTGTCGACTCCACGGACGATTTGTAGCAGCCATGTTGCAAGCTTTGATCTGAAGGAGCAGGGGAGGATCTCGAGAGGTTCGGTTGCTTGCTCGGTGGCTGGACAGATCTGGTTCAACAGGGCGTCAGTCTCAAGCCGCGAGAGTCAGCAGGCTCAACTCACCTCTAAAACCAGAGTTGGGCGGACAAAGAAGTAGGGAGGAACTGAAAATTCAAGGAAAGTCTTGGAATTTACTGCCCTTATATGCGTACACCAAGGACTCAACCTGCTACAAGGCGAGCAAATGTGGCGCTTGACTCCTATGAATTATCGGCTTCCCTTATCGCAGCGTGTATCTCTCCCTTGCATCATTGCCGGATTAATGAAGTTGCCCGGCATTGAGGGAGCACCTTGGGAGGGGCACCCCGAGGGAATAAGCAAGCTCCGATAGCCCTGTATTCCAGGTTCCTTCTCTATTGCTTAACCTATCTCACAGTTCGAGGCGTCTTCAAGAGTAAATGGCTATAACATGAAGATACAAAAATGTTATGAAGATACAAATGTTCAGCGCAAGGAAAAGAGAGAGAGAAAAGAAGTAATACAAATACAGCCATTAGACCAACCATCGCTCGCCTTCCTAATCAGCAACCTCTGCATCACCAAGAGGGGTGCTGTCCTCCAGTACATTCCATGTCATTTTGTAGGCATCGACGTGGCTCAATTGCCGATCAATCTTGTACTCCCAATAGACATCCGAAAACCCGTCGAGAGGATGCAGCGGACGGTCTCTCCCAATTTTGTCGAAGAAGTGACGAATTCCCAGACAACATCTCTCCCCAAAAACGCGTCGAAGGGAAAGAGCCATTCGTTCCATCGTGACTCTCCTGTTGTTGAGAATCTCACCATCTAAGATCATGCGAAAGTCCTCGAGGTAGCAACCAGCGACTGGGCCCAAAGTCTCACTCGGGCAAGGCGGGCGAAGCCTCTCAAAGCTGAGTAAAGCCAATACCCTCAAGCAAGCCTGGTCTATTGACTCTTGTTTCTGTAGACCCCGAACTATCTGCCGGTAGGAGACACTGCCCTCTTGTGAAGCTGCCCATTGGAAAATTGCGGGATCGATCGTCTTCAAAAGTAAGCAGGAACACAAAAACACGAGCAAGTCGTCATCAGGCTCGCTAGACCAGGTTGTTGAAGTGTACGTCATGGAACTGTGGAGAAATCAGCACATTAAAAAGCCACGGCCGTCGGTGCAATCTCACATCATGATACGTATGAAATTGGCCGTATCGTGCCGAATGGTGTGTACCAGAGCGAGGGGAAGTCTCTCCATATCCTGAAAACCGATCGGCACATACTTGCGGATTTGCGCTGCCATTTCGGTAACATCGATCTCACTGGCGCCTTCGAATAATTTGCTTCTCAAGAGCATGTATCTCGCCCTGCCCGGGTCAAGACTGCCGAAAGGTGCTGGTTGGGGAGCGACATTGATGTCCATGAGGCAGCCGAGACTTTTGAGGTTGTCCTCGGCCGAATAACATGTGGCGAACTCGTGACAGTGGAGAGACTGATGCGCATCTGCGGCTGATTCGAGCAATCCCCAGAGCAGCAACGCAAGATGAATCTCTTCCCTCGGGTTCGTAAATGCCCACCTTTCCTTGTCGACACACAGTGAGTCGATCCACGCCTTCTCATTCCTTTCTAGGACCTCTGACATGGAATCCTCTGCATCTTCCAAAGTGTGGAGGCTGACGAAGACGCAGTATTGCAAGAATCGGTGGCGGACTTCAGCACTGGATCGCTGGCGAATGTCAGCTTTGGTCGTGATAACCAGGTTGCGGTGGCATACTAAAATATTACGGCGGAGAAAGGTCCACATGAAATTTGCCAGCACGCCCTTGTTTTTGGTGTTGCAAAGGTAGTAGACTTCAAGGCCATGGCCGTGCCTTGCTGACGAGGTCGCCTCGATGGCATTCCGCACGAATCGGCTTGCGGCCATCATTCTTGCTGGCATGATACCCCACACATCAGTCTCTCCTTCTGTCGGCTCCGTCAGGTCATACGAGAGGCCGGACTCCGTTGCCAGGAGCAAGGGTATGTTATTGTTGAGGAGCCATTGAAGACAAGAGTCGGTCACTGCGACCTCGTAGTATTGGGTATCCCAGGTCTTCCCAACGATGTGCGCAGTTGGCATTGCCTCGAGCGTTTGTTTGAACACCATGAGCTCAGCCATCGGGAGGAAGCATCTCATCCAGGTCTCGTTGCTTGATGGGGTCTCAAACAGGTCATCGGGGATCTTTTCGAATGCCTAGCATCATCAGCTGAATATTCAAGGCCGAGAATAAGTCAGAATACCTGCTCGATTGTCTGAACACAGACGATTCCATTGCTTAGAGCCAAGTCAGGAGTGGCTGATAGCTCTGCATCGAATGACTCGGGAATGGACTGCGAATGCGTAGTATGTGCTGGAACCAATTCAACATACGAGCCTAAGCTTTGCGAGACAGACGGCTTTAGACTCTTTGCAGTTCCGGCAAGATCATTCTGAATCTCCGAACTGCAACATTCAGGTCGCTCATACCAGGGCAGATTCTGTTAGATGTGAGCGGCGGTCCAGCAATACCGGGGGGTTATCCACTCACTAGGTCATCATGAGCTGCGAGCCAGTCGCGAAATGCCTTGCTGGAGATCACCAACGTACAAGCTAGACATTGAAGAGTTGTCTGGTGGGGTGCCCATATGGCACCAAACGCCATAGCGGAAGAGCAAATACCACTGGCCGCCTCGATCCAAGATACCCATGGAGGGACCCATGGCATGGCCGCGTAAAGTTCGACCTTGCAAAGGACGGCTTCGAGAGCCATAGCCGAGAACTGGACATGCATGACGACAGGCAGAGCCCACATTACCTCAATCCCGTGTGCTTTGAATTTCCAAGTCCCTACGGCCAATATGATGGACTGAAGTGCCAAGAAAACCGAAAAGCTGAGGGGCCTCTTTTGAGGTGAAGGCCAGGCATGCTTCATGTGGTACAATACCTCGAAAGCCTGCAAAAGTGTGAGCCACTCTCGGTTTGAGGGGAGGGGGGAGGGGGTTGGCTAGAAGGTAGACTTACCTCAACACAGCAAATGGAGACCTCAGACCCAACGTCCCACATAGTCAGCATAGCAAAGGACATTGAACGGTTGTCAAGCTTGCACATGACCAAGAATGAGACTGCGAATGAGAGCCCGGCGAGTCCCGAGACGCAACAAAGCCAGACGAGTGTTCGCAGTCGAGAATGGTCCGGTACTGCCAATGCACCAAAGAACTTCATCCCGCAGTACACGACTTGAAAAAGTACTACGACTGCAAACGCGCCTGATGCATCGACCAAATGACTGCTGTTGGCAGAAGGGTCCATGACGTGAGTGGGAGGCACAGCCAAGCAAAGATAAGGCAACCGTCGTGGTATAAAAAGTAGGCAAGATGAAGGGGGGCAAGCAGGGGCAAAAGAGGCAACGAGATGCAGCTGCAGAGAGGTGCATTTGTGAGATCGGGGGCCACGGCCTTTGTATGCATTCGTCTCCTACCTCAGGACGTATCCAGGTAAGAAGCAACATTCCCAACATCATGCATCAGAAGTGACCACTGATGATCCGAGCTTGAAGCTTCCTGCATCTTGATCTAAGCCCCGCCCACTCCAAGGACCCTTGAGGTCCAATTCTCGAAATTGGACCACAGGGGTTATAGACCCGCATGGTGTGTGTGGGTGGAGCTCGCTCGGGCCTAGCTGAACCTGCTAGTACTAGAACCCTGGTCAATCCCTCATGGTCAACAAACGCTTTCAAGCGCCCGAGTCCCGTCGACAGCTCCCCACCGCTTTGATCTCCCATTGGGGAGTCGTACCCAGCACGAGTGTAGCTTCAGATACCAACATGGCAAAGTCGTCCGCGAACCAGGAAAGCTACCTGGTATCATGCGAAGAGCACTGGGCCGCGGTACGAACGACGTTTACTTCACGATCCCTCCGGGATGTCCCTGAGGCCTTCTACGTGTGTCAGTCAAAAGTTGTGTCATGTTGTGAGGACATACCGACGGGCTTCATTTTTCGCGAGATCGATCGGTTCATATCTTCCAAAATTCCTGCTGGTGCATGGGTTCGCGGCAAGCAGTAGGTATGTCGGGTGCTCCTAAAGGCTTCCACTGATATCCCTAGACATGTTTTCCCCTCGAGCATCTGTTCAGAACTCGATTGCCAGCAAAAAGCTCAAAGAGACTTCAACTCGCTACGTGACGAACCGACAGAAACGTTGCCGACGAAGGCTCAAAGGAAACACAAACGACCGAGGGTAGAAGGTGCCCCAGACGACAACCTCAGTGCTTCTCCCCAAGAGAGAGACGGTCCTCTGCACCTAACTGGCGAAATACCATACAACAACGTCGAACTTGATGCGGACACGGAGATGGCAACGAAAATTGCAGACAAGCTTATCCGTGGCATCAAGGCATTGGAAAAGGAGCATTCACAATCCATCCAAGCTCCAGTCAAGGAAACTCATGACATCGGCCAGCTTGGGATCGATCTCTGGAAGCGTTCAGAAGAAACCGAAAGGAAGGCGATGAACATTGCATGGCGGTATCGCTTGCTGTCCTCTTGCTGTCGCATATACTGTAACGCAAACAACCTGCAACCGCCTGGCACTGATCCCGACCTCGATAAAGAAAGGACGCAAAAGAGGCATGAGGATGCGATTGCCATGCTTTGTTGGATCGTGAACGACCTCTACAGTTGTCGTGGCCCATTGGCGTTGGTTCTGTACCCAGCTCTGTGCGGTAAGTACGTCGGAAGCACGCCCTGTGCATCTTACTCACTACCTAGCCATGAAATATAACCTCGGTTCGGCTGCGAGATTCGGTATCGTCCGTCGGAGGCGCATAGCAGCACTGGTCACCAGCGCGTTGCGCTATTTACCAATATCCATGCCGACTGGACTTCGTATTTTACATCCTGCTGTTTTCCTTGCATGGCACTGTCCTGAAATTCAGTACGTTCAATGCAATCTCCATCTCTAATATATCCTTTTACTGAATCGATTCAAGATTCAAAGATATCTGCGGTTCTCTTGGGTTGAGTAACCTGAAAGCGCTGTCGCTATCGCCATCGGAGTTGCAGCAGTTCGCTTTAGGAGTACCTATACACCTGCTCGTTGCCAAAGGTGGGACTGACCGTTCATGGTCCGCGCCAGTAAATACCGACGGTTTGACATTGACATTCAATTGCGGCTCTGCAGGAGGTACGTCCCCATGATCTGATATGAGGCAATGGTCACGTCTGACTGACGAGCTCCAGACGTCACCTGGGGTCAACATGGTGGCAGGTCCGACAACGGCGACAGCGAGTCCCTTCACGCGCAGATCAGCTTGCCTGAGCCTGCCACAGAGAATCAAGACCTGATCACTCTGAGAGTAGACCGGGGTCCGCAAACAACCGAAGAACAGGGAATGGGGCTGAACACTGTCCTTGGACGAGCTATACAAAGCCCTGGAAGCTGGCCACTCGAAGGCGAGTACAATGGGCCTGGTCACCAAGTTTCTCAGATTCCTTCTACTCCTGCGTCACCAGATCATCATCAATCATCAATTGGGTCTCTCGAGTCCGAGTCCCCCCCGACTACCGCTCCGCGATCACCTCAGCTTCAGGCCAATGGCCTGGAGGGGGCCTCTGTGCCAGGGACCGAGAAAACTGAACTTGCGGCCTCATGCTTGCGACACGACAGTGCTGGTGCCATTGGCGGATTCCTCATTCAGCATCCAAGCTGGGCCCAAGGGAAGAGCCAGACAAGTGACCACCGTGGCACTGTGGTGCCTGGGTCTAGTTTATACAACGAACAACAGGTCGATGATCTTGATCTCGTTATCGAACTGGATTGGTTTGAGGGAAATGGCTTAATATTTTCATAGTCTCAATCTTCGTTCCTACAACGGTATCTGAGGGTTCGTGAGATGCAGGGTTGTGAGCATGCATATTCCTTGACCTCCCGTAGCATCTTCACCTAACTCCGTTAAAATCGTTTCCCCTCCCTCCAAGATAATGACGTCGCCCACTTGGCAATCTAACGTTGAGTGGACGGTGAGAGATCCGGCAATTGGCGACTTGATGGAAACTTTGCGCGAAGGCGGTTGTAGTGCTGCGGACGTCTCTCCGTCGGCTTCGGTGCCTCTGGACCTCGGTGTGTGTAGGACTATGAAGACTGAGATTCGGTTGGCCCGGGCAGACAGCCCGCCGCCCTGGAGCCAAACAATTTGCGGCCCATGATAGATGGAGTGGTCAATTCTAAACCCTCTCTTCATGGCCCATTTGGACAATAATATCTTCTTCGTCCCGTAAGCAATGGGTTATGACCCGTGTAAGGTTGACGCACCATGGTCTCATCGCGAGAGAGATCACTAAGGTCTCGTGCGAGCTTGGGCAGACGTGGAATAGGTAGTCTCAGCAAGTTTTCCCTCCCTGCTGCCTCCATATCGGCAGAGTAGCAGACGACTTGCATCGCCAACGCCTGTATTCTCTTCGTGATGTCATGGATGTCATCCCTGGCATCCTCGATGATGTCCTGATGCCGCGTAATGTCAGAGGGGCTGATAAAGAGCATGTGAGGTTGCGATGCGGCATCTGAAGTCTTCAGATGCAACGGACGTTTGCTTTGGCGAAAATCAATATATTGGGGCCTTACTTAAATAAGGCATGCGACGATGGCCAAAGTGTAAGAATGGTTGAACAACATGACACCCAAGTGCACATTGGGCACTGGGGTCCACATGAAAGTGGAGACTTGGTGTTATCTTATCAGTTTAGAGGAACTTTCTTGGAGGCGTGACGATCGAGTGGGGGCACTCAGGTCTCCCATCAGATGATGTCGTTGTAGCCAAGCTTGAGTATCTGCACTTATGAAGTTTTACCTCTATTATTGAGTTACGGGATATGGACTTATAGATGGTCATATACAGGTCGTTGTCCGAGAACAAGACCAATCATCCCCCCGGGACCTGGAATGGTAATTAATACTCATTGGTAGTGCCCCAATTGAGTAGGCGACTTGAAAAGTTCTTCACGGGTATGGAATAGTGTCGTTTGGAGGATTGGGACCGGAATGATTCCAAACGTGACACTTATTGAATTGTGCCTCAGAAGGAGCAGTGCCACGCATTTCTAGCGGTACTGCCCACTATGATACCGGCCTGGGGCCAGATTGATGTCCATGCAACGTGCAATAATTATGTAGTCTCAGTTGAAGGAAGTGTAGCACAAGGCGTCTACCCTTCCGACGCTACCTCCTGGCTCAACAGTCCTTCAGTTCTTGGACCCATTTGGTTCCCCCTTTCGATCGGCTTTCTCTACAACGTCATCCAAGTCGCTAATGGCTGGTTCATCGGTGTTCGTGTTATCCTGCTCCTTCGACTTGTTAGTGTGGCTGGCCGCACTGGGTTGGATGACACTTGGTAGGCCCTTACCGAAGGACTTGAAGGAGGAGCGGGAGGATCCGACTTCTTCGACTCTAAAGGCATGTCTAGCCAGGCCTTAGACTTCGTGTGCAGGGTGTGTGGAGTGGTAGAAATGTGATAATCTCCTCAGAATATCTGAAGAAGAAGACTAGCCAACGTATCTTTGGAAGACGATTTAGCTCCGCACAAGATTGAGTGTCAAGGTGAGAAGATGCTTTTATAACCGTCTGGAGAAGGGAGACCACCGAAACAGCGGCTCCCTGAGCGTTCTCGACACCAGCTTTCCGTTGCCCCCTAGACCGCCGGAACTTCTTGGCCCCAGACCATGCAGGTCGACAGCGACGGCACTGTTCAAAAATGACGGTTGGAACGGCTGGCCAGACGAACAAGGATTGGACGCACAACACGGTGGCTGACTAGACTCTCAGACCCTACCTGAAATGCACCATCACATCATCGATTGGTCAACTGTTGCATGAGCTATCCCAGGAATACATGTACGGGACCAGTAGGGGTCAAGGAGAAGGAGAGGGCTGCCACAGGCCGGTGCCGATAAGGTCAGCTGCGGCTTGGGTGGACCAAATTGCACACATTCGCCATTCCTGCGATGTTGAGGCTTGACGGCCGCATACAAGAGGCCACGAAGTACACTACAGTGGCATGGACCAGTAGCTAAAGGCTTCTGCAACAAAGGTGCCGTAAAGAAGCATATGCTCAGCGCAAGACCATCACACAAGGCTTACCCTTTAAAGGAACACGCGCACATGTGGTAATGATTCAGAGTAATGATTGACCGCCTGGGCGGACCTTGCCCCAGTGGACATCTGTAGTGGTCTAAAGGATGTGAACAATCCCGCAGGAACATGCTCTGCTGCAAGGCTTGAAAATCATGACAGCATGGCCACACATGCTGTCGTTTCTTGTTGCCATGATCATGCTCCACTCAGGCGATTTGAGGCCGCATACACGGTGACCACCAGAGGTTCCTACATAGACATTGCTATTACTGTCACTTGATTGCACTTGCCCCCAGAACTTTGGCCTTCATGCGAACTTTAGGAACAATGACACAGACTGTAAGTGTCATTGGGAGTGTAATACACCGACAAGGATTTAACCACTATGATCGATGCTACAGAGACGGCGCTGCGAAGTCGTAATATTGATCAACCCCACGACGTAGGCCAGTCCTCATCCTCGAGATCGATACCCAGCCTGATTGGACGCCGGGCTTACATAAGGGATCACAGACCATGTTACCCTTACCCTTGCATCCCTGCCTGCTGCAGCCCCTGAGAGCAGGGAAATTTCCACCCAGCTAGCAAATTTTCATTTAAGTGAGCGTGTCCCCCGCTGGATAAGCGTCGCAATTTTCCCGACCTAACTCACATCCCACCCATGTCTGACCCGGCAAGTCCCGACCTCAGCGTCATAGACAATCTTGTCGCTTTGTTTTCATCGCCTCTCATTGTAGAGTGGAAGCGGAAAAAACGCCCATACAAGATCGGGGATTCGTTCCGAGCAGCTCAATCCTCACCACACGACGACACGTCTCGAGTCTTCCTTGACCATGGTGGTTTTGTTGCCTGGGTAGGGTATTTCCTTACTTCGTCCGGAGAAGCCCATTTCAATGGACGGTCAGCTCAGCAAGACTTAATCGCGAGGCTACACGCACTGCCGACAGACGACAAAGTGGCAATCGCTCAAAAGGTCGCTGCATCTCGCATCCATCCCAGTGTTGCTGGAGAACTTCTTACAATGGAACAAGAACTTCGAGCCGAATCGGAGAGAGGTGTCACTTCTAAACGTCGTCGTTAGTAGTATACTTTCAAGGCTTCTTGTTCCGAGTGAAGTCTGACGCAAGCAGGCATCAATGACAAAGATCGCGATGATTCTCAACCTATCTCATCCCGACCTACCTTCCCTCCATGCGATCAGCCTCGCGATCAATGGCATAACGGGTACGACGAGTCTTTGCCATCCACCCTTGTGCTTGCACAGCCCAATGAAACCGGACAATCGGTATCTGGGGCTTCGATCGAAGGCATTTGGAGACTATTCCCTGACTACCTCGGTGATGCGATTCGGAGAGATGAGGCGGCTGACCGGATCACGGCTGAAGTTATGATGAACTTTCCACCTAGGTCCTTTGGGGAGGTTGCTTGCATGATGAGTTTGGTTGTCCAACCTAACAAAGTAGGGCGTCTTGCATTTCTGCTGTACGGGGTCCATTTGGAAGTAGAAGGACACAGTCATGAAGTTGTGTTTGAAGGAGGAGCCAAGCTCAAGCCGAATCCCCAAGTCGTTCTGCAAGGCGCTCGACCTGATACCTTATCGAATGTGTTCGGTTCTATTACTGCCGCAGCGATTGCAGCAGCACCGTTCCGCAAACGGGAAATAAGACAAGGAACTCGGACGACACGATGTGTTTCCATGACGATTGACTCTGCATCAGATGCAACGGCGCTCATAACCTTGACGCTTGGTCTGAGGGAAGGATACGATATTTTCGAGATGTTATACCAGTAAAGTGATAGCCATTCCTCGCTATGCCATTCGCAATACAGTCTATCTGTAGGGAAAGCCTTCCTCCACGTGAGAGGGGAGTTGTCTTCTCATCCCTCCTTCACCTTTCCCTGATCTCCGGTACACCAGAGCGCCCAGCCTCGAGGTAAACTTGATAGCTCTCCATCACTACTGAGCTCCTCAACTCCAACCCAGTCATTGCCTTTTTTTTCGTTCAATGTTACAACACAGCTAGACCACTGAACGGTTTGGCCTGCTCCTTCGATCCACTTTGGTGTATTGCTTGATCCGTCCCGCAGGACATCGGTAGATGCGAGTGTTCTTAAGCCCTACTGATTTTAATTCAAGGAGTCGTATAAGCCTCATGGTACGAGATCATTACCTTTTTGACGTCATCCCGCGTAGTCATTGCTGTGCAAGGGTGCCTATGAACAGGCTGTCGGTCGTACTTCTCGATGAAGATGATCAATGGCGAAGGGACTGTTGCGATTGTGAAGTACAACCAAAGGCAGCCCTTCTACCGAAAAACGAGAGCCCGCCCTATATACCGTTCGTCGCTTGATGAGGCAAAGTAATGCTCGATGTCCTCGTTGCAAAGGGTTGAGCGATGGGCAGCAAGCAATTAGAGCCCAACAACAATGAAGGTTGTCCAGAAGGTAGGAAAGCTGCAGGTGGTACAGAGGTAGGTGTTATGACCAAGGCACATGATCTGCGGGGTCGACTAGGCTTGGAGTTCGAAGGAGGGGAGGGTCGTGGCGTCAGATTAGGGGAAGAAATAACGCAAGGAGTGGCCGGCATTGGCCGGCATGTGATTTTTCAACGCTAGTAAATTTCCTTGCTGAGTGGAGATGTATCTTGAGCGAGGTGGTAAATTTCCCGAAGGAGATCCACTCGCATACGGGTTAGTCTGCTGCAGCACTTCCAAGATCGAATCATCAGTGTGGATGGCCATGCATGGACAATGAAGGAAGCTTGATTTGAGACGTCCGGCTGACAGGGCGCCGAGAAGAACTTGGGCTTGTGGCGGAGGCACCGTCATGACTAACAACCAATCGCTTTCCTCCACGACTTGGCCACGGCCTCTCTCGGCTGTTGGCAAACGACCGTAGGGTGTCGCCTGTCAGATGGACATGGCGGCCCAATTGGTCCTGGAACCCAAAGACCCTTTCCATACCCAAATCTCGGTGATTTTACTTGGTTAGCTCGCCGAACTCTCAATGCCAACCTCGTTCATGCGGGGTAAGTTTGCAGTAATATGACCTAGACATGGGCAGGTACGTCCTCACACCGTCCGATCCTCATCTTGACCATTCTTACTGCTCTTTTTCTTGCAACCTCGCTGGTTGAGAGAGACATTCCACGCCCCAGACGAGACAAGAGACTACACACTCACTTCTTGTAGTCTTCACGTTGTGTCTCCCTACTTCAGACTTTTGTGATTCCCGCTGATGCTTGGCTTAGGATTCTACAACTAAGCAACGAAGCACTCTCATCTCGCAAGGCACAGCCCTGCCACGTCCTCCATTCCTATCAAGGCTGCATCAACCCTCACGTGCAAAATCTACCATGGCTAGCAACCAGAATGATCCCTCTCGGTGGAGCTACTCGAGTGGGGAGGAAAAAGATTTTCAAGAGCGCATTGCTGCTTCCAATCGCTCGTCGGAGTATAGCGGACGCGAGGAAGAAGCAACTTTCGGCATAATGAGTAAAAACGCAGGAGACGTGGCGATTGTCCTCACATCTGGTCGAACCGCTCAGAAGAGGAGAGAGAGGGAGGAGGAGAGGGAGGAGAGAGAGAGGGACGAGAGAGAGAGGGACGAGAGAGAGGGGGACGAGAGAGAGAGGGACGAGAGAGAGGGGGACGAGAGAGAGAGGGACGAGAGAGAGAGGGACGAGAGAGAGAGGGACGAGAGAGAGAGGGACGAGAGAGAGAGGGACGAGAGAGAGAGGGACGAGGGAGAGAGGGAGGAAAGAGAGAGGGCTAGCAATAAGGGCATTGATTATGGCAGCGGTAGTCGAAAAGCATTATAGATGCTCTCTGTATCTGCTACTTTAGAGGCCAGCCTCCAGCTCAGAAGACCCTCCCTGCAGGCCCGAACAAGCATTGAACAGGCTTGTGAGCTCCTCCTTGTACCGTTCATGCTCTCGCACCTTGCTCTCCACAACCTTGTCGGCGTCTTCAGACCAGAAATGAGACAGCAACCCTTCCTCCCTAAATAAGAGACGCTTGGTCAAAAATCTAGGACGGATGTGATGAGTAAAAAGAGGATACGTTGCGTTCGTGGACATGATGCTGTGCCAGAACCATACACCTCCCGACTCCCAAGTCTCACGCATACTCGGTGTCAGTGAGAAATCTTTTCCAGCGGCAGCCACGCGCTCCTCATCCTCGAACGCCTCCATGAACTCCGCATGAACGGCATTGAACTCTGGCATACTCCTCCGCACGCCGTCGATAGAACGGCCTGTGAGCCAGTGTGGCGCAGTCAACATCTCTCTAGGTAGAGCGCACACCCACTCGAGGTCGATGAGACAAGTGATATTCCACTGATCATCGACAAAAATATTGCTTGGATGAAGATCGCTCAGTTGGAGGAAGAACGGCCCATTCCGTTCACTCCGCCGAATGTAACGATGGGCAAGAGCGCGGAGCATCACTTTCGCAGCCATTTCACCACGGCAATCCTTATCGTCACATATCGCGTTTGGGTAGCTGAGAAAACGCCTGTCGTGGAAAGAAAGCATGTCCGCAACAAAAGCCTCGGTGCATGAATATGTCTCGTTTGTTGGCATGATCTTAGGTGTGCCGTCGTTTTCGAGTATCATGATGGTGCAATTGAGGGGCCGATTTGTCAATGTGACTGTGCCATCATTATGAAATCGAAATGAGCCGATTCGAGATTGGGGAATACGTGCGAGCGAAAGCATAACCCTCGCTAAACCTCTGAATAGCCTTTGCCTTCGGTCAAGGTCACCCCTTTGCTGCTGGAATGTGTTTGAAAGCATTCGACTGGTATCCGAACCGACGTGTTCAAGCAGCATGTACGCCATGGGTAGGCGGTAGGTGGCCGAGTGGCTTATGTAGGACGAAAAAAGCGTTGGGTTCGCGAGAAGACTATGCCATTGGCGTTGTGCCCAGTGAATAACGCGAATATACCACGGACAGGATGCCACATGCGTAAACTATCCATGTTAGTACAAGTACTATAGGTAAATGGGAGTGAAAGGTGTTGGGATCTGTTGTGCATACCTGGCGGTGATCAGAGAAGCCGAAGCCGTACAGGAACGGGATGCGAACATCCGGACATTTTTGTTGTACCCAAGCATATGTCCCAACCTCGCAACTCATCTTTTCATCAACACTGCCTGGGTTTTCGGTTTCGCCAAGCTTATAAGGCATGGCACAACGCAGGATGAGTTTCCGGCACGCGTTGGGGGATTGCACCTCGATAGGTATGCATACATTGAAGCTGCCTCGAATCCAGGAAGATATCGGGGCTATGATGCACACCTCTCGTCCACCAAGGCCCAAGTGATGCCTAATGAGATGCTCGATCGTGCACCGCTCTCCCCACAGCTGCCTATTGAACGACGCAGTCGATGTGACGTATTCGGCTTCGTGAAGCACATTGTTGTCGTTCCTAATGGCCGCTCCATATGTAATTGGGCCACTTAGCAGCTCAATTGTGGGTTCATGGACCTCGACCGGAGATGTATTCCGGGAGGGGTTGACTTCTTTCGACATGGTCTCGTGCACCAGATAGAAATTACCAGAGATGTTGTAGGTTGCAAGTCGATGAAAGGTCGGACAACATGTCAGTCTTGGTTGGGTGAAAAAGTGGACTGTTGGGATGCTCTGTCCACCCAATGACAGCCGTAGCCACAACAAAAAGTGGGCTCCAACGCTTCAATGGGTTAGGTTGGCAGGACGACAGGCGTCAGTGCTCTCACTTTTGCCGAAGCTATGGCTCGGTGAGCAGAGTGACCAGGCTTACCGCAAAACTGGTAACTAGCTTGTTATCTTATCTAAAGAATTCGTCTATCTAGACCGAATATTCAAGTTAAGTGGAGCGCGACCAAGGCCGTGCCCACGTACTTGTACCTGCGACATATAGGCTGCCTCGAGGACGCACGGATTTCTGACTACGTAACCTAGCAAGGCTCCCTCCTCACTGCTGATGTCTCTCGCCTAATTGGTTGGAAGCCCAGCAAGTAAACTACGCTCAGATAGCGGGCTGACCCGACAGTTTGGGTCGCACGCTCAGACCCGATAAGCACTAGAGAAATTCCGGGGCCTAAGTGGGCTGTGCGACAGCGAAAACACCTAAAATCATACGACACAGGATCAATACCAACCAACATGGAGGGGTCATGTACCCATCCACCATGGAGCGGAAGTCACCAGTGGGGCGAATGAGGAAAACTCCGGACCCCCAGCATGCAATATCCCGCCCGATCTGTCTCCGTGTGCATCGTTGATGTACGTCACTTAGGTTCGGCCATCCTCCAGCGTCGACAGTAAGGAAGGCATTTACTTGAGCTACTAAAGTACATCAAAGTCCTTGGGCATCCTCAGACCCTGTCCAGACTGATCTCCTCCATTCCACGATCCATCGTCTGGATTCTCGGCGGCTTGGGCACCTTGTGCTGTCGAAGCAGTTTCTCTATCTTCCTTAGCTTGGATTGACGTCCCTTGCCACACTTGGGTGTGGCCGGGCGACCGGTGTGGAGAATCTCAGGGCGCTGTCTGGGTCAGTTGACTTCCTCCTCACAAACCATGGCTGTCTTACTATGTCTCTCATAGCAGGAGGCCAATTCTCGTTCCGCACTGGCTGAAAGACTTCATAGTCTCCGCTGGCTCTCTCCTGGGCGATGATGGTGATATTCATGTCGAAGATCTCGCCATACTCGAAGATTTTGTTATACAGGCTCCGTCCGCGTCTCTTGCGCCTGACTTTGAGTGGGGTATCCATGGTCTGTCGTTGTACGGCGCTGGGCTTGGCTCAAGGTGAAGAAAGAGGCTGCTTTGCGATGAGGAGTCTTTGTCTCTGTGTCCCATGGATAGCATCTCTTTATATCGAGGCGCACCATACAATGTTGCTCGTGGTCGAAAGGAGACGCTCCAAAATTGGCCGTTCCAACCCCATGGTCGAAGATGTGGTGTGGCTGCTTTTAGCAATGTCACCTTAGTGACGGAAATGGTACATAGGGGAGGTCCGAGCACCATCTTTCCCCTGAGTATTTGCGGGGGCCGCACCGGGATCCACTCCGGCCGGTTGTGGCAGCTGGAGGCAGTGACCAACGGCATACTTCGCCACATTGTTGGCTCTTCACATGATCTGTCCATGTTGGTCGAGTGCCAACTGCATACCTCGAATAGAACGGATGAAAACGTCTCCCGAAAGGATTTCTCTGGTGAATTCCCTCCCTGTCGCGGCAGTCGCGAGTCGGCATGCCGTGCGATACCCGGCTCGGAACTCCCGAGACCACCTTTGACGCGTGTTCTAAGCGCCGCAGGTGCGGCATCTTCCATCTCCATTTTCGAGGAGCTTTGAAAATTTCAAGCGACAGGTCATTCTGGCTGCCTCTGTGGACTGCTGAGCCTCTCTCTGAAACGCTAGGTTGATCTATCTTTGCAACGGCAGCGCTTCTATGAGCCCCAATGTCTTTGCTTTGTGCATTTTAAGTACGGCCACGGCCCACTGAGATGTGATGAGGTTAGCAGGCGTTGTTGAGCAACAGGCACATTTGATCTCTTCTTCCATTACCTTTATCATCCATCATGACAAGCGCTAGCCAGCCAGAACAGATGGCATCCGGTCCCACCGCGGTCGAGCTCGCGCACATGGATCTCATGGCTGTTCTCAATAATCCCGAGGTTGATACTCTACCATTTACGCCGACTATGGATGCCGCCTTTCTGCCGGATGAGGACCAAGCCGCCAGTCTCTTCCCTCCCCAGGACTACAGCATGAATGGACACATGGCGGTGCCGGCCGACAACGAAAGAGACTTTACAGGCCCTCCAGGGGAGCCTGTCTTCCAGAACTCGGCTCCCCTCCCTTTCGGCACGGACATGCACTCGCCACTGCATTTTCTAGTCACCCAAGTACAGTCTCTTGCCAACAGAGTCCAGTACTTGGAAGCCTCGCTTCAACAGAGTAGCGAAACCGTCGGGTTCTATTCGCTACGCCTACAGTACCTCACCACCTCTGTTCAGAAGACCAGCAGTACGGTGGACGATCTCACCAGCTGGTCGCATGACATGGAGAAACACTATCGAGAGCAGAATCGTATGATGTTGGATTTGACGACTATGGTACAACGATCAGACCCCGGCGTGGGGGACGAAGAGGACTCTGCGACCACTCCCACGATGTGACTTCCTAGGAAGCCACCCAGCCGAGGTGGGGGCCAATGGACTCCATCTCAATAACTGCCTTCTCGCATGGGCGCGCAATACCCCAGTACGACCCCCAACCGCTTTCTGCCTGTGCTTTGCCTTCGTCGTGAGCACGAGCAATTGCAAACATGATATGGAGGAGTTTGATGCTTTCTTGGAGGAGATCGGTGGTGGCAGAGAGGCGTTTGGATTCGATGCGTATTTTTCGTTGCAGGGTCAACGACTCCGTTTCTAGTTTGTGTAGTTTTGCCACGTCTTCGGCGTGCTCCATGTCTTCTAGGTGTAGGAGAAGTTCGTCAATTAAAGAGTCCATGCTGGCTTATGTCCGACTGCGTGAAGATGATGGATAGTGTTCGACCTTGATTTACGGAACGTCACCGGCTTTGTAGGAAGGCTCTCAGGAGACGCCCCCAAGTGTCGGACCTAAAAATGGGACATCCACAATCGTCCTCTTATTGCTTATGGCCTTGGCTATGTACAGGGGAGCTTAAAATCATCGCAGAAAACAGACCAGGTCCAGCCCGGCACTTACAGACGTCGGTGGAATACGCAGCAAACAACAGCAGATACGACCAAAACCAAAACGGCCCCGAGGCATCCAACAAAGGGGCCATTCTCAACCTCCAGAGCGTCAACCTTGCGAAGAAGCACCGGTACAGAGAAGGCGACAATCGACGCCAAGACAAGGGGAAGCAGAGCGAGCACACTCGCGCCTGCAACCAAGAGAGTGCTTAGTATGGGAATCCGGGAGAAGATGCCGAGAGTGCCAACATCAGCTAGCAGGAGGCCTCCAAGCGTTAGGGCAAGAGCCGTCACTCCCACAAGAGCTGCGATGAGACATGCGTACAGCTTAACTTTGAGGACCGTGGAGAGAGTACCTCCCACAGGCGTGATGTCCAACACGGTGTCGAGGGGACGGGGGAACCACTCCGAGATCTCCGAAGGGGTCTTTTGGCAGTTTTTTGCCGCACTGCCGCGTCCGTAACAGACCTGATCTGTCCCCACGGTTATTCTATCAGGAATTTCATCGAGTAGGGACCCCACAGAGCCAGTCGCTTGGCTCACAGCATCGGACACCCGGGTGGCAATGGCAGTAGCGACGCTCTCCACTCTATCGGGAAGACTGGGGAGGCCTGGAAGATTGGAGATTTTGGGGAGGTCGGGGAGGCCAGGAATGCCCAAGGGCTGTCGGGAATCAAGTCTCGGCATATCAAGTCGAACAGTGACGATGCCTGTTGTGCGCATCTTCTCGCTGGCAAGTCCAGCAAGGAGGAGGGCCGCGCTGACGGTCAGCAAAAAGATGGATGCGAGTCGTCTCATGTTGGGTCGCTTGGTGGCTTGCGGAAAGAAGTGTGATGGATCAAGGTGTCAAGCTTTAGATTAAGAAGAGTATGAGAGCTTGCTTAAATACACGCACCAGCAGCGTACTACCACTTCTAGCTATTCATAGAAAGCCGTCGTCCGTTATGCCGGGGTTCTCTTGAAGCTCGTTCAGAATCGGCACCAGCCGAGCGATACCCTGGGAGTATTTCACAGCCATGTCCCTAAAATAGCCCTCACCACGGGCGGCCGCTTTCAGGTCGTTCTGCAGGTCTTCGCTCCTCTCGTACGACAGTTTCAACTTATCGTCCAGGCTGAGCCGCTGTTTGACCTCGGCCTCCAACTGGAGCCTGAGTAATTGCAGCTGCTGGGACATGTACGCATTTTGCACCTCGAGCTCGTTGATTCTTGAGGTAAAGCTCAAAGGCTCGGACGGCGCAGCGCTCTGGTGACCGTTAGGAACGAACCAAGGTCATTTTGACGCTCCACCTACCAGTAGTTGCTGGCCAGGATAAGCCGGTGCTTGAGTCTTCAGCACGGCTTCAAAACTGACCCCGACACAGTCGCAGAGTTCTTTGTAGGCGCGGATAGAATGGTTGCTCAGATTCTTCTCAAACAGATACTGCTTCTCGGGGAGAACCTGCCAGGCGTAGGCATCTTCGCGCGATGTCTGCAATCTCACGTGTGACGGATCCAGAATGATGCCCAGTCGTGTCGCGAGATGCTGTGCCAACATTTCTCGGCATTTGGTGCGCCACTCCGCTCGTTCCACGTTACTCTGCTTCTTTGGAGTGGACATGGAGAGAATGGGCAGCCAGGAGGGCATCTTGACGGAATGGCTTGCTTGAACCCATCATTCATCATCTCTGTGCTTCCTTTATCTAAGAGTACACTTCAATCAGCGGGTGGCCGTGGCCGAGTTCGTCCTCTTGGTGGTCAGAACCATCCGCTCCCAGAATAGAAATGTCCTGTTTGCTCCGAAAACCTCATTCCAGCCCGCTCTTGTCCAGTTGCGTCTCCTCTACGCTACAATACTGAAAGACAAAATGCGCTTCGACTGATGCATCTCCTATCTTTGTCTTCTTGGCTGGGACTACCTGATGGGTACCATCGTCAACCCTTCTCTTGAAGCCCGTCTTCAAGCCTATCTCGGCTGGTTGAAAGAGCCTTTTCGGTACATGATGCAGGTCATGCAGATGATTTTGAAAGGAGTCACCGTCGGGAAACGTCTCCGCACAGCGCGGGTCCGGGCACCGCGCCTGCCATGAGACGCCGTGCCCTCTGATGTGCGTCTCCCAATCGGGCAGGGTACAGAACGATTGTAGCCGTTTCGACCATCCGAGTCTTGCATCCCAGAGGCAGAAAGGGCAGTAGCCTGGTAAAAAAGTCGTCTCAACCCGTTCCCAGGACAGCTCCATCGGGATGTGGTCCTGCGTCAGGTGTTTGTGGCAGTGTTGTTCCCAAGCCTCAGGCTCATACAGCCACTGGTTGCAAAAGAAGCAGAACTCTGCCTGCGTGACATGCTTCTTCGTGCATTGGTAGATGTGTAGATGGTCACTGTCCAGTTAGGGTCGCCCATCCACGAGGTTGCAGGATGTACTCACGAAGTTAACCTGCGGCAGTGGCAGGTTGTTCCTAACCCAGGTCGGTCCACTTCTGACTTGTTCTGGTAAAGTTTGACCAATGACTCAAGGGATGCTCTTCCTTCAGGGCTTCTGAGGCGTGCCTTGATCATCAGGAGATCCGCCAATTGTCCACGGAGGGGCATGATCGACCGGAGTCGCGTGAAGGGACGACTGACCCCTCTACAGACAAACGCGCGCTTGTTGCCGACCACTGTACTCTTGGAAGTCTCCTCCCATAACTCGCTCAACTCTCTTCTCTCGAGATTTTCAAGATCACGCCTGAGCTTTCGAATGGGATGGGCGAGACGCGAATCTTTCGTCTCGACCGGTGGCGAAGTCTTGATGTCAGCCTTGACCTCCAATTCTGTCGGCTCTGTCAGCGGTATGTCCATGAGCCGCTCGGGCTTACTCGTTGGGGATCCTCGGATTTTGGCCTCGATATCTTGATATTCTTCCGTCATTGCCAGCTTTTCTCTCCTCTTGATAGGGAGGGAGTGCCACAGCTCTGGTTCCCATGAAATCTCGAGGTTTCGAAAGTGCTCCCCTATGTTCATCAGCCGAGCCTGCGTGCGCATAAACGCCGCCTGGCTGTCGATGCCGGGGTTCCGGCTTGAGTAGTACCGCGCCTGAATGGAGTTGGTCACATGGCCGGCCGTCGTTTGTCTTTGGATGTCCGAGTAGGTGGGATTCGCATCTACACTTGTAAGTCCAGCACCAGCGAACGTCCAGGGCATGTCACAAACCGATATTGGTGAGGCCCTCCGCCCGGAAGCAGTGAAGCCCTGGAGGGTCCGGAAAGCCCGCTCTCATCAATAGGGAACGCAATACGGAGGAGAAAAGATTCGCAGTCATGATCCTTTTGCTGGGGCCTGAGAAAATTGGCGAGTGGAGAACGTTTGTGTGCCACCGAATATGCACGGCTGGTTCACCAGGGCCAACTTCCAGATCTAGAAGCCTAGTTAGTCCATCCAGCCCCACGTAGTCCCTCAAGGCTCCTGCGGAGCAGAAAATAGCCAGAAGAAACAGAATGGGGTTCATGTAGAGCAGCTGGGGCTCCAAGTTGCCACGCTCGTGAATATCTGGGGTTGGCCTGGTCCGGTTAGATGTCCGAACTTCATCATGTCAGGTGCTTCTCTCACAAGGTGCTGGGCTCATGGCATCTGCCTTTCAGCCATTTCGTCAACTGCAGTCCGAACTCGGTCTCCCCGCTCTCGTTTCGGAACACAATAAGAGTCGTATCCTAGGACACAGGTCAGGGCTTGAAGCAATGTCGGGCCGCAAACGCTACCTTGTAGTGGAGTCCTACATTGCTCTGGTATCGAGCAGAGGACTCAATGTAATCGGAGACCCGGGCGGCGGAGAATGCTGCGACCTGGAGAACTGTCCAATGGTCTATACGTAGTCTAGGCCGAGCGAAGATTTTCCAGTCGAGAGTCCAGGAAAACTCTCCTGCCCAGGTCAACACCTCTGCAGTGGCATGGCGCCTGGGTCCTGTGTCTGCCACGAGGTTGAGGAGTTTGCCCAAGGCGCCCCGCGGTTCGATGAGCTGCCAACGTCAGCCATTCATTTTTCAGCAACGACCCGACCATTTACGTACACGGGTGACGGATAAGACATGATCTTTCGGTATGGTGCCACGTTCGCGGTTGTAGCCTGCAGTGAACTTTTTCCAGTACGATTTGATGCCCTTCGCGGCAAGCTTTTGCTCTGGTCGCAGACCAGCTCTCATGGCCAGACCCAAACGCAGGACGTACTCCTTAAGATCCTCAAGAGAGTCCACACTCCGCGGGCCAAACGCTTCGACGCTGGTCTGGTGAGACAAATCACTGCGTAGATTGATTCGAACACTCACAAGTCGTCCCAATTTCGCAGTTGGCGTTCGTAGTTCTTTTCTGTGATGTCTTCGACGTTCTTGTTGACCGGTTTGTCGTTCACAATCGACGAGGGGATTTCGACGCCTTCTTGAAGTGTCATGTAGTTTTTCGGGGCCGGGCCTCTTCCAGGCGCTTTCTTGGGGGGATTCATGGCGACAGCAGTGCGAAGGCTTTGGAGAGGAGGGAGGAGGCGGTAAAAAGTTAAGGAGGGGGAATGGAGGGGTGCTGGGGACGGACCCCTTTTATGCTGGGCTGAACTGGTCATCTATTTAAAGCAACCCAGTCTCCAGTCTGGTGTGAGCGGTTGCCTATAACACTTGTGATTGCGGGCTTGGCCGCGGCAGTCACCTGGCTACAAGGCTTTGCACTCTCGGGTTTACAAAGCAGCAGGGAAGGGGCGCACAAGATGCGAAGGCTCGGGGACCGGGGTCATCACAGAGTTGATGCTATACCGGGAGCTGGGCACCGCCCTGGCAATTGGGATCGTCAAATGACATGCAGAGTTGCGAGACTGAAACAGGCTACGATGTAGGTGCGTACTTGTTTAACTCTTGAGATATCTAATCCAGGATCCTCGTCCCCCGGCAATTCTATTCGGAAGTATGGCGCGCCCTGATCTGGACAAATTGAACAAGCCATACCAAATCTCTCTGCTCTCTCTTGCGCATAAAGGGATGTCCCAATAACTCTTCGACAGGAGACTTTGTTCTGGCCTTGGCGAACAAATCGATGGCCTCGAGGGACCAACGATCGGGGTGAGTTAAGTCAGCCACCTCATTTCCCGCCTTCTCCTTGTCCATGAGCTTCATCATCAATACGGTGAATGATTCTAAAAGCTTCGATACATCGCTGCCCGGGCTACAACACTCTATATCGCAGATCTTGACATCCCCAGCGGGGCTCATCAGCAAGTTTGCAGCCGAGACCTGCTCATAGACCAGGCCGCGAGCAAGCAGAAAGTCTATACCGGTCAGGACCTGAGACATTGTGAGTGAAGGTTCGCATCACCGGAAGAATCGTACCTACCTGGTGGAGGATGGAACTGAGCTGTGGCTCAGTGGGGTAGATCGGTGCCGCATAGAGATGCCAGAGGGTGGTGGGCAGACACTCGGATACGAGGAAGTAGCCTTCCTGTGGGCAGGTATAAAGCTCCAAGCTTTCGACAACGTTGGGATGGCGCAGATGGCGGAGAAGCTCTAACTGTTCGGCGGTGCTGGGGCTCGTGATTGGCCGGATCATCAGGGGCAGTCGCGATGCGGTCGATGTGGCAACGGTGAATGAATAACCGAATTTTAGGGCGTACCTACTCGTGTAGTGTTTCCCAGGTGAACCGATGCGTACCGGCACAACTTTGCCCCACCTTTCCTCTTGGTGTTCTTTGACGCTGGTTGACCTTGGGGCAATGCTCTGTTGGCTCTTGGGACGTTCCATTTCAAAGTTCTCTGTGATAAGACAAGTATGGCGGTTTGGGTCTGACATGGTGGCTCGATAATACCCGTGGTTGTGGTCTGCGCGTCTTACCCTTGAGAAGTACCTGCGAGTCTTTATAAATACACGTCCGCCACCTACTTTCGGGGCCGGACGGTGGCCACTTCTGGCCGGCCAATTCTGTACACTTACGCCAAGCATGCCCGCCCGCATGTCAAAGTCGGCCATTGTCATTTGGGACGATTGCCGCCACACTCCTTCGGCTCTGTTGCCTCCATTGTGGCCGGAAATTGTCGACCTGAATTGTCTCCCGGCAGCGCGATGCCTGGCCAGCGTGGTCTTCCGAACAGGCGCCATCCATTTTGTCCAAGACGTTTGTGGCGATGAAAGGCATTGTCTATCGGCCGCTCTCGTCATCAATTTTTAGCAATCAAGATGAGCTATACTGAGAACGCTGTTTATGTCGTGCCAATGGTGTGCTGTGGAGATGACAAAGTCAACAGAGCACAGCTACGTTACTGACTTTGAGAACGTCTCCCGGCAGACTTGTGGTGCCAAACAGACATCCGTCTACGAAGGGACATTATGTGACGCGTACACTCTCTACTGAGTCTGGGAATGACCTATGAAGCCGGGCGGCATAGACAGGTCCGCCGACTCGCGAGCTGCGTGGACATTGCTATTCTTGCGTGAATTTCAATGAACAGGATATGATTTGTGTCGGGATCAAGGAATAGATGCCGACTAGCCAGCCCGGTTGTTGATCAATTGTCAAGCAAAGATCATCTGGAGACTCGAGCAGTCCTTTAAGGAAGTATCGTCTTTGTAAAATACACACCAGTTCCGTTTTCATTTTCTCGTCGTACCCCAGCACCCTCGACGATAGGCCCCCCGCGGTATCCATTGCGCTCTCTGATCCTCGCACTGTCAAATCCGAGCTGCAAAACGATCAACTCGCACTACAGCGACCAGTATTATCACGTGGGCTCACGACTTGCAGGAAATATTGGGTGGCGTCAGCCACAACCGAGACGAACGGCGTCCCATGCGAGCCTAATCAGTGCTATGGAGAGCAGTCATAGAGACGTACGGCACCAACCACATCAGCTGCGCCTGGTCCCTCTTCTTCATGAAGGGGTGGCCAAGCAGCTCTTTGACGGCAGAACCGGAGATCGCGTTAGTAAACATGTCAAGGGCTTCATCAGACCAGTTACCAAGACGAGTCAGCCCGATAGTGTCAGACTCGTCTTTCTCCTTGTCCATAAGTCTCATCTGTAGGCGGCTGAACGAATCGAGGAGCTTCGCGCCGTCCCCCGCTCGCTGGCAACGGTCCATGTCACAAATCTTGACGCTCCCGTCGGAATTTATCAAGACATTCCCAACAGACACTTCTTCATGGACGAGATCATTCTTTAGAAGAAAATCGAGGCCAGAGAGGACCTTTGACATGGTCAGTTGAGTTACAGCTGCGCCAAGGGCACGTACCTGATGGAGGATGGAGCTCAGCTGCGGCTCGTTAGGGTAAATTGGCGCCTGACACAGGTGCCGAAGGGACGTGAGCATGAACTCTGAAACGAGAAAGCTGCCATCCACGGGGCAGTCGTATGCCTCCATGGCCTTCACAATGTTGGGGTGGCATAGCTGATGAAATCGTTGTATGTGCTCTTCGCTGTTGGGGCCGGTGATGGCTCGGATCATCCTAGGCAGGCACGGTCCATCGCGACGAGTGACGACTCCAAAAGAATAGCCGAGTCTTATGCGGTAGTGGGCGTCATAGTGTTTCCACGGTGAGCCGGCAATCAGCGGGAGTGGCTTAGGCTCGTGACTCTCAGAGGCAGGCTTGATTTGGAAGCGGGTGTGGAGCGGTGGCGGCTTTTCTTCGGCTTTCGGCGCCTTCCCAACCTCACCATCCACCAAGGTGGGGTGCGGGGTACCGTGGTTGGTGTTCAGACCAGTGCCAACACCACCAACCATGACTGCCGATGGGACCTCGATGAAACGGGTATGGCGTTTGGTATCCGACATTTTGTAAGTAACGATTTATTGGTTTCCTTGGGGCTTCAAAGTGGCCGCGAGGCTTTTATTCACAGCTTTGGTGCACCTGTGGCGAGCGAGTGGAGGGTCGTTTTGATGCTTTTGCGGCCGATTTTGTCCCACATCACTTTGGTAGCCCATCTATTTATGTCCCACATCACTTTAATAGCCCATCTATTTATGGTCCCTCTGTTGACTTCGGTTTCCAGCCTTGCAACTTTCTGGACAGGCCGTTCCTGTCGCACAACTTCCTGTTGGCATGGACGAATAGCCCCCACTGCTCCCTGCCGTGCGACTTGCTGACGTTGGTTTCCAGACCGGCCGTTTCCTGCCATACGGTTCCCTGCCATCAGGGGACCTCAGCCCCCAACTTCCCCTGCCGTACTGCTTGTTGACATCGGTTTCCGGCCATGCAACCTCCGGACAGGCCGCTTCCTGCCATACGGTTCCCTGCCATCAGGGGACCACGGCCCCCAACTGCCCCTGCCGTGCTGCTTATTGACATCGGCTTCCGGCCATGCAACCTCTGGACAGGCTGCTTCCTGCCATACGGTTCCCTGCCATCAGGGGACCTCAGCCCCCAACTGGCCCTGCCGTGCTCCTTGCTGATACTGGCTTCTGGACAGGCCGTTTCCCACCGTATAGTTTCCCGTGAGCAGGGGGCCTTGGTCAGTGTTTCCTTGCTGATATTGGTTTCCAGCCATAAAACCCCCGGACAGGACGTTTCTGGCCTGCCTCCGATAGCCGATTGATGCAGTAGGGCCCGCGAGACAACAGTACACCCTTGTATGGACGTATTTAAGGCCCTCTGGGCTTCTAGATGAGACAGGCAATGCACCAGCCATACCTCAATGGCCTACGAAGCACTGGAAACGCGGTCAAGGCGCCTCCTCGCCGAGACTTCCTCCAAATTCAAGGGAACTGCAACCATCTCTTTAGAAAACCTACTGTTTGATCCTCGCGAATGTCCTGACCCCAAAAATGTTGATCGCCTTGTGAGGATCTTCAAAAAAGAAGGATGCGACCGCTTGAATCCCCGCCATGTCATTCCAGGGAATATTCCAGCGGATGTGCTGCAGGCGTCATTGCAACACTCTGATCTGTCCTTGGACGCATTGAGGGAATCCGAGCCACCATCCCTTAAGCTTCCTCCTGGTTTTCGGATAGAATGCCTTCACGGCAAGCACCGTGTGGCGGCACTCCAAAGGTGTGCCCATCTTCAAGGCTGGTGGACGGTTGAACTTTACGTCGGTATGTTGAGGTGCTGTCCCAAAGGGCTATCAAGGTAGCTAATGTTCTAGACTTGTCCCTGGAGGCCAAACGATCACTGGCTGAGGAGTTCGCTCACGAGGGAACGTTCTCGGACGGTTTTATTTTGACAAAGATCGCCCATTACCCGTTAATATCCCTTGATTCGAACCGATGGTTCGTGAGGCTCAGTCCGCACAAGGCTGAGACCGCAAGGAGGCTGCTGAGGCACCCAACTTTAGGTCCAGCTCTTAGAAAAACTTTGACGATACCGGGCTTACGTTCAGGCCTTCAACTCGGTATCTGGGGCAAGATTTTGGCAGAAAGGTGTGATGAGGTACGGTTTCGACGCAAAATGTCTGTTACTACCCTCGATGAAACTGACTCTCGACGCCCAGGAAATTATTCACTACCTCCAGCATATCTATGACACGTGGACACAAATACTGGGGTCCAAGGAGGCCGTGGAGTTCGTGGATGACGACGCTGTGCGCGAGTTTGAGTGCCGTGCTCCAGGCGTGTCCAGGCGTGATTACCTTCATATCTCTGGTGTTCTCCAGACGGGCGAGGCTCTCCGGTGCCTGACAGACGTGTCAAGAAAGAAAAGTATGTTGAACAACCTCAAGCGTGTTGATCAATTGATTCCCTCCATACACACACTGCAGCAGGACTTCAAGCATGTACGGCAGTGTACAGGCATTGTGAGAAAGCTTATTCTAGGGTCGTTCCGGCTGCCGATCACAGTTCAGGCCGTCGCCTTCCAAGCGTTCCAAGTTGACGACACATCTCGCTGGAATCTCGAAGCAATCTTTTTAAGAAAACTCAAGTGCCTCTATTTGCATATCATGCAAAATCTAGTCGAACTCTCGGGCGAGAACCCTCTCCTAGAGGACGATGAGGTGAAAAGGGAGCCACGTCAGTACGATCAAGCGGCTTGGCATCAGCTAGCAATGCTGGCTCAAGACTTGGGCTTCCAATCAGAAGAGATAGCACGACTGTGTCAACTGGACCCGGACAAGGAAACTGCAAAAAGGGTCCTGCTAAGTGTCCGCCCGCCATCAAGTTTTGACTACGGGCCGAATCTCGACAGGTTATCAGACTTGGTTGCGACCGCGTTCAAGGAAGCACAACCTATACAAGGAGGAGACGCTCACCCAGCCCTTACCACATCCGGCTTGGGTGAGCCTCTGTCGAGAAGATGCGGTCGGCAGTTTTCTGGAGCGTACATCCGGGACCGCCGGTTCTTTACCACTCAATGGTTCACCTGCAGTATCGAGAAGAACGCCGACATCACATCCCTATTTGTGCGAAGGTCGGTGTTTCACGCATTTTGGGGCTTACATGACGTCGACGAAGAGGACGGTAGGGATGACTCCATGTCTGACGCGTCGGAAGAAGGCGAATCAAGCATACCTCCAGAGGACGATAGAATGGAAGAAGCTCCAGCCTTTTCAAGGCCCAAAGCACGGAGACGAACACAGAAAAGGCCCGTACGAGGGGTTCAGAAGCATAAGCGATTGCAACCTCAACGACCAAGGAGCGCCACCGTCCAAAATCCAGCCCTTCCCAACCAGAGGTCCGATCTCACCACCTTCGTTCCCGGCCCTTCAGAACTGACCGAGGAGCCAAAAACGAACCAAGACATCATGCATCTTGGTGACCAAGACATCATGCATCTTGGTGACCAAGACATCATGCAGCTTGGTGACCAATACATGACGATTCTTCTTTGGAGAGGAGGAGGAGGCTGGGAGAATGCCAAACGATGCCGCCGTCGGTCCATCATCAAGGGTATCCATGAGGTGCGGCGGGCAAATGAAGGTCCGCAGTTGCTCTTGTTCGACAGGAACGGCATGGGCTTGGACTCGCAAGGCTGTCTGACGCATCCAGACAACGTCGTGTGTTTGAATACGGAGCGGAGTGGCTTCCCAGCAGAGGAGACCTTGTGAATTGCCTGGGAGAAGTCTGTGTCTCCGGGGAATAGACGGATGTATTATTTAAGCAATAGACGCCACAATTAAGGGACGGTGCTAGATCACTGCGCGCGACATGTGGGTTCCAGAATGAGGCAATCTCCTCGTCACTTCATCGATCCAGATGATGGCCGAATTTGACTACGCCAGCGGGGATGCTTGGCACAAGTGGCCAAAACCAGCCGCAGACAGAAATAGCTACCATCCGGCCCCCAGGATGGACCGCGCGGTCGCCTATAAATGAAGTCTCGCAGGTATCTCTGAAGGACATGGCGCGCAGATGACTGTATCAGACGCAGAGTACCATACTCCCCTCATCGCAACGAACGTTAGAATGGGGCATTCCAAGAGTCCTTCTGGAAATCGCCTCCGGAATATTTCGAAAAGATCACCAAGCGTAAAAAAAGCGCCGACATCACCCCGACGCCGTCTTCCAGTCAAGCGATTCCTAGAAGAAAAGAGGGGGAAGGTTGTGCCAGTTCTCATCGGGTGTCCTTCGAAACACTACGATATCAGATTTTGCGTACAATTCGGCCACTTCTTCGATGTTGCCACATCAACCACGTCACAGCTGCCCCTGATGATCCGGTCTGTCACCAAATCAAGCACCGCCGAACAGTTAGAGCTCCTCCGCGACCTGCACCATCCGAACATTGCCGAAAGTTTGGAGCTCTATACCAGCCCATACACAGGCGGCTACTTCCTCGTGTCCGAGTTTCTACCCACCACCGTCCATCATCTCTGTCAGGCACCAATTTACCCCACCGAGCCACAGCTCAGTTCGATTTTGCACCAGGTAAGCATATTCTTGGTGATGCAAGCCTCTGCTGACAACTACTCAGGTCCTGACCGGAGTCGACTTTCTGCTTACTCATGGTCTTGTCTATGAGCAGATCTCCGCTACTAACCTGCTGGTGAGCCCCGCCGGGGATGTGAAGATCTGTGACGTGGAGTGCTGTAACCAGGGAGACGATATTTCAAAGCTTTCGGAATCGTTCAGCGGCTTGATGATGATGCTTATGGGACACAAGAATGTAGGGAGTGAGGAGGCGATCCTAGTTCGACCTGACCACTGGTCCCCCGAGGTCGTCGACATATTTCACAAGGCAGTCTCCAATATTCCTATCCAAGAGCTGCTAGGACATCCATTTTTGCGGAAGAGGGAGCAGGAAGCTTTGGTATGGCTGGTCCAATTCGTCCTTAGCAAGGGGCACTACCCCCCTGAATAGAATCATCAAGGAACCATAGGTCCCTTAAGAATCAAACAAGAACGCTCATCCATCGTACATGTAAGACTGGAAGGGAAGAAAGCCTGCTTTCAATGGTTGAATGACGAATAACTACATCTTGTTGACATCATACTCCGCTGTGGAGGCTAGCCAGCCAGCATCTGCCCCTTGATTCCGGCCCAGTTCAAATCCTGCCCATCGACATAAGAGACCTCGCCCTGTTGAATGCTCGGAAGAATTTCGATGTTCATACAGCTCGTGTAAATATCGGCGGGCCGCTCTATGCCACCCGGTTTGGAAGGCCATTCCCAGACCCAGTAGAGAGTGTACATACTACATACGTTGTTGGGAAGCCGGATGTCGGATTGGCACCAGAGGTCAGCGCCTTGAGGATCCGCAGGACCTTTTCTGAATGCGTCCTGGCGATCGATCGATATCTGACCGTTGTTGATCTGATAGCATTGGCCATCGTCGAAGGATCTAACAGCTAAGAGGGAACCCCGCTTGTCGCCCCCGGTGCCCTCTTCGTTCCAGACACGATGGATGGAGAGCAGCCTATCGTCCTCGGAGGGAACCTGGGTGCCGTAGATGAAGATCGTACCGCCGTGCTCCTTGTGCGGACTTGTTTCTGGGAGGGTCACATGCCCGTTCTCCTGGTGCTGAAGAGCGATGAAGTCTCCTGGTCGTGCCTGCAACGGGGGAAACATCTCGCTCGGCTGCGCAGCTCGCTGCGAGTCTCTGCAGATACGATCGGTCGGGAGGATGCCTTGCTCTGCCTGTCTGCGGTTCGGTGGAAGATGATGTTGCATCCGGAGGTCGTTGAATGTGGGATCAAGCCTAGACACAAACCCCCGAATGTATCCAGGATCACCGACCATGGTGCCGTTCAGGTCGAGCCGTCTAAGGCGCTCGACCCACGAGTGGGCACTGGATAGGGGCAAGGCAAGGAGAAGAATCGTCAAGAGCACGTTGAAAGCCATGTTGATGTAGCCTGTCTGCCCCATCAATGAACCAAGTAGAGCCGATGTTAGGTTTATATATGCTTGGTGTGGAGCCAAAAGCAGGCGACGGCCATATTCGTCCTCAGCCAGTTTCGGCCATTTGCGCGTTGTCCGGCGCAGCAGGAGAATTTGTGTATCTCACCTACGCTGGCGGGATCAGATTGCCAGGACTCTTTCGCTGCTCAAGGCGAGCTGCTACTATCTCATGGAGCGGGATGGGTAATGCTGGAGAACCAGTGCGCATTAGGTGCAGTGGCCGTCAAGTGCACGTCTGGCTTGCCATTTTGCTCGGCCACACCATTCGCGCAAGGCCTCTCCAGCGGCTGGTAACACTAACGCCTAATCGCAGGACGAAGCAGGCAAGCCAGGGAAATGGCTTTGGTGGCGAGGATCCGTGAGTGTCTATGAGAGCTCTGGGGGCTTGAACACCTGAAGCAGGTGACTTCCTAGGAAGTCACGCGAGTTTCATTCACAGTAAGGAGGGTCTTGGGCGAACGGGGGCAACCACCAGCCATCCTGGGATTGGTGTCAGCACCTGGCAGCCAGTGACTGGCGCCAAAGTCAGAAGCAACAACCCGTGGAGCTCGGCGCTTGAGGGATCGTCATTCCCAATGTAAGATCAAAGAAGGAGAGCACGGCCAGCGCCGATGGAAGCGCTGTGTCCTACTCATCAGATTGGCTGCCTAGTCGGACGACCCTTCCATCTCTCCTTTCCGTAACGCATCGCAGCTCGTTTGCGGTAAACGCGGCCGACTCGATGTCGTCATGTCCTTCAAGCGCCTTCAGGTAGGCACTCCAGTTCATGCCAGGATACGCGTGCTGTCACTCTTTTTGGTGCCTCGCCTCCAAAGGTCTGCCTCACGTCGGCCAACGGCATTTCGCCAGTCAACTTGGAGCGGCGATGGATGCAACATCGTTGCCGACTAGGTCGGCGGCGGCACTTCCACCTCACAGAGTAGCACGCGCCGGCAACGGTCTGTGGCTGTTGCCGCTTGACGCCGGCAGAGGACCGGCGTCGGCTGCTCATCGAAATACTCGCGTCACCATGGCGCAGGGGCTGGATGTTGCAGTTGCGACTGCCTCAAGTGTTAGACTGCCGCCTCATGCCGTGGGTGAAGGGGTGAATGGTTTGTATCAGCGCTGCTGTTCCGTTTACGCTCCGTCTCGGGGGCGTCTGCCATCTTAGTGACTTGTTCAGCTTGGGGTCTTTACTCTCTCGCAACACTGGCGTTCGACAGGCCAAGTGCGATGTCGAGGCCCATTGCCCTGGCTGTGTGATGGTTGGCGATGCACTACACCAGGTAGAGCGGTGTTACAGAGCACTGACCGCCACAGCCAATCAATCCTACCATGCCCGGGTTCCTCAACTCTCAGGCCGGCAAGGTCCGACCAAGTTCCTTCGCAGAGCCAAGCTGCCTTGGTAAACCTTCCCCCAATCATGCGTGTTAGGTTGCCCAGCCTGCTGCAATGTGCTGCATGCAAGCGCCCGTGGCTGTGGCCTCTCTGGTCCTATCCTTATGGAACCAGCACCAGCCTGATCTTGTGCCCGCCAGGCAGATGCAACCGGTCTCTGCCATGTTGTCCGACTTCATGCCAGACTCGATTCCTTGACCGTCGCATACCTTCTCGTCATCGACAACTTGCGCATTTCCGAACTCTTGAGATCAACAGCCTCCAATGTCGGATCCCCAGAAGTACACAGTCGGCTGGATCTGCGCCATCACCACCGAATTTGTCGCCGCCCAGGCCTTCCTCGACGAAGAACACGACGCCCCTCGTCATGTGGCCCGGCACGGCAACAACAGCTACGCCCTGGGCAGCGTCGGCAGACACAACGTCGTGATTGCCGTTCTGCCTGATGCAGAGTATGGCACGACCTCGGCGGCGACAGTAGCCAGAGACATGCTGCACAGCTTTCCGAACGTGCGCATCGGATTGATGGTCGGCATTGGAGGCGGCGCCCCCAGACTCCCGGAGCACGATGTACGACTTGGCGACGTTGTTGTCAGGTCGTGCTGGCGGCGGCAACGGCGGTGTGCTCCAGTACGACTTTGGTAAGACTATTCAGAATCAAGCGTTTCAGCACACGGGTTTCCTGAATCAATCGCCACCGGTGCTCCGGACGGCTATCAGCGCACTGAAGGGCAAATACGAGCTGAAAGGCCACCAACTAAACAAGGACGTGGACGAGGCACTGAAGCGTATTAAGAAACGGAAAAAGTATGCACGCCCTCCCCCAGCAAGCGACAGGCTGTACAAAGCGGGCGTTGCACATCGCTTGGATGGGACCGGATGCTGCAGCGATGTGTCCAGCGAAGAGTCCAGCGAAGACCCATCCCACCTTGTAACCAGGTCTCAGCGTGACGAAGAAGACGACGACCCCAAAATTCACCACGGACTGATTGCTAGCGCAAACCGGCTGATGAAGGATGCTACCACCCGGGACAAGCTGGCGGCCGAAAAGAACGTGCTCTGCTTCGAGATGGAGGCCGCCGGCTTGGTGAACCACTTCCCATGCCTGGTGATCCGTGGGATCTGCGACTATGCCGACTCGCACAAGAACAAGGAGTGGCAGGGTTTCGCGGCCATGATGGCGGCAGCATATGCGAAGGACCTGTTGCGACATATCCCGCCGAACAAAGTCGAGGCTGAGAGACCCATCAGTGAGATCCTAGGACTGGGTCAGTGTCACAGTTTAACTTAAATAGAATACTATCTAACTGTCAATAACTAGTTCGAGAAGATATGCAGCGTTTGCAACAGATAACGGCGGAAACCAAGCATGTGGTAACCACCATGAAGTCTGACGACCACCTCATCAAACTCGAGCGCTGGCTGTCTCCGCCAGACTATTCAACCAATGCCAAGCTGGCAAGAGAACGCCGGCACACCGGCACTGGAGCGTGGCTTCTCGAAAGCTCTGAATTCCAGGAGTGGAAGGCTGGCACACGCCGACATCTATGGCTTTACGGTTTCGCAGGATGTGGCAAGACAGTCCTGAGTACGACGATCCTGGACCACCTTAAACCGAATGCCCGCAGCACGCTTGCATTCTTCTTCGACTTCAACGACACTAAGAAGCAGACCCTAGAAGGTTTGCTTCGGTCACTAGCAATCCAGCTTTACCATACCGGGGGAGAAGCAGCACGGAAGCTCGACAGCCTTTTCGCATCTCACGATGACGACCGCAAACAGCCAGACATGAGCGCCCTCTCAGCCTGCGTTGAATCAATGATAAAAGTTTCCGGTAAGGTCACTGTGGTTCTCGACGCCCTAGATGAGTGTACTACAAAAAGCGAACTCCTGTCTTGGATGCGGAGCTTTGTCTCTGACTCGGCCTTTAACAACATCCAATTTATTGCAACTGGGCGGCCAGAAGCAGAGTTCCAACGTGAAATTCCCGACAGTTGGGGCCAGGAAAACTGCGTCTCACTGGACAAGAAGGCCGTGGACGCTGATATACGGTCCTACGTCGTGGCGAGGCTTGCGCAGTCTACTGATTTCGTGGAGAAGAAGTTGTCCCAGGATCTCCTTGACGAGATCCGTGATAAAGTCGGAAACGGGGCCGACGGGATGTAAGTATTAACCCAAGCACCTTCAACCCCAGACACATTCCTAACACCCAGCACAGGTTCAGGTGGGCGGCTTGTCAACTGGACAGTCTTGCCAAGCGGCTGAGCCCCAACGCCATCAAGGCAGCTCTCAAGTCCTTACCCCGTGATCTCAGTGAAACATACGACCGTATGCTTCAGAGCATACCTCCAGAGCACAAGACGGACTCGATTCGCCTGTTGCAATTTCTCGTTCACGCTAAGAGGCCGCTAAAAGTATCAGAAGCTATAGAGGTGGTAGCGACGCGGATAGATCAGGAATCCCGAGGGTTCGACGTTGGGGGCAGGCTATGTTGTGAATCCGACGTTGTTCGCCTGTGCCCCAGCTTGGTATTGATCGCTCAAATCACAGAAGGCAACGAGATGGTAGAGGAACTTCGCCTTGCCCATTTCTCAGTAAAGGAATACCTTCTCAAGGAAGACCCGTTTCGGTGCCACAGTGCCAGCATTGTCATCACGAAGACATGCTTGACATACCTCACAGATATCAAAGGTACCTACGAGGAGATTAAAAGGGATTTCCCGATGGCACGGTTCGCCGCAGAAGTGTGGACAGGGTTTGCGGCTTCGGCTCAGGGGTCAGAAGACATTATTCGAGAGACGGCCAGCTTCTTACGAGACGACAGAACATTCCATCGATGGTGTCAGTTGTACCAGGCTGACAGAGCATGGAATAATAACCCGGGTCCTCCCCTAGGGTCAAAACTCTATTACGCTTGCCTGAGTGGACTCCATCAGACTGCACAAGGCCTGTTAGACAAGGGAGCCGACGTCAACGCGCAGGGTGGCGACTACAGCAACGCTCTCCAGGCGGCCTCATGGAGAGGCCATAAGGAGACTGTGCAGCTGCTGCTAGACAAGGGAGCCGACGTCAACGCGCAAGGTGGCGAGTACGGCAACGCCCTCCAGGCGGCCTCATGGAGAGGCCACAGGGAGACTGTGCAACTGCTGCTGGATAAGGGAGCCGACGTCAACGCGCAGGGTGGCCACTACGGCAACGCTCTCCACGCGGCCTCATTGGAAGGCCACAGGGAGACTGTGAACTACTGCTAGACAAGGGAGCCGACGTCAACGCGCAGGTTGGCCACTACGGCAACGCTCTCCAGGCTGCCTCATCGAGAGGCCACAAGGAGACTGTGCAACTGCTGCTAGGCAAGGGAGCCGACGTCAACGCGCAGGGTGGCGAGTACGGCAACGCTCTCCACGCGGCCTCATCGGAAGGCCACAGGGAGACTGTGCAACTACTGCTAGACAAGGGAGCCGACGTCAACGCGCAGGGTGGCGAGTACGGCAACGCTCTCCAGGCGGCCTCATTGAGAGGCGGCATGGAGACTGTGCAACTGCTGCTGAACAAGGGAGCCGACGTCAACGCGCAGGGTGGCGAGTACGGCAACGCTCTCCAGGCGGCCTCATGGGGAGGCCACACGGAGACTGTGCAACTGCTGCTGGATAACGGAGCCGCCCAAGGTGGCAAGTACGGCAACGCTCTCCAGGCGGCCTCTTCGGGAGGCCACATGGAGACTGTACGACTACTCAATAAAGGGGGCAATCGCTACACCCTGTAAGCGATCTGCATCGACAATCATTAATATCTCTTCGAAAGGATCTCACCAATTGGGTGCCTTTAATCCGGAGCCATAATTTTGATAAGTTTCCGAAGGACTGCCCGTTATTTGTTTTCTAGTTATTTGCAGGAGAGTTGACGGCACTCGGAGAAGACTATCCCGATACGCGGTCGAAATGGTATTAAGAGCGGGACAGAAAGGCCGAGGCCCTATCATTTCCCCTCATCGGTTCTTCCATCACTGTGTCAAACACGACGGCTGAGAACAAATAAAATATTCGATATTCAATATCTCTACTGCCTGGGGTATCCTTCCTCGCCTATTTCTACTGTTGTTTCAAGAAGCAAATGGTAGACCATGTAATAGGTTAGGCAATCATTGCCTTTATTATGGAATACATCACAAGTAGTCACCTGCATATTCCTGAGCCATGTGCGGTTATTTCATCCCCGTAAAGCCCCCCTGGTTCCGAGTAGTTATCAAACTGGACAGCATGGCATACATGTCACATGGCGACCATTCATTGGGGGAGATAAGGCACGTAGCAGGAAGTTAGTGAAAGAAAAAGTTTCAGGGAACCCAAAGGAAGGGTTTCGCGTGTGTGGCCACGGAATTACGGGGAACAGAAGGAACAAAGCGTAAGGTATACAAGGGGCGAAATGGCGCCCGAGTTCAGGAAGGGTTAACAATTTGCCCGTCTTCCACTCGGTGCAAGACTCACCCCTGACAATAAACGTCGCTCTCACCGGAGGTCCAAGTGGGCAAGGACGTGTATGATTGATACCACTAGCTATTCTCAACCGTTGCAATATGTGCATCCATCCACCAGGCGACTCCCTAGGAAGGCATAACTCCCTTCCAACACGGCCGAAAGCTGGGCGTCTGTTAGTGCAATATACCGACGATTCCATATGGCTGAATTTCCGAGCTCAGCATACACATTCTGCATCCAATCGCCCGTCTGCTAGTCCCTGTCTCGTAAAGAAGCAGCGGTCTTCCAGCATTGTGAGAACATCTGCATCAGCATCAAGCCGGCCGCGCTGTCCAAGTCGTAGCTCTCTAATGGTACCCTTACAGTATCGAGCCCCTCAAAGTTAAGAAGCAACATGACAAGAGATATAAATCTTCACACCATCCTGCCTCCTGAACGAGGATCATCAAAACAACTTACGCAAGGTTCCGTGCAGCTTCGATACCTATACCAGATGCTCCTACTGAACATCATGCAAGAGGTAAAGAACGTCAGATCAAGGTTTCAAATAGAACTCATATTTTATCAACTTCGGGTGCTGTGTAAGCCTGTACAAAGAACAGCTTCGACTCACGACACACGTGATGTGCGACAGGATTCGGACATTCTTTAAAAGGCTTCTGTACCATGACCCGGCTACTGAATTGTGTTCTAGCCATATTAGGAGCCAGCTTGTGGGGCGAAGACAGGCGTACTCGCTGCGAGTCCCTACAGATACGATTGAACGGGAGGATGTCTTTCTCTGCGTGTCTGCCGCTTGGTGGAAGATGATGTTGCATTCGAAGGCGTTGAGTGTTGGGTCGGGCTAAAACACAACCCCCGGATGTATCCAGGATCACCGACCATGGATGGTGCCGTTCAAGTCGAGCCGTCTGAGGCGCTTGATCCACGAATGTGCACCAGATAGGGGCAAAGCAAGAAGAATCGTTAAAAGAGCGTTAAAACCCATGTTGATCTCGTTCGGGCTTTACACACTGGCCTCATAAGAGCGGACGGCCATATTCGTTTTCGGCCAGTGTCCAGTGGAGCAGGGCGTCTTGATATCTCACCTGAGCCAGCGACATCAGATCGGCGAGAGTCCTCCGCTACGCAAGATAAGTTGCTACTCTCTCGAAGAATTAGGCAAACTAGGAAATAGTGTCAGGGGATCCGTAAGCGTCCGTGGGAGCTCTGGTTACTTGGGCTCCCGAAGAAGGCTGGCTTCCTAGGAAGTCATGAGAGTCTGGTATGCAGTAGGGCCAGGGTGGCATCCTGGCGACCAGGGCAATCACCCAGCCGCTCTGGGATTGGTGTCAGCCCTGGTCGGCCAGTGACTGGCGCCACAGTCAATTCAGCAAAGATTTGGCCAAGCCCGCTTCAATACGGAACAGATTACCGTTTTAAGGCGACCGTTTCAGCATTCGGTCTTGTGCACAATATGCATAAATTCGCATCGACTGAGGCGTGGCTGAGCTCGAACTGAGCCGAGCCTGAGCAAGAGCGGCAAGGGCGCTAACCCGATTAGACCTGCGCCATGGGTGGTGGTAAAACCGAGAACCTGCAGGCAGCTTTGGGCAGTCAGTCAGACAGACAGGCAACATCGACAACGTCACCCGTGGTCGTTGCACCAGGTGCACCTGCTACTGGATCCGGGCCCGGCATTTTCCCGCGCTAGCTCGCGGTACGTACCCGGTACCTCGCTCCCAGTTAGCTTCACCGCCCAAACACTTGTACCCCCATCCATCTCCCTGATGCAGCCGTCGTGACCTGGCCTGGCTCAATCTTTGAAGCTCGATGTTCCATCGCCTTCTTGCATCACAAGACAATCGGCATCGACAACACGAACACCACAACGGACCCCCATCAACGACTACGACCCATCCACTCCGCTTTAGTACCTGGTTATTCTCAACAGGTTCAGGCGTCTCTATTTCCCCTCATCTGCAAAGACACGTGCCCCGACAGCGACACGCAGCCAGCTCCTACTGCCGGGCGCGCTTCGCAGTCGACTCGTTTCGATCGTCGAGTCACCCAACAACCCAATAACCATCCACATCACCACCAGCTTCTACCACCATGCCAGGAAAGACCCCCAATAGCAACGGCAACAAGCCTGTTGAGAACGGCTATAGGAGTACCAAGGACGTCGACATGAAGGACGCGAAAACCAAGGGCAAGAAGGGCGCCAAGGACGGCGACGAGGAGATGACGGTTGTCGTGCCCCCTTCCAAGGGCTCCAAGCAGTCTTCCACGGTGCCACCGGCGGACGCTGATGGCGATGTCGCCATGGGGGATGAGGAGAATGCTGAAGATGGCGCCGTCAAGGTCGACCCTGTTGTTCAGACTGTGGCAGGTACGTGGCGACCATACTTCCTCGGCTTCCTGCACACGAGCGTGATGCTAATTTAAACCTCCATCACAGATATCAAGAGCAACTTTGCGCTCCTCGATCGCGCTGTTGCTCTGTTCGACGCCCGCTTCTCCCTCCGAGCCCTCAGGTCCATTTCGACCATCCGCAAGCGCCTGACCCCAGATGTCATCGCCCAAGCTATCGTCGAGACCTTCCCTGCAACCGTCACATCCGGTAACGCGGCCAAGCAGCTTCTTATCGCCATTGGCAGGGAGAGCATGCCGCTCGGCCAGTCTCCCACTTCGGAGATGGAGGTTGATGGCGACGCCGCGAAGGCCACGTCCAAGAACGGCGCTAAGAAGGAAGTCAAGGAGATCATTCCCGAGATTGACCTGTTCCTTGGTATCCTGATCCAGGTCCACCTCTTCGACACGAAGCAGCTCCAGCGCGGCGCTGAATTCTCGAAATACCTCTCCGACCGCATCCAGTCCCTCAACCGCCGCACGTTAGATTCACTCTCCGCCAAGGTGTACTTCTACTACTCGCTCTTCTGCGAGCACCTCGACCCTCAGCCGCCTTCCCCTCTGTCTCCCGTCGTCTCCATCCGCCCAACGCTGCTTGCTGCTCTGCGCACCGCTGTGCTTCGCAAGGATATTGACACGCAGGCTTCCGTCATCGTGCTCCTGCTTCGCAACTACCTCTTGACCTCTCACATTGCGCAGGCTGACCTGCTTGTCTCTCACACCCAGTTCCCGGAGAACGCTGTCAACAACCAGGTCGCGCGTTTCCTGTACTACCTCGGCCGCATTCGCGCTGTCCAGCTGCGCTACACCGAGGCACACGAGCACCTTACTGCAGCGACGAGGAAGGCGCCATCCAGCGCTTGCGCGGCAGGCTTCTCAGCCACCGCGACAAAGCTTCTTCTCGTTGTGGAGCTACTGATGGGCGACATCCCCGAGAGATCGACCTTCCGCCAGCCCACCCTGGAGCTGGCCCTCCATCCCTACTTCCTGCTGGTGCAGGCCGTGCGTGTCGGCAACCTCGAAGACTTCGAGACCATCATCGCAGACCACGCCGACATCTTCCGACGGGACGGTACCTACACTCTGATCCTTCGCTTGAGGCAAAACGTCATCAAGACGGGTATTCGCATGATGTCCCTGTCCTACTCTCGGATCTCCCTGCGGGATATCTGCATCCGCCTCCACCTCGGAAGCGAGGAGTCCGCCGAATACATTGTCGCCAAGGCCATTCGCGATGGTGTCATTGAAGCCACTCTGGACCGCGAGCGTGGCTTCATGAAGAGCAAGGAGGTCGGAGATGTCTATGCCACACGAGAGCCCGGCGAGGCTTTCCACGACCGTATCCGCGCCTGTCTTGCGCTGCACGACGAGAGTGTCAAGGTAAGATGACGCCAACATACTTTTGATGCAATGTCAGACTAACAAACCAACGCAGGCTATGCGCTTTCCCATGAACCAGCACCGTCTCGAGCTGAAGAATGCACAGGAGGCCCGTGAGCGCGAGAGGGAGATGGCCAAGGAGATTCAGGAGGGCGACCTCGACGAGGATGATCTCGGCGGCGAGTTTGACGGCATGTAAACACTCTTGGCTTCTTTGTTGTGTTACCTACGATTCGCGCGCTCTCCCTTCGACTGCTTGGCCAACGGGACGCGTGCGCGCTGTGTCTTTAATTTGCCTTTTCGGACGGCCTTGAATTATCTGGCTCTGGGGAAATAGACCACCCGGGTTGCGGTACGATCGAGGCGAAGCAAGGCAACAAACCAAGAATGACAGGTGTGTCTGCTTTTGCGAGGGGGGGAGTATGCGTGTGTAAGCGGGCTGCTTGTGTGCGCTCGTTTGTGTACTAGATATGGTGAAGACAGTGGCCGCTTCGGCAAACTGAGTTGCTATTCTTACATATGTCTCTGCCTGGTGTCGTAGTGAACGCCGCTCTCAGGCCTCGACAGTCAGCCGGGCGATGTTAAGCCAGCTTGTTTCCGTGCCCGTTCTGTTTCCTGACCCAACAATCGAGGGCATCAGCATGTCACACCGGCGGGTCGACCCTCAAGTATCACAAGTATAAAGTAGATGGCTGCAGGTACCCGCTGCAAGGCGGATTCGCTCTACAGCCGCCTCATGGCTTTCCGTAGGCAAGCCACTCTTGCGGCACGAGCCAGTGCCGGCAATTGTCCCAGAACGACTTGCCGACTGGCGCGGATAGTCGTACCTGTGGCGTGCAGCATGAAAAGCCCACGGCCAGTCTTGCTCTCTGGCTTGTATCTAAGATCGCACGGTGTGGAAGGGCTAGCAAACTGACGGATGCGAGGAAGTGAGAGGGTGTAAAGCCCCGACTCGTCGTGACAGGCATGGTCCCATTGCAGATTGGCGTGTCACAGGGAAGAATACACGGACAAGACCATATCGACAACGCTTCATTACTTCATCATGTCTATCGCTTTAACTCTAACTGAAATTAATGATATCTTGCTCTTCCCCCGCCGCCCGAACCTGAAGGATAACGTCGCCCATTCACGATGAAAGGCAAAGGCTTCTTGGCCGAAGGCGACGGGGCCGTGACTGCGTTCCACATCTCGCGGATGGTCGCGCGCTGGTTCGGCAGCATGCTGTATTGCAAGCTGTAGAGGTTTCTTCGGTTTATGGGCGGGACAAATTGGCCGGTGAGCAGGGACAGCAGCACGCGCGGGGAGAGGTAGTGCTTGCGGATGCGGTTGCCCATTTGAAAGTACTGGTGAAACATGGCGCTGAATTTGAGAGGTATCGGCTGTGTTCGCGTCAATACGTGATGCAGGCTGCACGAGGTGACATGATGACGAGCGTACCTTGAGATATATGACCGAAGTCGGGGTCTCGGTAGCGGCGTCGTGATGAAACTTCACGCCAACGGTATCTCGAAGCTCATAACGAATGCCACCTTTGGTTTTGTCAGCCCCGAGTCACGATTTCTCTAGGATTAAGCTGCTTACCAGGCAGACGCCCGGGATCCTTGACCCGCAGCATGAGTGCGAAGAGGGGGAAGTGATTCAGACATGAAAGGAGAGTGTCGAAGACTGCTTTCAAGCTGATGATGACCATGCGAGCGACGGCAAAATTAAGGTAGAACACCACAACAGTCGGCAAGAGAAAGAAGAGGAGTGTGAAAAGGATGGTGCCAACGAGCAGCTGATCGAGATCGTAGTCGCACGAATCGATACGATTGCGGAGGATGTTGTGTTTCTTGCCCCGAAAGAGGTGAAAGAGCGAAATGAGGATGGTCAGCTGCCAGTGGAAGATGCGCGCAGACGCCAAGTAGAAGCAGTGGATGTGTATCGTTAGGATCGAGAGAAGGTCAGAGGACATGGCGATGGGCATGCTTGCCCCGGCGAAACTGGAGAACCCCACGAACCACACGATGTGAGGGAGCACCTTCTGAACAAACACGATACAGCCTATCAAGAGTTAGCGGCAAGCAAAACCTCACGACAACGAGCGCAACACACCTGACCAGTACTCGATGACCCAGAGGAACAGGTCTCCGAGGAACAACGCTAGCTCGCTGTTGAGCTTCAAGCCAGCCGGATACCCCATAAGCCAGGAAATGCTTCGTCGCAGGGCGTCCACCGTATATGTCCGCAACAGCTGCGCAACCGTGTTTGCGACCCAATCCGCATTGTCGATGATGTAGGAGCCCAGGGCAATGCCGATGATGACATCGTTGGCCACCAGCCAAAGGCTGTTGTAGAACCTGATGTAGTCTGGATGGCTGGTGGTGATGCTCTCCCAATTATCCTTGCGCTGTCGTAGCGTCCTGTACTGCAGCGGCCAATAACAGAATTGTTGTAACCGGATCTCGACTTGTTGCGCGGTGGCTGAGATGTCCTTGAGAGCAGCGTAGTGCGGCCGGGCCCGCCACTCCAGAATCTGAAGCAGCACCTCGGCCATGGTTCGATGGCCCATCAGCATGTACACGAAGCCCCATTGAACAATGGGAAACAGGTACAGCACGACAAGATCCCACACATAGTTCCTCATGGTCTCAGCATGCTCGACGACGCGCTCGGATACACTCAGCGCCCTTTTGGGACGGGTTCCTATCCGGGAGACGTTTTTCTGAAGCAGGCGCTCGAGCTCGTACGCCCAATTGACCTGGCTGACGATCTTTGGCAGGGCCTTCTCCTTCGAGGACGGCGAGCGCTTAATGATGATGTGCTGCTTGAGCTTCTCGACGAGCTTGCCTTTCTCCTCCTTTTTCCGAGTCTCCAGCCTCTCGTGTTCCAGCTCGCTTTCCACCTCTTCGGCGCCTGGCGAGTTGTTGTCGAGCGCAAGCGAGATGGGTCGCAAGGATATGTACTGCATCCTGCTGGGTACAGGTCGGTCGTAGAGGATGATCTGGATGCTCGTGGCCTTGGCGCAGGTGATTCGTGGCACACGCAGCCCGCCCATGGTGACGGCCGAGATGAGGAACGGGTCCAAGACAACATCGTCGCCAGCGTTCGTCAAGCCCAGGACATGCATCGAGGCATGACCGCACCGCTCGTAGATGCTGCTGACGGGGTGAGGGGAGTTCCGAAATAGCGTCCCAACCTTGAAGGCGAACTCGACATGGCCAGGCTGTCAATTCACGGTCAGCAAGACTCCCCAAGGCAGCGTCCGACCCCCGCACGCGGAGCTTGCTCACATCAACATGGTCCAGCACCGCAACGACAAAGACATCCAGAGGCGAGTTGCGCCACCCCACCACAACGCCGGGCAGCTCGGACCTCTGGATGTCTGTGGGCCAAAATATCCTCATCAAGCCATCGCTTCCTTGCATGACAGACAGCCGCGATACCGCGCAGCGCGATCAGAAAGAGCCCCTCCTACGTAGTTGTTCTCGAGCCGATACGCCAGAGGCGGTAGATCGTGGGTGCTGCAGCAGGGATCGCTTCGTTAGCCTAGCCCATCTTTGGAAAGGAGAGCGAGTTGCACATGCACAGAGCAGGCCTGTCTCGTGGGAGGGGTTGATCGGTCCACAAGGGGGGGTTGCGAGCGGTCGTACCAAGGTGGCCTCTCTCGTCGCCAGTCGTTCCACGGGTATGAAGATGAAGCAGTAAAGGAGGGTCAGAAGAGCGAACCCCTTGGTGGCGCGTTGCTATAGGCGGTCACAGACATGGTCAGAAGGTGTGGTGCGGTGCGGCGCAAGCGAACCAGGGACGGGGATGCAAAGCTTACAACGACTCCGTAGTCCCAGGCAAAGATGGCAAGCTCATAGAGGCGCGTAACGAGATCCCATCGAGCGGTGATATAGCCGGCTACGAAGATGGCAAGGCTGACAACCGAGAGTGGGTGCATAGAAACGCTATGTTCTGGGGCATCGCATGCCGAGCTCGGAAGACGTCGCCAAGAGGGGGGTTGAAGCTTGAAATCGGAGAATCGGTGGGTGGGACGTGGCAGGAAGTGCGAGTGCGACACGCAGGCAAAAGCTTCGAGGGGGACAGCTGTGGAGGGGGGTCGCTCAGAATGGGCGACTTGGGAAGGTATCGAGGAAATGTGTCGGGTCTCGTCTCTTGTCGGTTCGAGCAGAGTCAGGTCTGCTATAGGGTATCACAAAGTCGGGGAAGCTTCACGTCGCACCAAGGGGTGTCGAAGGTAGAGGGAGGGGCCACTTCCAGGTTCCTCGTCGACTGCGGTAGCAGTGCGTCCGGTGAAGCCATTTGCCATTTCCCGTTTCCCAGCGGCCCCCTGCGCGTGCAGGTCCAGACCAGGCGGCGGGCCGCCCAGGTGTGTCCAATGGCGTCACCTGGGAACGAAATGGCCTTGGTCCACCGCACGGGTGGATCGCCAGGGATCTCTCTGGGCCCGCTAAAAGGCCCGGCACTGGCGCCCCATGCCCTGGCCGTTAGGGACCTTTGGGGGGGACGGGGGCAGGCTCCAGGCTTGCTAGGGAGAGTCACGTGCGGGTTGTGCACTCCAAACTGCTGTGTAGGGAGGTGGCTTGGCTGCCTGGGTAATTCGCTGCTGAGGAATGAATGCACCGCCAGCCCGGCTCAAGAAGCTTCGAAGAGAAGAAAGGGCAGGTTTGAATCGTCAATAAAGAGCCGCGCGCGTCACTCGGCTTTGCTTGTGGTTGCGTCAAATCGTGATGGTGAATTGTGTGTACTAGATTCTAAATTCCAGGAAGCCAAAATGGGATCCTGGAGACATCGACGGATGTCTTCGAGTTGAGATGGAGTGCCCGAATCAAAACCCCATACTCCTGTCCCAATGCAAGTAGCACCGATACACAAGCCGTTCTGCGAATCATGTCAGCCGTGAGCTGCCTACCAAGAATGTTGTGAACATACACTTTCGGCCCAGGTACGCTGCGTCGTTCTCCCTGTTGTCTTCTCTCGACTCGTCCACCAGCTTATCGATGCCGCGGTCCTTGATCGCGACCGTCAAGCACTTCTGGTAGCTCTTGAAGAGATCCGCGCACTCGTTGTTATCGGCGCCGACGCCTCGCAGGTACTCTGGTGAGGATGTCAGATGTCAGATACAGCGAGCGGGCGGCCGGGATGAACGGGATGAACCTACTCTCGCTGTACCACTTTAAGAAGCAAGTGTCATATCGCCTAGTCGGTCCTGTGAGCTTCCCGTCGTTCAACAAGCAGAATAGGAGTTCTCACTCCTTGACCTCATTGCACTCGGGCGCGAGAGAGGCTGACATTTTGATATCGGGGACCGCAATGGGTGGAAGGGTGAGTGAGGGAGGCGAAGAAGTGAGGTCACAAGCTGCCCCCAGGTTCTCCAAACGAAGTGAAGCTCTGAGGTACGTACCGATTTAGTACCTGGCTCCAAGGCTGCTGGACTGCTGGCCCGGGCTCACTGCGACGAAGATCCAGGGCCCATCCAATGTCGAGGCCGAGCCTCAGGTAGACCGAATAACCATAGTTCAATAATTTCCCTCTTCTGTGTCCCCTCCAATTAGCTCAGAGAGCTCATGACCAAACAGATATTATCAATAACTCGAGCTCTCTTCTTTGCGCGTCTTGACCCGGTTGCGCATCGCCTCGGCCGGCGCGTCTTATCGATAGCGGGACCAATCTTATCGCAACAGGAAGCGACGCTTTGCGCTACGATTTTTTGACCCAGCCCACCTCAACTTCGACGCCCGACAAGGTCGACATCATCGCAACCCCCAGACCATACCATACCCTCGCCATGGCCTCGTCGGACTTCAAAGCCGTGCAGGACGAGGTGCAGGCGGCGCTCGTCACGACAGTCAAGTCCGCCAACCGCATCGCCGCCGAGGATCTCGCCTTCCAGCGCACCGTCAACCCCTCCGTCGCCGACGAGCTCGACGAGACGACCACGCGTCTGTTGGATCTTTCTCACAAGCTCCTGCAGTCGGCTGCCGAGGTCTGCGGACAGGGTAGCGTTCCCACGCTCGAGGATGCCGACGATGTGGACATGCACTGGCGCAAGATTGTCGATGTGCTCGACAACGTCCTCGAGAAGGCAGACCGGTCCATTGACGAGTTCACCGGAGTGCTGAAGAGGAAGGATGCGCCTACGGAGACGGTAAGCTACATGTTCGAGGCTTTCCAAGATGCGAATAACTTGCTGACACCCACGAAGACGCCCAACGCAAAGAAGCCTAGGACCGCACTTGCCTCCAACATGAGGAACGCCAACATGGCCAAGCCTCAACTCGTCTTTGAGCACCCAGTGGACAACACATCGTGGAAACCCGTTCTTTCGAAGAAGCCCCACGCGACCGTTCCTCTCGAGGCCAGCTTGGCGACCAATGCAACAGATGCAAGCTCCAGACACCCATACGAAGCTGAGATTCTTTCTGCGAAATACCCGGAGCGCGTCTACCAGAAGGCCGAGCCCATCCTTTACCAGCCTGTCAAATCCACCACCGCGAAATGGGTCGACACATACGAGGGTGTCCTCGAGATGCTGGAGGAGCTCAAGGAGGCGAAGGAGATCGCAGTGGACCTGGAACATCACGACACCAGGTCATACGCCGGTCTCCTCTCCCTCATGCAGATCAGCACACGCGATCAGGACTGGATTGTCGATACTCTGAAGCCGTGGCGCCATCAGCTCGAGGTTCTCAACGAGGTGTTTGCCGACCCGACGATCATCAAGGTATGTTCGGCAGAATGACAATTTACGACGTCAGCTAACAACCCAGGTCTTCCACGGCGCGCACATGGACATGCAGTGGCTGCAGAGAGATCTCGGCCTGTACATCAACGGATTGTTCGACACCTTTTTCGCTGCAGAGATACTCGGCTACCCCCAACGAAGCTTGGCATACCTCCTCAAGCGATTTGTCGACTTTGACGCCGATAAGAAGTACCAAATGGCGGATTGGCGCATTCGGTGAGTTTCGAGATTTCGATACTAATTCCCCTTCTTCTCTAACATGAAACAGACCACTCCCCGAAGAGATGTTCTACTATGCCCGGTCTGACACCCACTACCTGCTTTATATCTTCGACAAGATTCGCAATGAGCTGCTCGAGGCGTCAGACCGCAGCAAGCCCGAAACCGACATCATCGAGCAGGTGCTGCAGAAATCCAAGGAGCTCTCCCTGAGCCGGTACGAAGGCCTTGACTTCAACGCGGAGACCGGCCACGGCTCCAGGGGCTGGTACAACGTCCTGCTGAAGAACCCCATGCCGTTCTCGGGCAAGCAGTTCGCGGTGTACCGGGCCATATGGAAGTGGCGAGACGACACGGCGCGCCGGCTGGACGAGAGCACCGGCTACGTCCTCCCGAACGCCGCCATCGCCGAGATCGCGCGGCACATGCCGCCGGACGCCAAGGCCCTACACAGCCTGATCCACAGCAACTCGATCATCGCGAAGCGAAACGTCACCGACATCTGGGCGGCGTTCAAGAAGGGTCGCGACGAAGGCGACGACAGCCAGAGCCTGCTCCGGTTCTTCCAGGACGACCCCCACGCTTCGACGACGAAGCGAGCCGCGCAGAAGCCCCGGGAGCGGGCGGCGGACCTCCCCGACGACGTTCAGTCCGGTAAGCTCGACCGATCGCAGCTGTTCGGTGACGTCCCCATCAGCTCCAAGTGGGAAACCTCCCTGGCGAGCAGGCCCCAGGGGTACGTGCTGCTGCCGTGGCAGAGGATCCTGCAGGAGGCAGGCACCAAGGTGCTGTCCACGTCGGAAGACGTGGAGATGGCCGACAAGCAGCCCGAGCCTGCCGCGCAGCCCGCGCCGGCGGCGGAAGAGGAGCCCGACCGGGAGTTCACGCTGCGGAGCGGGCTAAAGCGGAAGCAGGCGGTGGAGGAGGAGGAGGAGAGCGAGTCCAGCTCGGAGGAAGAGGAAGACGACGATGACGACGCATCCGACGTCGAGGAGGAGATCGAGATGGAGGACGAAGAGGCCAAGCTCGAGCGCGAGAAGAAGGAGCGCAAAGCGGCCAAGCTGCAGCGGAAGGCGGCCAAGCGCGCGGCGAAGAAGAACACGGCCGGCGAGGGCGACGACGAGCTGGAGGAGAGCAGCGATGCCAAGGCGGGCCGCAAGTCGGCGTCGGCGTCGGAGCCGGACTTTGAGGGGGCGGACAAGGCCGAGAAGAAGCGCAAGAGGCTGGAGAAGAAGGAGCGCAAGGCGGCCAAGGAGGCGAAGAAGCAGGCCAAGGCGGCGCGCAAGGCGGAGGAGGCCGCGGCCGCCGCAGCAGCCGGCACCCCCGACAAGTTCGACTACAGCAAGGCCAGCTCGGTGCTCCACGCAGGGCGCAACAGCGGCGGCGGCGTGCAGAAGGAGAGGTTCGACCCCTATTCCAAGACGGGCGAGGACGGACCCAAGGGCGCGAGAAAGGCGCCGCCTCTGCACGGCGGACGAAGCGCTACGTTCAGAAAGTAGGGGTCACGATGCTGCCATACCCGGGCATAACATCACGACGGCAGGGCCTTGGCTCTGCGAGATACAACAACAAACAAGAACGGCCACAACGCAATGTGAAGAAGCACTCCAACATTACTGATCAGCCCGGGGACCCCACAACTCATGTCGTTGGGGTGCGCCTCGCGCCCTAATGTGACAAGTGGATCAACCTGGGGACTACCAACGCATGCCGCCCCCGCGCCGACGTCCAACGCCGAGACAAGAGCCGTTGCTGGTTGGTCCGGGATCGGGCGTACTCTCAGCTGGGCTGAGGGGGGAAGCATCACGACGGCATATAAGTAGCCACTCACTTGCGTAACGGTGAAGGAACATCACGTAGATAATAATTATCAATTGACCTGTCTACTAAGCAACTCGAACATCATGGCAGACCAATCGGCGGTCGTTCACCCCCAGAAGCTCCCGGACGACACCCATCATGTCATCGTCAAGCTCGAGGCCATCCACGTCAATGCTCCCGAGGTCGACACTTCGCCCTACACTCACGAGACCATCGAGTACGAGTATACGGCTCCTACGGCACACGAGCTCGTCGCTGCGAGGATTCGAGAGGCGAGCATCATTCTCACGACGACGGTGCCCGTCAACGCCAGCACCTTGGGCGAGGCCCCGTATCTGTGAGTTGAGTCGGGATGCCAGCGAAGAGGCATCAGGGGCAGAGTCTGATGAGAGCCAGAAAATGCATCATCACGGAAACGACAGGCACGAACCACGTCGATCTCGAGGAGTGCCGTCGTCGCGGCATCACCGTCTTTTACTCGCCCGACGCCACCATGGAGGCTGTCTCCGAACACGCCCTCGCCATGGTGCGTCCCCCTTTCCTAAAGACCCTCATCCCTGGTTCATCCATGTTCGGCGTCAACGATGGAGAAGCACAGCAGCTCACAGTCCCAGTACTTCACCACCCGCCGCCGCCTCCTCGTCCTCACCAACGCCATGTCGACCTACACCCCCTCGACGCCCAACGCCTGGAAAGCCAGCGGCAGCATGTCGTCCCTCCTCCGTGACGCCGACGGCCGCCCGCCACACACATGCCAGAACGAAACGGTCGGCATCCTCGGCTACGGGCCTATCGGTGCGTAGACTTCCATGCCCGTCTCCTCTCTTCTTCTCTGGCACTCGCCCTCCACGGCCGCAGCGCAGGGTAGGACATCATGCTGACACGGGCAGGCCGTCGGATCGCCGCCCTGTGCACCGCCCTCTCGATGCCCACCCTCATCGCCGCCCGCAAGGACCACCCGCTCCCCGTCCCGGACGGCCGCACCCCCTTTGCCGAAGTCCTTCGTGCCGCGACCGTGCTCTTTGTCGTCGTTCCTCACACCCCTGACACGGCCAACTTCATCGCCGCCCCCGAGCTGGCCGTCATGCGCCCGGATGCCGTACTCATCAACGTCGGCCGCGGCGGCACCGTTGACGAGGAGGCGCTGCTGGCTGCGGTCCGAGAGAGACGGCTGTACGGGGCTGCGACGGACGTTTTCGCAATCGAGCCGACGGGCTCGGGAGCTGACAGCGTGCTGTTAGGGAGGCAGGTCCGGGAGGAGGGACTCAACGTCGTGGTGAGTCCACATCTAGCTTGGTGTGCGGACACGACGAGGATAAATGTGAGGAGGGTGGTTGGGGAGAATATCAGGGCGTATCTGACTGGTGGAGAAAAGAACCTCGTGTTGGAGGGGAGGTCATAGGACCAGGTGAGTTGAGGGAGACCAGGATTGAGACGAGGTATACAGAAATGTGACAGGCTGCCACCTTGACAGTGTCTTCGTCAGTCATCCAGCAATACGGGTAAGAATCTGTGTTGGTCGGGAAGTGAGCTGTATGCCCCTTTGTTGGACAGCCACCGTCTGTCAGTCGAGATATCGCGCAATTATCCACGGCGAGCTTCGTTGACGCACGACGCTGCTCTACTCCAGCCAAGTTGAAAATGGGTGAGGGGAGTGTTGGCAACTTCGCCATTGGCTGGTCAGCCTACTGTACTTACATCCCCGGTGGATCGATTGGTGAAGAGTGTCCCTCAAAATATCCGGAGGGGAGCAGCTGCAGGCAAATGCAGCTTGCCTAACCCACCGACTGATCCTCAGCATCCCCAACCTTGTCTTTTCGCAGTGCTTACGGGCAGCTCAATAACAAACCCTGACAGCTTCTTCAGTCTCACGTAACGTCCAGGAACATGACTGATTGGCACGATCCGTCGTGTCGCCGCCTCGATCTCGTCACGTTTGATGGAACGGCGAGCTGCATGAGCTGCGGCTCCGTTGCCCCAGAGGACGACTCATCACCAGATATATCTCATGCGCACGAGATCTACTGGCCCATCGAGGAAACAGAGTTAAGGCTTCTTGTCCTAGAGCCTGGAGACTTTCACGAGCCCCTCCACTGCCGCCTCGCCACGACGTCGGTGCTGGACTCGCCTGCGTATGATGCCATCTCTTACACCTGGACCGATGAGTCCGGTGATACCACCAAGTCTGGGACTGTACGTCTCAACGCACAAGCCTTCGGTATTACGAGAAATTGTGAGGCTGTCATGAGGCGCGTGCGCCGGCAGTATACCCAGCGGACTATCTGGGTGGACGCCATCTGCATCGACCAGGAAAACGACCGCGAAAAGGGTCACCAGGTCCGACTGATGCCACAGATCTACTCCAAGGCACGTGAGGTGCTCATTTACATCGGGGAGTTCGAGACGGCGTCAGAAGAGTATTTTGTCCGGGATCTGGAAGCCGGTCAGGTTGACTGGGCCGGCCTCGGTCGCGCGTCGGCGGTCATGAACCTGTTGGAAAGACGATATTTCTCACGCGTCTGGGTCCTTCAGGAAGTGGCACTCGCCAAAAAAGCTACGTTGATCTGCGGAGATCACTCGATGCCTTGGCTGTCGTTTTCGCGCGTCATGGTCCGTCAAGCCCCGGACTTAGGGATCCGGCTGCTGCCGGCGGTTCTGCGTTTCGAACAACCGACGTACAGGGACTGGACGAGCGTGCTGGACTTGCTAGACTTTGCCAGGGCCACCGAAGCATCTGACGCGAGGGACAAGATCTATGCGGTGTTTGGGCTCATTGCCTGCGCCGAGTCGGAGGGCCTCGTAGCTGATTACACCGTGCCAGTAGAAGTGGCCAACCTCAGGATGGCCTGTTGGCTAGCCCAGAGATATGGGCTTCCGGGGCTCATCGCGAGGGCGTTCCACTCACAGGTAGACGACCAAAGCACACCCGGTCTACAGTGGGTCCCCGACTGGTCAAAGAGGATGGCAACCGTTGAGTCCAGATCCCGGGATTTATGGATCATAGGTTCGAGGCGTACCGAAGGGCTATACAAAGAGTACAACATGGGCAGCCGGAGGCAGCCCAGCGATTTCGTCTGGAACATGTCGGAGAAGCCGCTGCCTGTGCGCGTGGACGACGAAACCAGAGCCATGAGGCTGACTGCGTGTCGAATCGGTACACTCGAGTCCGTGTGTCGACAAAGCATCAGCTCGCTTCGCACGAGAGTCGGAATGTGGGAGATGGTTATGCAGGAGGACACAGGTGAGCCAATACACTGGAGGATGAAGCAACCGCGTCTGTCCGATGAGGATATGAATGGGTGGTTTTACAAGAGCAGCAATGGTTTACCCTTGAATATTGCCGAAGAGTGGCTGAGGGAAGAGTATCTGCTGAGGTTCACAGGCCTGGAGAGCTGTCAGGAGCGGCTTCAAGACGAGGTGTTCGTGGTTCCCGCCGGCGATGGCGAGGGTTGTGTTGAGAATAACTACCAGTGGAATGGGATGGAGGCCGATCTGTCCTGTACTGGAGACTTCCGATCCTTCCAGGCCAGATTGACTGCCTCTGGGCAATCACCTCGACTGGTCGAGCATGTCTTGGTCTTGAGCCGACATGGGTTGCAGCCCGGGGAGTTTCTGCTTCGTGGCATAGTGTACATGTTCCAGCAACACGACGGCGACTTTTTGAGTGACTGGCCCACGGGGTCCGAATCACGAGCATGGGAGCCGTCGAAGAGCGTGTTCGAGGAGATCAAGATTTTGGCATGACAGTTATGGTGTTGGTGCATGGCTCAGGGTTGGACATGTCCGAGGCGAGAGAGATGATGAGGAAGAGGAGATGATCAGGTTGAGACCCGTTGAGGACGCATCCATCGTTGTCAGTTCAGTAGCTCCTGCCGCTGGGCCACATGGTGCGTGTGACGGCGGGAAGCTGCTACTGACACGACCCTGCAACGTCCCTGCCGAGTTGAGATTGATATAGAAGGCACACCGCAACTTCATCTATCCCAATGTGTCATGGAACGGAAATACCGTGAGGCCCAACAACCATCCACTTCATCCAACCAACAAGAGATGATGTTGAGAGCTCGCTCTCCTCAAACGCCCTGTCACCCACAGGCCACTGCATCACAGCAATGTCGAGATGGGGACGTCGTATTAGAGGGTGCAATTCCCGGTCTTTCCCGGCCAGGGCTGGTGGATCCGGATGTGTCCGTCGCACCCAATCCCAGGGCGTCAGGGTTACATCAGACCAGCCAGGCCTCAGGCATCTGCAGGAACCATCGCCAATCTTTCCTTTCTTCCATTTTCCTTCTTCCGCCGGAACACCAGGGGGGCTTCAGCAGCTGAACATGCTTGGTACGGCACCTCAGGCATGACAGGCCGTGGGGGTCGACGCAACCGGCATTGTGGCCTCAGGATTCCCTCTCACGACACGACACGGCACGATTCAGCATTTGTTGCCTGGCGGCAGACAAACTCCAGCCACCAACTGTAATTCACCGTCATGGATACAGCGTCGGAGCGACTGATCGTTTTGGCATCTTCGTTCACGACAGCCTCCTTCGCGCCCCGATCAAGTGTCAAAGCCCGTGACAACTGCATCCTGCGGCGACATCGGAGCGACGACGAGGAGCCCCTGGCACGGTACCGAACAAGGAACGAGAGCTGCGTCATTTTACAGTGCTCTGACACAGTTGTGCCAGCCAGCCGCAGAGCCTCAGGCAACCCAAAATCTTCCTGTCGGATCGAGGTGACAGATCCGCTGGCCTGGCTTGGAAAACTCTGCTCGCCCGAGACAAGCTCGGACGAGTCAGGACCCACACCCAATCTCCTCATGTTCCCGCCTGCCGTTTGCTTTGCCCGTTTCGCTCGGTCATCTCCCTCTTCACCACTCTCAGACCTCGGGGCATCGGTCCAAAGGGACGCACCCGAGATCCCGGTCCCCCATTGGCGGAACTCTCGTGTCCAGCTGGACGAGCGAGCCAAAGCCAAGCCAGCCAGCCAGGTGCCAGCTTCGCCCAGCAGAGCGACGAGGTGCAGTGCACTGCGTTGCCTGTCGGCAGAGATTTCGGCGGCCGGCCGGGATCTAACGTAGCGACATGCCAGGGGCCTATCCTTGAGCTCATCCCAGCGTCGGTTGGCGGACGCCCTGTCCGAGGGATCAGCGACTGCGATTTTTTCGAACCGACGACCGCCGATGAGGCCCGACCAAGGCCTTTGCTGTCGAATTCGAGGATAGAGAGACGAGCTTCCGGGAACCGAAACCCTTCCTCACGTCCCAACATCGAAAAATGGCCGTCTCGTCGTCCCCTTTTTATCCCTCACGGCTTCCAGGTCGAAACTGGTGGTCCCACTCGTCTGGTTCGGCTCTCGCAGGGATGAGGCAGGGGAGGGCCCACCCACGTGTGAGCGTCACTTTTGCACCTGGACTTCGGATTGGGTTTTGCGCCTCACAGTGGGGGCTGCCTGAGGATCGTTGTGGGGGTCAACATCTGATGCCTTTTTTGGCGCGTCTTTCGAATCTCGGAGCAGGCCATTCTTGCTGCCTCCTGATGGGAGTGCTTCAGGGTACGAGTGTACTCCCTCACGTCCAAACCAGGACACACGACGACCAAGTCGTGCGAGTGCTGCGAACGGAATCAGAGTTGCCATGGTCTGAAGGCTGAAAGACGAGTGTGCTGGCGAGAAAGACAGAGTGGTCATTTCTTATCAGACAACTTGGGCCATAAGAAAAACTTGCGCGGGCCAAAAACTCGCCAGCCCACTTTCATGATTCGTGCCACTCAGCCAAGCGTTCCAGTGAACCTCAGGCCCTCTCCTCCGTGAACCTCAGGCTTCCAAGGCTCCCCTTTCTTCCTCTCGAGATGACGCCGTCCCGACATTGCCCGAGTCAGCCAGCAACCACCATGATCCCCAGCGAGCGAAACGGATGGCCCCATCCCATGTCTCGTCTGTGGATTCCATCGCCTCGCTCATTACGGTCCACCGGTCATTCCCACTGCCCGGCATGGAAAAACGTCTCTGCCTCAGCCCGCTCGACGGACACCGATCCTGGGCGAGCAGGGCCCTGATTGATCCGACCGGCCTATGATGTTTCGCCCTGGGCCACCTTCCCGCGGTCCGGCACCCCCCCTGCCCTATCACTCTACCGAGCTTCGAGCTTTTCCTTCCTCCCCGATCTTTTTTCTCTTCTTCTCTTCCACCCTACCTCACCTCCAATCCAGTCCTTGAGCTTTATCTCTCCTTCTCTTTCTCCTTCCAATCCAGCAAGCCTCTCCTCTCCATCCCGTCTATTCCACATCTCTCCCTCCATCAGACAAAATGGCCTCCACTCGTGTCCTCGCCTCTCGCCTGGCTTCGTCCATGGCTCGCCCTGCCGTCCGCGCCGCCCCCATGGCTGCCACCAAGCGCACCATCACCGGTGAGTGAAAATTCGACAGCCGGGCCGTCCGAGAGCCAATTGGCACCCGACGACCACGACGACAGCTTCAGCCATACTGATGACAGCTCCTCTGCAGGCTTCTCCAGCGCCCGCCCCCAGGTCGCCCTCAAGGCCAACGCCAGCCGCATGTTCCAGAACGCCCAGGCCAAGCGTGCCTACTCCTCTGAGATCGCTCAGGCCATGGTCGAGGTCTCCAAGAACATCGGCCGCAGCGCAGGGTAGGACATCATGCTGATCGGTATCGGTCTCGTCTTCGCTGCCCTCCTCAACAGCGTTGCCCGCAACCCTGCCCTCCGTGGCCAGCTCTTCTCCTACGCCATTCTGGGTTTCGCCTTCGTCGAGGCCATTGGTCTTTTCGACCTCATGGTTGCCCTCATGGCCAAGTTCGTATGTTTCGTCCGCCGATCCGCCATGCACCGAGCGTCCGCTAACCCCCTTTTCAGACCTAAACGCTTCGCACACCGATATGAGCGAGGTGGTGGCAATGTCGTGAAGTCGACCCGCTTCCGACAGGCCGCACTGTGCCCGAATCGTCCGCCACCCTGGATCGGACGTCCCACAGCGCTGCTGTTCCCCGCATAGCGACAGATAGAGTAATAGACGGGATAGACAACCGGAGGGTACGACACTTTTCTTTTGGAGAGGATGGTGGTGGTCATCGCGGAGATGGCAAAGGCCTTCTGGCCTGTTGTATAGATGGATGACATGAGGAAAACGGGGAGGGTGGATTGCCCACGAGCTGGGCTCTTTCACGCCTCCTCAACCCAATCCCCTCCTGGGCGAGAGCCTGGGAACCTCTTTTGTAAAAATAACAAAAAACTCATCCCCTACGTTTTTGTCCTCAGACTTGTTCGTTCCACTTGAATTGGGTTTTGACAGCACGCTTGCGATCTCGAATTGACAGCTCTCCACTCTTGAATTCCGAAGCTCGACTGCGAGCTTGAATTGATCCCCGTGATTGGCAATCTGTCCAGACGGGAAGGGGAAGAGTGAAGGGAGGGAGATGCGGAGAGCCGAGAGGGCGCTGTGAGTGGGCGGGCTAACCTCGCCGGCTGGCGCGCCCATCGTGACCAAACTGCCCTCTCCCTGATCATCGTGGCACGGGGCCTCTGGCGGATACGCTCCGGGGTCATGGCAGGGAAGGGGAGCCCAGCCCCCGAGCCCCCATAGTTCCCCCCTACTTCCTTGGAACCGCGAGCCAGCGAGTCGTTGCGTGCGTGCAACCCCCCGAGCTCCTCCCTCGGCCAGCTCGGCGGAGGGGAGACAATTCGCGCACTTGCCGCGCCGGCAGGTTGCAGTCCGCTCATTCCTCCACGATGCGGTGCGACGGGAAAGCCTGCACACTCACGATGGGGATTCGTCCTCGGGCACCTCGTCCCTCGTGGCACTGGCCAGGCAGGACCAGTGTGTCCGTCCATCCCCCTCTCTCTTCGTCCCTTTTCCCTCGTCCGTCCGGGGAACCCGTCCGTTTGCCCCCTGGCCAGCAGATCCTCGCGGGGAGGAGGCGAGGGCCCGGCGCCGCCCCGTTTTGCGCGCTGTCGACTCGCTGGGTGAGCGGGCTTATCGCCAGCTGGCTCCATTGCGAACCCACGCTGTGCGGGTCGGAGGGCTCCACAGGTGGCATCATGACTTGGGGGGCCCGCGGCCGTTTTGGTTGCTTGTTCCGTTTCTTGTGCTCCGGGGGCACCGTTTCGAGGCGCGAGAGGGCGGTGTCGGCGGGCAGGCTTCTCTGGGGAGAAGGTGGTCGTGACGATTTGACGGCATGTCGTTGAAATGCTTGGGAGGGGAGAAAGGTAGCCTTGCAGAGGGAGACGGGAGTTGGGGTTCCCCCTCACGCGCGTTTCCCGATGCAACCTGCCCGGGGGTTGGGGATTGCTTGGTTTCGGTGAAGACTGCCGTCGGTGTGCAGCATGGTGACCGGTGAGTCGGTGATGGTCACGTGATTAGTTCAATGTCTTTGCCCGTAAAGGCACCCACCTACCAGGGTAACTGACATGTTAAGTGCTCGAGTTTGCATAGCATAAGGCGAGATCAACGAGAGTGACGAAAACATTGTATTGATTTCTCATGAGTAGGCATCCTGCAGTGGTGCTGACTTGCCGTGGGCAAGTCGCAATAATCCGAGCACAGCATGTGGTGCCAACCACCACAAATGTGACGCGGTTTGCTGGCCACACTTCTGGAGCACACAGCAAAAGACAAAAGCTGATCTCTCACCCCTCATCCCCCATTTGAATGCCTCGTACTGGAATCGAACCAGTGATCTCATCATTACTAGTGATGCGCTTTACCACTAAGCCAACGAGGCGAAGCAAGTCAGGAAGACTCGGAATCAGAGAGCAGGTTGCCTCGTACTGGAATCGAACCAGTGATCTCATCATTACTAGTGATGCGCTTTACCACTAAGCCAACGAGGCGGATTTGCTTGTTGTTATGACTAAGCGGGTCGGATTGCATTATGTCGGCACTGTCGTAGACGACGGAGGGTGAGGGTCCGGAAGTATTGCGTTTTTATCGTGGGCTGTGGGACGTGGGAATGGGGTGGTGTTTTCAGAAACGAGGGCCGGGTCTAATGCAGTTGGGGTGGGGTTTGCGTGGTGGGACTTTGGGTCCGGGGCGTTGGGTTTGATATTGGGTCTGGGTTGGATACGAAAATGGCGAACCACTGGCAGCAGAGCCGTCTGGGCCAAGCAGCTTGGTAGCCAGTTGCAGTTGATATCCTACCTTACTTTACCTTATATGGTGTGCCAGACCAAACTGGCGTGCTGGTGTCTGGGCTGTCGAAACCACGATCTCGTCAGCTGTGCAATGATGTATAGTTTGCATTATATGTACATATGGACGTAATTCAAGGTCCACGCTCAAGCTCGCCATGTTGAATTGTGTTTGCGCTTCACGTCATGAAGTCCGCATAGTCCACATGGTGTTTGACAGGCGTGTAGAAAGCGTATTCTCTGTCTTCAGGCCGGGCATCTGGGTCGCAGTGGTGTGATGTTGGCCTTGCTTAGACGCGACATGATACTCATGTTGGAGGTTCTTCTCGGAATAAACTGTTGATGCATTTTTTCTGAGAATAGCCGTTGAAATATCACAATCCTGCCAGGCCCCGACGGTATCTTCTCTTCGCAGCACCTTGTTGGTCGTTGGCCGATCAAAATGAGGATGCAAGATGTATTCACGCTTTAGACTGCCCCCTAGCTCAAGAACGCAAGTTACAGTGTTGGATGCAGGTACAGCTAGAAGCAAAGTCCACGACGAGACCGCAGGTGGTTCAAGTCGCCATTTGACAGAGTGCAGCATGGAAAGGCTCGACTCTTCACTCATAGGTCTACCTATACCAACCGCTGTGTTCGTAACGCTGCTACACTGGCCACCTATCCAACTCTAGCCTGAGTGCGATATCCAATTCGAATACCTAGCTTACGATGAAACCGCCGTATTTAGTCACCTCTCCCTGCAGAAAGACACGCAGTGGGCAGAACGATCAAGAGCACAGCCGATCCCCACCTCCCATCACGCGTCAGAGAAAGACGAACAATAAACGATTTGGTAATGCAGCCGAGGCATGCCTGGCCTATAGAACTGGGGTATCTCATAAATCATGCCAGAACCGCCTCCGAGGGACACTGCGCCATGCCGCTGGTCCACTCACTCCTCATCATCCCCGTCCTCCGGAGAGCTCTGCTTCAGAGCGTACCCTTCGACAAACCCCTGCGGGTCACACACCCTCTCCAGACTGATCCCGTGCGCCGCGACCCAGCCCCGAACAGCCTCCTTGTCGAGCTTCACCCTCGGCACATCGGGCACTGGCTCGGGCTCCTCGGGCTCGCCGGCGCCTCCCATCGCTTGATCATCGTCTTGCGAGACCTCGGGCTTCTTCCCGGGCCCCAAGCCCGCATCGTGCAGGATGCCCATCTCCCGCAGCGTGACGATGCAGTCGTCCAGCGCGATCCACGTCCCCTTGCTGCAGTCGTCGACATCGATGAGCATCTCCTCGCCGGCCTTGGCAGCGTTGGCTATGCCGCCGACGCCCAGAAGCCACCGGGCAATCTCCCCGCCCCAGAACCGGCGGTATCCCTTCCTGCCGAGCTCGGAGATTGGCTTCTCCGGCCCCCCGAGGACGCCCTCGCGGCGGCTGATCTCGTACGAGACTCCCATCAGCAAGGCGCCGAGGCCCTTGCGCTGCCACGGCGGGAAGACGAGAATGCACGCGAGGTTGTTGTTATCCCACGACATCTTCTCCTTGGAGAAGAACCCGACAATGTGCGGCCTCACAGGCTTCTCGTCGGATGTATCCGGAGCCGCAGCCTGCGACGGATCCGCAGGAGGGTTGGCCGGCGACTTCGCAGGCGGTGTGTAGACCAGGAGGTAGTACGTGAAACCGGTGACGTCGAAGAAGACAGACTTGTTATCAAGGAAGAGCTTCGCGAACAGCGATAGATTCTGGCAAAACAGCTGCGTGGGCGCGTCAGTTGCAACTTCGTCCTCGAGATGTCGGCCTGGGGGACGACTCACCCCGTCCTGCTCGCCGTCCACTTCCCACACGCTCCACTCGCCCTGATCCCGCACCACCTCCTCGACGTGCCGCACGCCCGCGTTCGCCTTCTTCCCCGGCCCCCGCTTCACCTCCGGCACGGCCCGCAGCACCGTCCGCCGCCCCCTCGGGTGCACGTAGATCTTCCGCCCCGGCGGCGTCCCCGCGCTGCGCTCGCACACGTGCACGTGCCCCAGCCACGAGACCAGTTCCTTCGAGTACTTGAAGCAGCAGGGGCACACGTACAGCCGGTCGAGCATGGGCGCGTCGCCGCCTCGCCGGGCGTGCGCCTGGCCTTCTTTGCTGCCGTTCGTCTGCGCGTGCCCGCCCTTGCCCGCCTGACCAGACGACATGTCGCCGAGGAGCTCCTTGCCGTAGTAGGAAGGGTACCACGTGCGAAAGCATATGTCGCCCAGAACAACCTTGTCGATGTTGCGATCCGTGCGGGGCGTCGGCATGGCCGTCTTCTTCTGGGCGTCTTGTCTCACGGGGTGCTGTGGCAGGCTCTGCTGCGTTCGAGGGGAGGAGTGGAGGACGGTCGGAACGGGTATCGGAGTGTTGGTCGGCCGCGTTGGGTGCTGGTAGGCCACGGGATCTCGCAGTGACTGAGGCTGCTGCTTGTCTGTCACGCTGTGTTGCGGCTGGAGCGATGGTGGAAGGTTCGTCGGCGGACTGGGACGCATCAGGGTCCTCGTCCATGGCTGGGATTGCGGCTGCGGAGCCTGGTATGTGATCTGCGGCGCAACGAGGCCATTCGCCGGTCTCATGTTTTCCTTCGCCTCTTTGACGGCCATGGCCGGATGGCTGTTGACGGCCATCATGCTCGCGCCCCTCTGCCTTGTCACGCGTGGCTCTTGTGTGGTCGGTGGCTGCGTTGGCGCAAGCTGGGTACTTGACGCGGGTGGCGGGACCGTTCGTGTAACCGTCTCGGACCCAGGGATGACAGGGACGGGTACGGGGGTGTCGGCGAGAGGTTTCGGCTTCGGAGGCCTTCCACGGCCGCGTTTCGACTGGACGGGTGACTCTGCGGCTGCTGGTGCCGGTCGCGGCGGGGATGCGTTGGGCGGCGGAACTGGAGGGTGTATCGGTGTTTGACGCGTTGCGCGACGCGTCGTAGCTTCGGTGGTGGGGGGCGGGGGACCAGCGGATGGGCCAGCGGCTTCGGAGTCGTTTTGCGGCCGTTTTCGCTTGTGCGACTTTGCTGGCATGGTGGGAGAAGGACTCGATCGGGCTCGGAAAGGGTCTTGGAGGAAAAGAAAGGTTGTGACGAGATGGGGCTCGCGGCGCAAACCTTCCTACCGAGGCTTGAGTCGCGAGGCTCGAGAGCTGTTGAAGGTTATCCCAGTCGCGAAGCAGTGCAGTGGGCAGGCGCCGCGGGACTGAGGAGAGGCAATGGATCTGGATGAATGTCGCATTGGCACAGGTTGCAAAGTTTACCAGTCCTGGACAGCTATGATCGCGAATGGTCCCATGACTTCGCGTGGCGATTGATGGGTTGGTGGTTTCGACCGTGTCTTGCCAAGCATTTTCAGACATGTCTACAATACTGCTTCGTTGACTACATCTGATAAGTTGCATAAATTGTATATCTGCATACAATTCAAGCACATCGCAGTCCCCCTCGACTCCTGAGTCCCAAAGACGAAAGTCCATAACCACTCACTCACTTAGACTGGCCCAGCGAGACACGCTTGATGTGGTTCAAAGCACTGCCCGCTCTCAGCCACTCAATCTGATGTGCGTGGTACGAGTGATTCAACATAGCCCTCCATCGCGAGCCATTCGTCGAGACCACCTCCATCGTGACTTGCTTCCCCGGCCGCAGGTCCTCGTCAACGTCCAGGAGACTGATAACATCCCCTTTCTGAATCCTGTCATAATCTGCCGAGACATCAAAGACCAGAGGAAGCATGCCCTGTTTCTTGAGGTTTGTCTCGTGGATCCTGGCGAAACTCCGGGCAATGACGGCCACTCCGCCCAGGAAGCGCGGTTCCAGCGCTGCATGCTCCCGCGAGCTACCTTCTCCGTAATTGTGGTCGCCAATGATACACCACCTGACGCCCCTGGATTTCAGATCTCTCGCCACTTGTGGAACAGGCTTAATGTGATTTGTCGCTGGGTCTTCAGCTTGGCCGATCATCTGTAGAGAACTGGCGTCCGGCAAGAAAGCGTTTGTCGCGCCAAGCAGCATGTTGTTGCTGATGTTTTCAAGATGACCACGGTACTTGTACCACGGACCAGCGGGTGATATGTGGTCGGTAGTGCATTTGCCGCGCACCTTGATGAGGACGCTCATGTTGCTTGCGCTGCCCTCTTGCCACGGTTGAAAGGGTGTCAGCAGTTGCAGCCGGTCGCTGTCGGGGTCCACCACGACCTCTAGATCAGAGGTATCAGTCATGATAGGTGGTTGAAAGAGATCGTCTCCAGGATAGAATGCCAGAGGAAGCTCGTTAGCCTTGGGCGGGGAGAACCGAAAGCTCGTCGGCGTGCCTGTGAACCCAGAGACGTCGATCGAGTCGGTTGTCGGATCAAAGCTCAAGTCTCCGCTGTATGCGAACGCTGTTGCAAGCTCGGGAGACGTGACAAACGAGTGGGTGGATGGGTTGCTGTCATGTCGCCCCGTGAAATTCCTGTTGAAGCTTGAGATGACCGAGTTCTTCTCCGCCCCAGCAACATCGACATCCTTACGGTCCCACTGGCCGACACAGGGACCGCAAGAGTTACTGAGAATGGTAGCACCAGCTCGCCTCAGTGTCTCCAATATACCGCTTTTTTCGGCTGTTGCGCGGATTTGTTCGCTTCCCGGGCTAATCAGGAATGGCGTTTTCGTTCTGGTCATGCCAGCATTCTTGGCCTGCAGAACCAGATGTCGGATTTTCTCCAAATCTTCGTAAGAGCTATTCGTACAGCTACCCACCATGCTACAGCTGAGCTTTGATGGCCACGAGCTCTCAGCGATGCGTTGCTTGAATTGAGAAAGCGGGTGCGATAGATCAGGTGTAAAGGGCCCGTTGATGTGTGGCTCCAGCTTTGACAGGTTGATCTCGATGATCTCGTCAAAGTACTGGTCGCTGTGGGGATCTCCAACTAGGAGCTTTTCTTTGAAGGATTCAGCGTAATCTGCGATTCCCGCCCTCCTTGTTGACCTGAGGTATCGCGACATTGCCGACGAGTAAGGAAATATGCACGAGGTTGACCCGATCTCGGCGGACATGTTGCAGACGGTCGCCATGGCTGTCGCGCCCAGAGTCTCCGTTCCCGGCCCGAAAAACTCCAAGATCTTGCCCTTGCCGCCGGATACAGTGAGAATCCCAGCAAGCTTGCAGATGATGTCTTTCGAGGAGCTCCAGCCCTCCAGCTGTCCGGTAAGATGGACTCCGACGACCTTGGGGCTTACGAGCTCCCACGGCATGCCAGCCATGGCATCGACTGCGTCAGAACCACCGACGCCAATCCCGAGCATACCCATACCGCCAGCGTTGGGTGTATGCGAATCGGTCCCGATGATCAGCCCGCCAGGGAAGGCATAATTCTCGAAGATGGTGGTGTGAATGATGCCCGCACCAGGCTTCCAATAGCCAATGCCGTACTTCTTTCCCGCGCTGCTTAGGAATGCGTAAACTTCCTTGTGATCGCCAGCTGCCCGCTGGAGGTCTGCCTGAGCACCTTGCCCGGCCACAATCAAGTGATCGCTGTGTACCGATGTCGGCACCTTCACCCGGGGGAGTCCCGCACTAATGAATTGCAGTAACGCCATCGTCGCTGTCGCATCATGGCAGGCAACGCGATCTGGCCTCAGCTGGAGAATAGTCTTTCCCCGCTCGATATTATCCAGAGAGTAATCGTGTTGATCCGTGACTAAGTGACTGTAGAGTAACTTTTCAGAGAGTGTCATAGGGCGTCCACTTGACTGCTGAACTCGACGCAGCGTTTGAAGGCGTGAGTCGTAATCCAGGTAATGATACTGGGAGAGGTCAGGAATCGGAATACGTGAATTTGGACTGAACTCGGTGTCTTACTGGTTCTAAAGGGCTCAGGGTGGCGGAAATTGTCGAACTGGCGATCTGTCGTGTCCTTTGCGAGACACATGGTCGTTGGTAAGACGAGTACACTTTCACTCCAGCGCGCTGAAGCATCGCCGACGACATGATGTGTTATCGCATGAGGGACAGAGAATACGGATGCAAAAATTCCCTCGAACGCGATCCCTCGCGAGACTGATGTCGCAACGATGCTGCGACGAAGTCGTAGTCGTCGGTCTACCTCGGCAGAGGCGGGGCTGGATGGCTCCGTGCCAAGATCCGACACGGGAGCAAGACGACGGACTGCTCCGGGCGGCCTTTGGACCCACACCTGGACAGGTCCGTCGGTGCTCAAATGGTCACGTACTCGAGTCCTAGGAGCCACCATCATTCAACGGAAAGCTCCAATTGAAATCCGCATTGTCGAAATCGGCTAGGAAGCCCTCGATCTCCGGCACGCAAGCATTGTGGTCGTGTTGCGAATCTGGGTCAAGTCGCGGCTCATGTCGGCCCCAGGAATCTGGTCCATGAGTTATGAGCTGAACTGCGGAGTCTCCTTGTGTAGTCCCGTTAGATTCTTGGAGACTTCGTTCGCCTCTCAAGTCTTCTGCAGCCGTTTCCTGGCCTGCCCCGCGGATTGCTCGTGTGCTTGAGTAACGCGGGCGCTTCGACGCGGAACCGACAGTGTACATGTGCTGCAAAGTGAGATCCACGACTGCATCGAAACTCCGCTGGCCTCTTCTGGCTGCAGGCCACCATTCACCCCCGATGGTCAGCATGTTGGAGCAGGTCCGCAAATTCTTAGACAGCTCTGGCCGCGATGCCCGATCACGAACCGATGGCGAGGTCCAGAACGCATAGATCAGAGTAGCACCCGCGGTAAAGACGTTTTGAACGGCGCGCCATCCGTGCTGCAGACTCTTGTTGTCGTGTAGCGTTTGGTAGCTCTGTAGCACGGAGGTCGCACTATCATAACACATCTGGATGGAGGCTGCCGAGGGATTGCGGATTGCCTGCGAAGGCTGATGGAGCATGATCATGGTGGTGTGAAACCTGATGTCCAACTTCAAGCGCCAGAGCTGTTTTGAAAAAGTGTCAAAACCTTGCCCGTCAAAATCGTCAGTGGCCATGCAACCATGCCAGTCTACTAGATCCTGGTTGATTTTGGACTTCCAAGACACAGGATCCAAGGATCCATTGAACCAGCTCGATGCGTTTGGGAGGTGATATAGGTGGAGCTTGATGTCGGACACGATCCTGTCCAGTTTAAAGTGATGCCTCGAATAACGAGTGACATCCATGGAATAAGCCGGGAGTGTCGGGCTGTGAGGCGGGCTCATCTGTGGGGATCGAGGCTCCGGCAAACGGACGTCGAAGGTCTCATCGCGGAACCCCAAAGGACGTCCTTGGATGGACGAGATGGACCTGTCACTGTGAGCCAAGACCTGTGCTTCTTTTTAACGAACATACCTGTCGAGGGAGTAGATGGTGAAGAATGTGAACCGTCTAAGCTCATGCTGATCTAGGTCGATCCCACCAGCGCTGGGAGGCTCTCGATGGATGCCCAGCTCGACGCAGTGAGCTAGCGCAACGTGAATCAATGTCCAGAGATTAGATTCCGTTGGAGTCAGGAGGCTGTGGGCAATGAGCATGACGAGGGCTTGGATGGAAGAGAGGGATATCTGCGAGAAGCAGTCCGCAGAGAAGTGGAGGGCAGCTCTGTAGAACTTCTCGGGCGGGAAGTCGTAAACACGCGAGCGGACCTTAACAATGGCGGCAATGTTAAAGATCATGAAGAATATGAAAGCAAGGACGGGCATCGGCACGAGGTCACTGGCTGCTTTGTCCGGTGATACCTGGCGCCCATTCCAACGAAAGCTCGGATGAGAGCTGGGCCAGCCGCATGGAAGTGCATCCTCGTGGATTGGACGTGAGAACGAAGCATACAAGGCGTCCAGGGCACTGAACAGAGATGAAGGCTCGAGGACAGGGTAATCAGGATGAACCCAACGGATGTATGTCTGTACCAGGACCAGAGCATCCTCCTTTGTGGGCATCTCCTGAGGCCAAGGTCAGGCTTCTATCTCGACCAGAACGGAATGAGGCTACGCACCTGTCTCAGAAACATGTGAAGTGATCGGTAATGTTCTCTGGCTCGCTCAGAGGCTGCGCCCGTCTCGCTCCACTCGGGGCCGGAGGATTGGTTGGACATCTCCTCAGCAGTTGGAGGAGCTGCTTGACTTGGCAGTGATGGTCCGATCAGGTCGGTGAACAGAACGCCGGAACTGGAGCCCAGGTAGTGCTTCTGCGACGAGTCTGAGTTGAGAGATAGCAGGCCGAGACTCAGTGCGACTGAGTGGGCACGCTCTGGGAAGGAGCTCTCAACACCATCTGGGTAAGCTCGAGCGACTGGCCTCTTGGAAGATTGGCGTTGGGCTTGATAGGGTGCCGTCGAAGGTCCAGAGCCATCCGTAGATGCCCTTGGATCTACTGCATCTTCAACAGAGGGACCCGAAGCCAGATCGACGTCCGGCAATCTCTGCTTGATGATATCTTCGAGCCACTGTATCCTGGCACGGGTGGCATGCGTGAAGCTGTTGGGCCTTAGCAACCAAAGGCCACCCAGAGTTGATAGCTGACAGCAGGAGGGGGGCACTCACTTTCGCGGCACCAAGACATTGGAGTTCTGGCTGTCAACGTCAACACATGCCTCACCTGCTTTCGCACAGTTTGAACAGGCCGGAACCTGGCCATCGCACTGATTTTGGGTCAGTTGAAGCTGTCGGCGCGGGGAGCATCCCGAGAAGGGAGGGGGTCGTGAGAGGCCACTGCCAACTCGCGCTGTCGCGGTGCCTACCTTGATACGCCTGGTCCGGCAGCGGAGGCAAGCTAAGCGGACCTTCTTGGGGGTGTTGGCCGGCATGGACGCCTGTGGATGCGCACAAGGGGATGGCGATGGTGTTTCGGTGTCAGTGGGAGCTCGAGGGTGAGGTCAGCCATGAAATTGGAGGCGGCGAGCCCCCTGCAAATACAGCGCGCCACAGCCGCTACGCCACTCCTGGCCGCCATCTCTTAGCGCCCTTTGTCCATCTTGCCAGGTTGGACCACCATCTTCCGGCTGTCAACGCATCGTCTTTCAAATCAACCGTCTCCGGAATTCTTTGTGACGAATGCGATTCGTGCTGCCTGGCACTTTACGGGATTCAAACCGTGGAGTGACTCCCGAGTGCCTCTCGTCCCACCGGACCCTCTACTTGACCCATCCTCGACTACGAGCCTCTCCTATGTCCTGTAGCTGGTGGCGGGCTACTCCGGCTAGAACAGGATCAGATCTAACATCTCTTAAAAGAAATAATTACTACATCATACATCCATCTCAATTCAGCAGACAAGATGTAACGGCTTGTCGAGCTTCATCGACAGTTTCACGCCATCATGGCTCAAACAGCTGCAAGAACGGTAAACGACGAGGGAATCTTCCCCCAAGGCGGCTGGGACACCCATCACCATATCTTCGAGCGTAACCCAGCCGCCTGGCCTGATCAAGAAGGATGAGGGTCCGGACCCGCGAGGAGGCAATGGAAGTAGCGCCGAACATAGGCTTTGACGACAAGGCCTGGCTCCACACGCTGAAGACATGAATGTCCTACGAGGAGTGGCACCTGATGCTGGTCGAAAACCCTGATTTCTTGTTCAACTAGCACATTTCATTACCTATTTGCCCTCGCGCACCTTTTTCATCAGCGGCCCCATGGCGGCACCCTGGCGTAGCTCGGCGAACATCTTCTCGTCCATCTCGGCCCGCTCCTGGCACAGCGCGACCACCTGCTCCACCAGCGAAAGGGGCGTCACGACCACGCCGTCCCGGTCCCCGATGAGGATGTCGCCGGGGTTGATCCACAGATCGTCCTTGAACTGCAGCGGGATATCAGCCCGCGCGGCCCGCGTGAATGTATTGGAGCCCAGAATCGACGTTCCCCGTGCGAAAACCTAGACCAGCCGTCAGAACCACACCCCGAGGCAGATAGCAAGCAAGAGAAAAGAACATATACCGGGAACCCCATGTCGTTGTGCTCCCCCACGTCTCGCACCCGCCCGTCGACCACCACGCCCGCGGCACCGAGATACTTCGCGCGCGTCGACATCAGCCCGCCCCAGCACGCGGACGGCAGGCCCCGGGGCTGCTGGATGTACATCACCCCGCCCTCCTCGTTGTGGTCCGCGAAGTGCCTGTCCAGCTTGGGCGCGGAGGTATCGCTGGCGACGACCATTTGGACCGTCACGGCGGGGCCGAAGATGCGCGCCGGGGCGCCGGGGGAGTACATCCGGATGCCGTCGAGGAAGCCGCCAAGGGGATACTTCAGCTTGACGAGGGCGTCGCCGACCTTCAAACGTAAGTGGTGTTGCAGACAGGCAAGATGGGAACGACTTACATCGCAAGATGTAAATTTACGGAGTCGAGCGAGGGCGGCGGTGGACATGATGATGTGATCTGTTTTGCGGTTTCAGTGACTCGTTCAAGTGACACTTGGTGACCTCCTATGGAAGTGAATTGCCAACTACATATCAAAGCACCTCCAAGTACAGCTGTCGGAGGACCGAGAGACGGCTCGGAGGTTAAGGGTCAGGCCTGTTGCGGAGGTTAGTGATCTACCCCAGAATCTGGAGTGGTCCGGTCCAACCCCGCAGCCCCGGATCGGTCCGTCGGGAACAGCCCGGTCACACCAGTACCATCGGGTAGGTCCCGTAGGAAAGCATAGCTCGCTGCATGTTCGGCAGGTCGTTGTGGCTTCGCCGTGATGCGTCTCCTCAAATTGAATGCCTGGTGTTGAATATCATTACGCTAACCCATTCAGTTGCCTTCAAGTACAGATTCCTTCGCGAACATATCCAGATATGTCCCTGTCCAACAGTCATGATCCATCGCGACCAGGTTCACAGTCACCGCTTTTTGCAGCAAAACGGCCCCTGCGCATTGAGCACCCTCTCCAGCGTGTCGTCACCCTCCTCCCAGTTCTTGACCAGCGTCATGAGCCCGTGCCGCGCAAGGCCCATGTCCCGGTTCCGATACACCGAGTCGATTTTCCGCACGTCCGTCCGGTCGTTGTTCAGCCATCGGCGCTCCTCATCCACAAACCTGCGGTACGTCATGTCCTCGCCGTACGCGGCCCGAACGTTGGCCTCCATGTGCCGCTGCAGCTCCTGGTCGAGCGCCTTCTGGTCCCGGTTCGGCGCAGTGTACGACGACGCGTCGCGCATCTTGCTGTCGCGCGAGGGGACGAAGCCGACCGCCTTGACGTTCGGGTCCGGGAGGATGGAGATGGCTGCGTACGAGAGGAGGCTGCTCTGCAGGGCAGCGGCGGTGATCTCGCAGAGCTCCGGAGGCGCGATAGGACAGTGGCCGAGGTTGAAGGAGGCCAGGGACTTGGTCGACGTCAGGAGGGTGCAGATGGCGGGGATGGCGCCCTCGTCGATGTAGTTGTATGCCTGGCCCAGATCCTGGGTCGCGTAGGCCTGGCCGAGGTCGAGGCAGCGTATGCTGGGATGGGCAGTGAGGGCCTCGCAGATGGCCTGGGCGCCACGGCTGGTGAGTCCTGTGGACTGCAGACTCAAGCGCGTGATCTGCGGGGCTGCGTTGAGGGCGCCGGTAAGGGCTGCGGCGCCGTCGTCGCCAATGGGGTTGTTGGACAGATACACCGACGTCAGGCCGCAGTTTGGTGATGCCAGGAACAAGGAGAGTGCCTTGGCGGCGGCATCAGAGAGCCCGTTGCCGTTCATGTACAGATTCTCGAGGGGAAGCTTGCGGCCAGTGTAAGCGGCCAGACGGCTGAACAGCTCGGCGAAGCCAGCGTCACCTAGCTCGGTCTGATCGAGATCCAGGGTGCGCAGGTTCTCGGCCTCGGTGATCAGGCGGTAGACATCGTACGCTGCCGCTCGGCCGAGGGGGTTGCGTTTGAGCCAAATGTTGGTGACTGCGTCAGACCTGACCAAGGCGTCGACGAGGATCTCGAAGCTGGCACCATCGATGCAGTTTCCGGCCAGATACCAGGTGTCCATGCGGCCGGGGAGGGCTTCAATGAAGGCGGCGATGTGCTGGGCACCCACGGGACCGATGATGTTATTGCCGAGGAGGAAATGCCTGACGTGCTCATTCGGCCGCAGGCTGTCCATCAGGTTGCCGATATGATCAGGCCCGACAACCTGTTTGCAGAGATCCATGCGACCATCCTCGTACACGACACCTCGTTGGAACTCTGCACCCTGGACGTGGTAGTAGGGCTCGCCGTTTCCGTCATCGAGTGCATGCCCGGTGGCAGAGGCGTCCAATACGTGGGTACCGCCCTGCTCGAGATGATCGAAGAAAGGGGCCAGCTCATCGGCAGCAGCAACCCGCACGGGCATCGGAAGCGCTGGCGGTCCGTCGAGAGAGATGGGACGGGAGTTCCTGTCCCAGGGACCTTGCGCCAGGATGCGAGAGGCCCAAGCCGGTGCGTGGACACCGGGAGCAGCGCCGCCGGTCAAGCCATGGCGAGTGCGCCCATTCCGCACGGTAGCGACGAGGGTGTCGTACCGTCGTTGGAGCACGGCCCAGGCGTGTAGTTTGACGCGGTCGGCGTCGTATCGGATGACGGGCGAGAGGGAGCCGGTGTGGCAGGGGAAGAGCAGGTTGGCGATGGCGGCTGCCTGAGCGGCGCGGTTGGATTTCCGTCGGGGCAGATCATGGAGGGTGTCGTCGATGCGGACCTGCATGAGAGGCAGCGCGAGGATCTCGTCGGGGGTGTAGGCGTGGGAGTGGTCGAAGGGCGACGAGGAAGCATGGAGCAAGTTGAGGTGCTTGCGGTAGAGCAAGGCCAAGTGCGCGACCTCGTCGAAGTCCATCTCATTGAAACCCTGTTTATCGGCAGAGGGTTTTGCCATGGCAATGGCGGATGTGAAGGCCTCATGTTGATGAAGGATCGATGGGGGTGTTGGCTGAGGTAGCTGGACCTGTGTCGCGGCGGCCATGATGGGCAATGGACGAGGTGGCTCGATTGAAGCTAGCTGATGCGTTGCTGTGATGGTGTCCGATGATCGTTGTCATTGATGCTGACGGGCGAATGCTTTATATCCAACTTTCGATGGATGTCGTAGGGCTGAGCAATGGACCAGGGATGGCTAGCTCTGGCACGGCCCGTGTGACTCAGTGGCTGTGATCTTCGATGCGTTTCCGCTAGTGAGGCTGAGAAGCATCCTCAGTCCAGGCAGCACCGACCCTAGACCCTGCACCGTGGTCTTTGGCCTTGACGACTTTGACATGAATGTCAAGCGAAGGGCGTGGAGGGTGGCGGATGTCAATGTCGATGGCAACCTTGACGCCGCTGTCCATGTCGGGTGGTTGTTTGGTACCTAGGTTGGTTGGTTGGTAGGTGCACGAGGCGAGGTGGGGTTGGATTGCGGGGCCAGCGAAGCGCTCGGTGAAGTTCGGTGAGTAGGGGCCCTCCTCTCCATTGTCCCACAAAAGGACTGAGAACCGACGAACGGCAGGATGAGCTGGAGGCAGAAGGTCTCGGGCATGCTCTACCAATTGCTCTTCTTCTCATGGCTTCCATTGGGTTATTGCTGTATTGCATCGACATGAGCCCTCAACTAAGAGCATTATCAAGCAACAATCGGCATGATTAGTATTCGTTCCGATGTTCACCTGAACAGGCCCGTCATGGAAGGTAGTGGGCCTTCCTCATTCTGCAGGCTAAACCAGCCTCGGTCTGGACATGGTACTTGGTGGAGCTCTGGATTTACTAGGGAGTGCCTCGGTCCCATGTTTTGTACGCCCGAATTGACTTCTGCCGGTGCCAGTCTCTTGACTGTTGAGCGTGAACCGTACATCACACCTGCGGCTTCAGGCCTTCACCCTGTGCACCTTGCCTGCTCCCCGCAGTGACTCCCTAGCTGGTTGACATTCGATCGAACAACCACTTACCATACCTACGATAAGTTGCTTCACATCGACGTCTCGTGCCGCAAACGGCCTGGAAGACTACCCATCGCTACGTTCTCAAATGCGGCTTTCGCGCAAGGTCATCTACCATGACGTGACCAAGACCATTATCCAGACTCGCGTTGGTCATCATCGAGCCCCGGTCTGATGATTGTTGATCCACCCAAGGACACAGATGCTGCTCTCTAGGGTTGCAAGGTAGCCCGATGATGTCGAGGAGGCTAGATTTAGCGTGTCCTGGCTCCAGCCCTTCTACTTCGGACTCACATAGGTGTCCGAAGTCTGTCTTGAATTATTAATCAGTCCCGTGGAAAGTTGGACGCCGGAAATTATAAGTAGGGAACACAGTCTCGTCCTCGATAAGATGGGTAGCCAGGTGGTGAACACAGCACTTCTTCATCTACACCGTCCCATTCACACTCGATCCGATCACACCATGGCTCCGACTTTCCTTGTAGTCGGCGCTACAGGCAACACTGGGCGAGCCGTCGTTGCAACCCTGTCCGAGATTCTCAAGCAACACCCGTCCTTCTCGGGGCACAGGATTCTCGCCCTCACACGGTCCTCCGGTGGCGCTGCAGCACAGAAGCTCGCCGCCCTGCCCCACGTCGAAGTCGCAGAGTACAACTGGGTCAACATCAATGCGGACTGGCTCCGTCAGCATGAAGTTGTGAGAGCGTTCATCGCCTCACATAACGAACCGAACCAATTCGCCGAAGAGTCGGGCTTCCACGTGGCTGCTCTCCACGGAGGCGTTCAGTACGTGGTGCGCATCTCCACCACCGCCGCCAACGTGCGCCCGGACAACGCCGCCTACTATCCGAGAAGCCACTGGGCGATCGAAGCCCTCCTCAGCTCGCCCGAGTTCGCCGGCCTCCAGTGGACTTCGCTGCAGCCGAACCTCTTTTCAGCATTCTACCTCCAGCCGGCCGTGGAGCTGATCAAGGAGTTCCGCAAGAACGGGACGCAGAGCCCTCTGAGGCTGATAGGGTCGGAGAATGCACCCGTCGGTATCATTGACCCGGACGAGATCGGAGTTCTCGCAGCACGCCTCTTGGTCGAGGACGACACCGCGGCGCACAACAGAGCAAAGTATGTTGTGAACGGACCGGAGGACATCACCGGGCGGGAGATCGTGGCATTGGTAGAGCAGGAGATCGGCACCAAGGTCAAGGACGTCCACTTCAAGGACATGTCGTTCATTGACTACATGGCGGCCCAAAGCAAGGAATCAAAGGCCATCATTCTATCGATCAAGCATGCCGCGGACTCGGTATGGGAGGGGAAATGCACCGCTTCCACGACTAGCAGAGAGGTCCTGCAATTGGCTGCACCAAAAGTGACGCCCACTGCGTACTTCAAGTCGATGTTGGAGGAACTATGAAAGCCTGTGTCGAGATCTCTCAAAGGCTTCTAGGCAGATCCACCCAGCAGCAGATGACGAGTTCTACGTACCTTAGCCACTTGTGTGTCGGCCAATGTTTAATTATTCCCCTTCGGAACTCTGCACAATAAATGGTGCATCCGGAGTCGGGTTGTTCAGCAAGATGCTGTCAGATCATACTGTCAGTTTGACCTGATCTGGTTTCTGTTTCTTCTATTGCTCTGCTCAACACAAACGACGGAGTATCACATCCTTGGATTATTACGATGTGAAACTGACTGAAAGCTCCACAGGCCGCAATACGGGAGCGGGCGGGAGATATGTAAAGAAGTCGGATATTCTGTGAGCACCACGTTGTCCAGGCAGCTGGGTTCGCGGCAAGAGTCAAGAGCTGCCTCTGGCCTCAGGCTGTCTGAACCAGATCAAATAAGAAGTCACTGTTGCTGGTGATCTGTAAATCAGGCCAATATAATACATGGAACGCTGCTCATTGCCCATGCTCCGCGACTCTTCGCTCCAATCTAGTGCTTGCCTGCTTCTATCATTACCTGTGATGCTGGGTCTCCGTCGGATCGAGTTTACTCTTCTAGAGTCACCCTTCTGCGATGGAATGCACTTTCCAATAGCACGGTATTTCCACAACCCATAACATCACCAACAACCTCGCCCCATAACACACAGACACACAAGCACACACACGCACACACAAAACACCAAAGGGCACCAGAGTCGCGATGGCTAAGCAATCCCGCACGAGGACATCCCGGTCCAGCAGCTCCCCCGAGGCCCACATCACCAGCTCCGAGAGCAAGAAGAAAGCCTTGGATGTATTAAAAGACGGCGCGCCTGCTGCGCAAAGTATGGACGCCATCACCGCTAAGACTCCTGCCCCGGTTCCCACCCTTCAGCTCACAACCCCCGAGGGGCTCGTGGTCACCGGAGACGAGATACCCCCCGGCCGGCCCTTTGTTTACCCCTCCAACGAGTGGCTCACCAGCCAGATGGAGGGCGAAGGCCTGAAGCCCGGCCTGTGGGTGCTCGCGATCTACGAGCGGCGGCGCCAGATGAAAGCGGCCAGGCGGGCGGAGAGGGAGATGAAGAAGCTGAAGAAGCATGCGGCTCGAAAGACGGCGAGGGGCAGGAAGAAGACGAAAAAGAAGTAGAAGACCGGACAACGGCGGCGAGGCGGACCGGGCAGCCATGAGAAGGGGACTACGGGGGTTGGCGATGTAGACGAGGCCAAGGCTATGGGTCATGAGGACGACGAGGGCGTGATGATTACTGGCCTGCCAAAGAAGAGCTCCTTAGCTCTGATTTCCTTCGCATCAGGGTACACCACGAATCAATCCACCCCCACTACTGGAAAGTACCTTCAATAGAACTGGCCCCCAGACCGCCCCGGGTGAAGCAGCATGTGAGGAATTGATGTCGGCCGAGTGTTCCAGTAGGCGAAGCTGACGCTAGGTGATAAAGACCATGTCTGGCTCACACGGCTTCACTTCAAACAGCATAGCATTCTGTCGGTTCCAAATTGCGGCTGGCGTGGCTCTGTGATGTTTGGAAGTCACGAGTCACGAGGAGAAGGAGCGATCGTGATGGAGCATGGGACACTGCGGAAAGAACGACGTCACCGGGCTTCCAGGTGCCTGCCTCCAGTGTGGTAAGGGGAAGGTGGGGGAAGCGACGATGACGGACGCCGATCCAGGGTCCAACATGAGTCGCGCGTCTTCCAATCACATCGTCTGATGTCATGACTGTGGGGTCACGTCTCCAACGGTCAAGCACACCCCGCTGTCTCTGTCTGCCGGCCGGAATGCCATCAACCACTGTCTGCCCCTCCACAATCATCTCAACCACCGCAGCGCACCACACCCACTCTCCCCGCGCGCCCAAGGTCACCGCATCTATACTCCATTCGGACGCGCCGTACACTGAGAAGGACACGGCCCGGTGACACAAAGTCGTCAACCTGCATCTCAGAAACCACCACCACCCGTTCCCCGCGAACCTTTTGTCCAGCAAAACACCACCCTGACCCCTGTCTCTTCTCACCATTCTCAGCACCCTCCACGTTAGAAGCATCATATCACCTGCAGACCTAAAGCTCTCGACGTCACTGTCGACGTTGCTGCAAGAAAGACTGCCACCACATCGATCATCCCACGTCGCACGCCCACACCACGCAACCCTGTCACACAAATCGGACGATTGCCTGCTGCTGGCTCCTACTTAAGCCGCTCCTGTCCGAAAGCAGGGACAACAAGTTGCTTACTCTTTTTCCCTTCGCGGATATCTATGCACTGTCTGTCCACGTAGGTCAGATAAATCCAAGACTCGTTCAACTTTCGTTACGTGAGGACACTGCTTTTGAAGTGTACCATGACGCCTGACGTGATTCGGCCCATCACCGCCGGTGGAGGACTGCCAGTAGTAACCAAGACGCAGGACCCCAAGGAGAAGTTTTACCGCCACTTTCAAGGGGAGGTGGCCAGTAAGTCAACTTCTTCACGTCCTCACGTGCTCGTCGTCCTGACACAACCAAGCCCTCCAAGACCAGATTGACCGCCTACCCTCCATCGCTTTCGTCGGTGGCGAGAGGCAGGATGCTGTTGACTCGGTGCTGGCTGCCATCTCGAGGCTCTCCAACGAGGTCGCCGACGCCGCAGATTATGTCCCATCGTACGATCAACGCAACTACTCCCAGGCCATCAAAACCCTGACGGACAAGCTCAACACTACAACCACCAAGCTCGCCCCCCGGTCCAGGTTCCAGTTCAAGTCCCGCGCACAGCATGCGACCACCCCATCATCGGCAGCCAAGTCCGACCCCCGCGTCTTCTCCAACACCAACGACCTCACCACCTCCCAACCTCTCGCGGCAACAGGGGCAAGCACCGCCTCGGAGGCGCGAGACAGCTTGCCCCCTTTACCCTCAACCCCTATCCGCAACTACAATGAGGAGATAGCTCAGCCCTCCACCTCTCACGTCCGCAAACCCAGCTTCTCAGCCGCCCGCGATATCGCCATCTACGGGCAGACAGGTCTCCACATCCTGCTTCCCGCCACCGCGAGCCGCGCCACATCCTCTGGCCGTCTGACCGACATTGCGGGCTGCGTCGTCGACATGTCCCGTGCCACGGGAAGTAGCGCGCCGTTCGCGAACCTAGCGCTCAAGAACATCGATAAGAGCCTCGTGCTGGCTGGGAACGTCGACGGCCCGGTGCATATCACGGGCGTCAGGGACAGCATCCTTGTCGTGTCAGCGCGGCAGGTGCGAATCCATGAGTGCACGAACGTGGACCTCTATTTCCACTGTGCGAGCCGGCCGATCATCGAGGACTGCTCGGGGATGCGGTTTGCGCCGCTGCCGGATTCCTTCGTAAGTTCAGCCGCAGCCAAGGCGCAGTTTGTTGCTGACAGCTGTAGGAAACCCCCGGCGATACGTCGACGAACCAGTGGGACCAGGTCGACGACTTCAAGTGGCTCAAGGCTGAGCGAAGTCCTAACTGGAGTGTCCTTCCCGATGAGGAGAGGTTGGACGAGAGGATTTGGGTGGACGTGGTCCCTGGGCAGCCGGGCAAGGGGTTGAAGGATATTCTACATGCTGTCAAGATTCCGACGAACTGAGGCATGTGCAAGGATTTGGTTCCCGATGTGTGTTTTGGCGCACTTGCTTGGCTACATGATGCAAGGTCGTGACGGATTGGCACATTGGCGTCGGTCCTCTGCAGCATTCTATCTGTTGTCCGTTACTTGAAGCAATATTGTATGATGACACAGACTTGGAATGTAACCGTGACTCGAGACTGGACCAACGCGTCCGCGACCATCACAGTACACAGGCCCATCTTCATGACACAAGACTCGATGCACCTGGCAACTCTCAAAGGCGCATTGACATGAAGTAAAAAGTAGGAGGGAGGGTGGAACTCGAGCAAAAAGCTCGGCGCCCGCGTCGGGCGCCTACGAAAACCCCTCTATCAGCTTTTCAGTATGGATTTCGAACCCAAGGCCTACTCGCTGAACAGGATTTTTACCACCTATACCAGTTGCACCTCGAGAGGCAGCTGGTACCGGTCGAGATATGTGCCAGGTTGGTGGCCTTATGAAGGCAGCGACGGGAGGAAGGCGCGTGGTTGCCGGGCGATGAGTGAGTACGGGCCATTGCAGATACGGCGATGAAGAGGACGGCCCGCCTTCATTACCTCCCCATGTCAAAGCCCAGTTCGCGCCGCTCAGACTACCCTGGCACCCGTCCTGTTAAATTTGACAAGACCTTCAACATGATCAAAAATATCAAGGAGGCGAGGGTATATCCGGTTCAGCTTATGGCTACGAGGCATAACCTACATGACGCGAGTTGAGTCCACATTACTACAACAAGAGTGCCCCTTACCAGCGCAAGGCGTCTTTGACAAGTAGCACCTTTGCGTACCCCGAGCTCGTGTTGAAAAGCCATGCTGTCGGATAGCCTCCGCTTCCCCACAAGCCAATCCGGCCGGCGACATGATATTCGTACAACTATCATCAATCATGGACGACTTGGCCGTATGCTGCGGAGGGCAAATGAGTCCCCGACAGAACGAAGCCCTTCCCCTTACCTGTCCAGTAGAGAAACGCTGTGCGCAACTGCCAGGGGGCTGGCTGTTTACACTAGCTTATGTTTCATCCAGCCAATCTGAACTGCCTTCCGGCTCTCCGCCGCCTGCTTGAAAAGCCCCGATCCCGCCAGCCCCGGCCCCACGCGGACCGCTGACGTTGGGTATCCGTGTCGTAGCTGCGGCACGGTGCCACCGATCAGATCGATGCGGTCCAGAAGGGCGGCCCGATGGTAGCAATTCCACAGCCGCACTCCACAAATTTCCAGATGGAGCAGAACGATAGAGCTGGCGCCGTGTCCAGGCACCATAGCGTTTTCGAAGGCGCCGCGGAGCCGGACGGAAAGGTCCGAGAGACGAACCCCCGGCCATGCCTAGGCGAATTTTACGCGTCCGATCTGCCGCATGGGCAGGGATCTTGAGAGAGCTCCACGAGCGCATGCTGAGAGGCATGGACCGGGATCGCGAAGTGGGATGGAAACCACCCAACGAGCTGACCGGCGAGTCCATACTGTCGAGAATGTGATCGCACTATTCACCTAGCGTTGACCGTGATCCGAGGTGTTTTTCGACCTGGCATTCTGCAGACGTTTTGCCTCAACCCAGTGATATGCTACGAGCAACGCCCCAGGTTGTTGCGTGAGTCTCTTGGTCAGACAGCTGGTGTGCGATGCCTCACGATGTAGTTGGATCCTGCGCAGCTTCACGCCATGTGGGGCAGGGATCGGCGGGCATGAAGCCCCGGGTGGCATGTCCAGGTTTCGCGGTCAAGATTGGGAAACATGAGGGGCACAAGCAATGGGAGCAGCCGCCCAGTCGGGCTCTGTCGTGCCCGCGATCAGAAAGATCAGCAACAGCTCCCTCCCGGCACCCAGGATTTCTATGGGTCTGATCTCGGTGAAAGTCTCTGGTGCTCGTGATCGGGAGGGGACGACGAGGGGTCTGGCCGCGGAGCTGCGACACTGATGAGCAACCGAGATGCGAATTTCGCAATTCGGAGCAGGGGAGAAAGGACGAAATGCGGTGTTGATTCATCAGAATCTGGAAAAGGTGATCATGCAGGCGAGACCACCAAACCACCAACGCACCCCCCCTCCACACCTCCCTGTTACTCCCGCCACCGTGATCTTTCACCCGTAGGCGGGGTTTTGTCAGGGGTTTCGGGGGCAAATGTCGAGATGCAGATGTAGAACACGCCATGGGGTTTTGGTATTCTCGACAACATGTGGTCGGGACCGGGGAGAAGTGGCTGGACCTAGACCTGATGAAGCGTGACCCTGCTGCACGAAGGGTCCTCACCCTCGCGATCCACGCCAAAGATGCGGGAGCCGAAGATCGGGCCTTCTGATTGGCCTTTCCGGCCACACATTGGGCGGCGGCCGGAGCAAAGGTGGCGAGTTTCAACGGGACTCGGCCACACCGAGTCGGGAAGACGGGATTCCCAAGCCACAATTGCGGTGAACGGGGCCGAGAGGCTGACGAGCCACAGGTTGAGGCTGAAGATGTGGACTGCGGGGCGGGCGAATGGACTAGAAGCAAACAGCAAGCTTCGGAAACGTTGGCAGACGTGGACCCTAGGCGCGCTGGCCGGGCGACCCCGACCCCCCACCTGCTCTGGAGGGTCTCAGGTGCCTGGTAGCATCAGTAACCTGTTTTTGTCGACTTTTTGCTCTTGCGGCGGCAGCAGCTCTGGAAGCAGGGTGAGGTTACTGTCTCACGGCAGACACTGGACATGATGTGTCCCTCCCTGTTCCTCCCTGGGGCCCTGATCACCATTCCAAGGCCACACTGCATAGGTGGTGGGAGCCCAGTGTGGCCCCCGCCGCAAGCGTGCCTGGCGGAGCGCGACAAACAGGAAAAGATCAACTAGGGGTCCAGGAGCTGCTCGGCGATCAGATGCCACCACCCACTTGCTGACAAGGAGAGGGCCTCAGTTACCTTGGTCAAGTCGGAAACGAGCACCGCGGCTGAAAAGATGTTGCGGACAATCAAAGGGTCTTGAATGGGATCAGCAGAGTTTCGTTTGTCGTACGCTTTCTTCCCAGCCAGGCATTTCCCGGGCCAAGCACCGCAGGTGCGGGATGGCCATCGTGGATTCGGCGCTGTCATCTGTCTTCACAGTGCGGACGCAGCTGGCCTGGCGGGTTGCAGGTGATCCGTGTCGATGCAGGCCCCAAAGCAAGATTTGGAGGTGCAGCAGAGAGCAGGGTTCGGCAGCCAAAGGGGGCCGGTGGGGGCCTAGGCCTTCCAGGACCCTTCAGACGCGCTCCAGAGGCCGGCGGGCCAATCGTGCGCCCCAACCAGCACCAGTGTTGTTTTCCGTCCCTGCAAGGCTGTCACGTCTCGACGCCTAGCGTGCGACCCTTCCCCAAGGGTCTTTTGCGGGTTACGGGTCGGGCGCCTGAATCTTTTGATGAGTATTCATCTCAATCTGTGTCTGTCCGCTGATGCGACACAAATTCGTGGGGGACGGCCATCGGTTGCTATGAGGGCCATCATGGTGCATGTCATGCAGTACCTCTCTCCTTGGGTACTGGAGCTCAATCAGCTTGTCGACAGCCAAATCCGGGGTGCCACGGCACTCCGCGGTCTGTGAAATGATGTCATATCGACGACACCGACCCATACTTCCTCCCCACAGTGCGCTGGATAGGGGTCCGGCTCCCCGAGGCGACGAGACAGAGTGGTGTGGCGTTACCAGTGCGACCCCGATTTTCATCACCCCACCCCACCTCTTCGTCGATCCCAAGGAAATGCAGCGTCGCTGGGGATCGTGTGAATCGGGGCTCATCTACCGTTCCCTCTGCCTTCAGTAGTAGGGGTGGTGACACTACTGTACCACGACATGGCCCCAGCCAGTCCCTGTGTGTTGCATAGGCTCACATCCAGGCCGAGCACCAGGCACCTTCAGGTACAGCACACACATCGGCCGATGGGTCCTGATGGTCCCGCCAACTGCCTCACTTTCGCCTCTCTGGTCAAAACCTCCCACCACAGCCAAACTTTGCCACTTTGCCTTCACGTTCCGACCTCACGATCCTGTCATCAGCCGGCCGTCACCCTGCGCGCAGTTCCAGCTGCAGACGAAATCATCAACAGACAAACGACCGTCGACCCCTGCGAGGATCCCAAGGCACTTGATCTCGGCACCCGAAACACAATATCGCCCGGAATCACGATCGCGACCAAGTTACCAGGACGCCGGGCGGCGATTGTAGACGGCCACAAGATTGCGTACCATTTCAAGCGACCGACTCAACCGATTTGATTGCTAGCCATCGAACGACCACCCGACACGGCTTTGCTTGAGCCTCCAAAACTGGGCCCCAGCGAGCATCTCGATCCCAGCTCGTGAGCATCTCCAGACAGACGATCGATCAGTCAGTCGCTTTGCGGAAAAAAAAAATTAAGGGTTTTTGGGCCGGGAGAAGCTACGCGACAGACATTGAGCTCCTCCGTCCTCGCCCTGCAGTCTCCCATCGACGGGCACCAGATCGAGAGCTCGGGAACTCGGCCTGCCTTGTCACTTGACAGCTAAGTTGCGGTGGTCACCATCTTCAAGAGGACGCTTGCGATCCCATCTGTATGTTGTGTCCCCTCCACTTTGTGTGCACTTTGGCTGGGGGGGAAGCGGAAGGGGAGGGGGTTAGGGGGGTCTGGCCTCAACTGGGACGTCATGGTCCTCCACCTCAGCTCAGCGCATCGAGATCGCACGACATGAGCCAATCAGCACCACACCAGCCTCCGCTACACCCCCCCCCTCGTCCTTCTCACCTGCCATGCCTTACACATCTGGCGTCTTGACCACCCCCCCTCGCCCTTTCATGTTCATGTTGCTTTGGCTAACACCGCACACCTGCCAGCTCGATCACACTCTCCCTCCGTCTCCAACGAAATTCACCAAATAGAACGACAAACATTCACCACCATCACCACACGACTGCGCGAAACCGACGAAACGTGCACTTAACGACGACACTCGCAAGCCTCTACAGAGGCCTTTTTCAGATTACCAGCCTCCACTCGATAAGACTACCGCCGCAAGAGCGCCACACCACACGAAATGGCCGACCCGACGGTCACCACCGCGGGCGCCGAACCATCCCCAGTCAACGCCACTGGGCAGCCCATGCCGCGAAGGACATCTCCCGACAAATCAGTCACTCTTCAACACCACCGCCTCGTCCGCGACGCCAGTCTCCGCAATGCTGCCAGCATGAAATCGGCTAATGCGCGCCAAATACCCACCATATCGGTCCAGAAAGATACAGAACTGTCGCCGACGAGGAATTCATCAGGAGAGAGCCATGTCACGAGCCAGAGCGACGCCATGAAGTGGTTCGACAGGTCTAACGAAAACCCCACGGCCACATACACGCAAGCGATGGATGGTATGCTCCTGTGGTTCTACCAATCTGCGTTACAAGACTAATGACCAGCGCAGTCGACCCGCCGTTTTACCAAAAAGAGAGCGACTCGTCTAATGAAGATGCCAACAGAGCTACCTATCCCCTCCACCTGAAGCCCGGCGCGTCGAACTCTCTGAGGCCGCCCGCCGCCCGCAGCAGCAGCACCGGCGATTACCGAAGCGTCATCGACGACCTGACAGTGGAGATCCAGAAGCTGAAGGACGAACTGAAGAAGTATAAGCAGTCTGGTCCCGACCTGTTGAAACGTGACAAGCTCTTCGAGATCAAGGTGCACGGCCTGCCGAAGCGGAAGAAGCGGGAACTCGAGGCCACCCTCCGCGACTTCGCCTCCGGCCTCAGCGAATCCCCGAGTGCCGAGGCCTCGTCGGGTCGCAAGAAGTCGTCTCGTAACCACGAAAAGATGTACTCGGCATCAGGTTCCATGTCCAAGCACGCGTCCTCCTCCTCCGGATCGAACTGGAAGCACGCCGACTCGGCGTACGCATCAGCATCAACAGGACCCAACACATCAGGAACTTCTCTGAGTCGCCCCTCCATGAGCTCGCGAGCCAAGTCGTCGGAGCAAAAGGTGGAAAGCTACCTCAAAGATATCCCGGAAGGCCTGTACCCGCGGCACATGGTCATGACGGACAAGGAGAAAAAGAAACTCGTCGTTCGACGATTGGAGCATCTCTTCACCGGCAAAATCACTGGCAGAGCATTTCAGGAAGGCGCGCCGGTTCCCGCCTCGCTCACCGAGGTCACGACTGGCAATGGTGCCATGGTCCACCAACCCCCGAACTTGATTCAATCCGAAGCCGCCAGAGAAGCGCGCATCGCTGAAGAGCCGAACAAGAAGAGTCGATCCCGGGATAACGATTCAACGGAGAACTCCAACGAGGACCAGACCGACACGGCTGGAACCGGAGGTGCCGCTCGGGCCAGCAACAGCATCTCGCCGCCGGACGCTACACCCGCAGAGCAGCGCCCTACCCGGCCCCTCGATCTCGACCCCGACCGTAAACAGGTGCCTTCTGAGAATATGGACTACATCCGGCACCTCGGCTTGGTCCCCCCCGAGTTGGTACCCGCCTACCAGGTCCAAGACGTTGCGTCTGACGCTGAGGGATGGGTTTACCTGAACCTGCTCTGCAGCCTGGCTCAACTTCACATTGTCAACGTGACCCCTGACTTTATCCGGACTGCTGTCATGGAGAAGAGCACCAAGTTCCAACTTTCGCACGACGGCCGTAAAATTCGGTGGAGGGGTGGTTGTGACGGCACAAGGTTCAGCAGTGACAGCTCCGGCGACGCTTCCCAACAGAGCGCGTCGCTGGATGATACTGACGGCTCCAATGAAGAGGGACAGAGGAAGAAGCGGAAGAAGGTTCGGGTGAAGGGCGAAGTAGACCCGTCTTCGGCGCACTCGAGCAACAACAACCCCACCCGTCTTGGCCAGACCTCCGTCTCACCCGACAACTTTCACTACAAACCCATGTTCGCTCACCATTCCACGTCGGGAGCTCAGTCCTCGATGGACGAGACCATCTCGTCGCTTGCTCCCGGTGAAGAGAGCAACTTGGGTGAGTCTCACTGGGGTAACAGCGGGTCAGGAACCTCGCTCCGCAAGAAGCGTCGTCGCGACGGTGCCATTATTTACTACAACGGAGCCCCTTTCTGCACCGATCTGTCCGGGGATCCGGGCGACGCCTCTCCTGCCACTCACATGGCCTCCTCTGGGCAACAGGAGTCAACGGGCTCGGGGGGCGGATTCGTGCGCCCCGACCCCCCTCAGCGCACTGCCTCAGGCTCTGCTCTCCGCTTCCGTCCTCTGAGCGACAGGGTGAAGGTCGTGAGCGATGCCATGGCGGTCGAGCCTGAGCTGGCCATTCCAGATCTCACTCCCATTGATTTGCACGACGATGAGCTGCACGGGGACTTTTCCTGGTCGGAATCACAGCAGCTCCTCAACATTCGAAAGCTGCAGCCTTCTGGTCTTGGTGGCGTGGTCCCCGAAGACCACTTCATGGTCGTATGCGCTACCAAGCGTCCCAAGACCAACGCCATACCCGCTCCTCGCAAAATGGACCAGGATTTGGCAGTGTACATGGCAGACAGAGTCACTTCGACATCAATCTCACCGCAGAAGGTGTCGCCTCACAGCATCTTGGCCACGGTTGAGATCGACTACATCTCAGGCCGCATCAAGCGTCTGGCACCCGTGCCACTCCCGCCCCCGAGCTGCTTCTTCCCTCCCTTCAGCACCAACACCGAGAGCAGCTTTGACGACTCGGACGCTTCGGACGCCGACGATGATTGCGACTCCAGCCGAGGGGCCGGCGTCGGTCGGCCGCACGCGTCCGTCAACACGTACCCTGACAACGAGGACATGACGAGCGGCGACGAGGAGGGCGGCGAGCCCGACAACGAAGACGAGCCGAGGCCGGCTCTCCAGGCCCCGCTTCGGCGGTCGAGCAGCAGTGCTGTCGCGGCTGCTGGCACGGCGCGCGGTCGCAGCAAAAGCACTGACCTCCCCGATCTCGACGACAGCTCCAACGCTACAGTCGACGCCGAGAGCGGCTACAAGAGCAGCAGCGAGTGCAGCTGAACACTGCATCGCACCTTTGACAACTCGACATACGCCTCGGCTTATATCGCATTCAAATTTGTCAACAGTCAAGCCTTAGGCTTGTACCTACAGTCTTCTTGAGTGGCGTTTTCTTGCGACCATTTATCGGGATGGGCGATCCCGCAGCATTGCTTTGGCGTTTTGTTTACTGGCGTGAAGCGAGAGAGATATCCACTTTGATTTGCGTCATATGGTTCATGACGGCATTGTTTCTTGTTACAGCAGCTTGATCATGTTTTTTTTTTTTGGGAAAAGTAAACTCATAGAGGTCCTGTTTTGGACGCCTAGGGGTTTTGGCGGGCGTTTCAGCGAGCGGGCGAGCGGCTGAAGGGGGAGGATGTGGGATTTGATAGCCTGCCTTTTCAAGGCCCGAACGAGAATTCGTTGCCCCTTGCTTTTCTATATTACGTGATTCTATGCAATGTGACGCCGGCCACATCGATCGTGCTCGGAAAATATGGCGAGCGGCTTTTCCGGCGAGGACCGTGGCGTTGATCGGTTCTGCCACGTGCCTGAGAACGAGGTGCAATGCCACGCAGGCTTTTTCAAGAGGGTTTTATCATCAATGCAGTATTTTCTTCTATCGTCATGCGAGGCAGTTTATACGCACACGCTCCATGTTGACATCATCATCCGTCCCGTCATGCAGTTCGCCAACCACGGCGCTGTTTTTGAGGTATACCGCCCGCCCGCTCGCTCACCCCCACAACTCCGTTCCTACCAATTCTCATTTTGCTCGCTCGCGGCTTCAGTTGGTCTCATCGTGAGTCCTCTTCTGCGCCGTGCTCGCCGGGGCCGCCGGGGTCTCCGTGTCCTTGATGAGCAGGCTCTCGCCAGTCATCTCTTTGGGAACGGGTAGGCCCATGGCACTAAGAACAGTGGGCGCAACATCGCCGAGGACGGACTCCCTGCCGGCCTTGTCCGCAAGACGCCAGCCCTTGGGGGCGTTGGCCATGATGAACGGGACCTTGTTGGTCGTGTGGCTCGTCTTGGGCTTGCCATCGGCGAACTTCATCTCCTCGGCGTTGCCATGGTCGGAGGTGATGAACAGAATGTAGTTGTGCTTCTGGCAAGCCTCGTAAATGAGCTTGATAGCTGCGTCCGTCGCCGTGCAGGCAATAATGGCCTTCTCGTAGTTGCCCGTGTGACCTACCATGTCGGGGGGTGCAAAGTTGTTCATGACAAAGGGGTACTTGTCCGTTGGGACGCCCGCCTTTTCATAACCGTCAACGTGATCCACAGCACCAATGCGATCGGCCACACGTTTGGCAACACCATCGGCAGACATTTCAGGAGCCTCGTCATAAGTAGCGACAGACTTGACGGAGGGGACAAGGTCCCTCTCCTCACGGACCTCGAGGTCGAAAACCTTCTCCACACCGCCGTTGAAGAAGAAAGTAACGTGGGCGTACTTCTCTGTCTCAGCGACGTGCACCTGCTTGACCTGCTGCTTGCCGATCCATTCTGCAAGAACGTTGCCCATATGCTGGGGTTCGAAGGCAACGGTAAACGGATAGTCCGTCTTGTAACGGGTCATGGTAGCCAGGGGCTTGATGTTGGGGTAGGGGAAGTCGGGGAGGACGGATCGGTCGACGTCACCCAGGACCTGAGTGATTTGACGAACGCGATCGGAGCGATAGTTGAAGAAGAAAACGGTGTCGTCATCTGCGGCATGTCAATACGCAAATCGAGGCGAAGCTGGACATTCAAGCATACCCTTGATACGAGACTCCTGGCCACCGACAATGATGGGCGTCAAGAACTCGTCCTTGTCCTTGGAGCCGCCCTTGGCATAGCGATCCTTGATGGCCTGGACAGGGTCGGTGGTTTCCTCGCCCTCGCCGAGGACCATGCCCTTCAGAGCAATCTCGACACGCTCCCAGCGCTTATCACGGTCCATGGCGTAGTAACGACCGACAACGGTGGCAATTTCACCAATGCCAATCTCGTTCAGCTGACCGATCAGTTCCTCCATGTAGCCGGCGCCGGACTTGGGGTCGGTGTCGCGGCCGTCGCCGAAGAAGTGGATGAACACCTTGGGGACCTCGTACTGCTTGGCAGCCTTCAGAAGAGCGTACAGGTGATCTTGCTTGGCGTGCTGGGAAGCGTTAACATCAGTCCAAGAAAAAGAGAATTCTCAGTGGCTGACTGACCACACCGCCGTGGGAGACGAGACCGCAAAGATGCAGGCGCCCGTTGCCGTTCTTGGCACCTTCCATCAGATCCTTGAGAACCTTGTTCTTCGGGAAATCGCCGTTCTCAATATCGGCATCGATGCGGACGACATCCTGCCACACGACGCGGCCGGCGCCGATGTTCAAGTGGCCGACCTCGGAGTTTCCCATCAAGCCCTTGGGAAGACCGACAGCGTTGGATGACGCCTCGAGCTCAACAAAGTGGTCCTTGTCCTGGGAGAAGGCGTCCATGACGGGGGTCTTGGCGGCAGCGATGGCATCGCCATCCTTGGGTGAACTGGCAGAAGGAATTCCCCAGCCGTCGATCACGACTAAAGCGAGCGAATAATCCAAAGAGTCAGCCAAGCCAGCTCGAGAAATATGAGCATGTAAGCAGCGGTCAGGATGTAATCGGGTTTGCGGGCAGCAGCGGGCGGGAAGGACATCGTGTCGTGCACTTCCTGGGCATCTTGACGACCAGGTGTATGCGCCTTGATGCTGGATATGTTGTTTTTCGCAACATTGCCGTCATCTTGACCATTGCCGCCACCACCACCACCAGACGCACCGCGGGGCTTCGACGTGGGAGATGGAGGGTGTGGAGGAAGAGGCTTGGACGTACTCAGGCAGGCGGGATGGACCTCGGTTTCGGCCATTGTGTCGAACTTTTCTGCTCTCTGGAGGTAGAAATGGTCGGTATGGGAGGGTTGAAGTGGGAAAAGAATGGTAGGAGGTGCGTGATTTTTGGGGGATGGTGTTGAGCTCGACGTCTGAGAAACAAGACAAGAGAGAGATAGAGAGGCGTTTTATCGGTCGATAGTGGGATGGTGGGGGGGTTCGATGTCATAGCTCCCATCCTTACCGCTGCCAGCGTCTACTGGCCTTGCGGTCGCACTGTCTTTGGTCCGGCGGCTACACCGAGATCTACAGTGCATCGAGCCCCTGCACCGTGACCCTTGCTAGGCCAACGCGCCCCTCTGTTGACTTGGGCCTTCAACACTTTCCTTCGCCAGGTTGAGGCGGAAGTGTTTCACCCCTTGGTCCTTCCCGCCTCTTCGACCTCCATCATCACCAACTCTGTATTACGCCCAGCATCACAAGCAGCACAACCGCGGCCTCGACGCCAGTGTTGTACTCAGAGTATATCTAACGCTCACTCGCACCGACCATCCGAACCGATCGTCGTCGCGCCGAATTCTAGCCGGCACCACCAGTATGGCATCAACACCACACCCCCTCGCCCTCCCGCCCACGCTCTCCCCCGATGCCCTCGACTCCCTCACCGAACTCACCACGATCCTCACGCGTCTCCGCGCCGCCGTTCATGCCTCCAACCCTTCCGCCAATGCCGGGGGCATCACGGGCGCAACGCCCATGCCCACGGGCGCGACACCAAACCCCCTTGGCGCCAGCCCTGGCGGTACCAACACCATGACGCTACGAGAGGTCTCGACACAAACAGATGCACTCAAGCACAAGCTGCAACGCGCAAGAACACAACTCAAGTCATTGCCCGACATGGAGCGAGACATCGAGGAGCAGGAGGACGAGATCCGACAGGTCGAGGAGAGGATCAAAGTCCAACGAGAGATGCTCGAGAGACTAAGAGAACGCGGCGTGCAGTTCGGCAAGGATGGCGAGAAGATGGAGACGGACTGAAGTAAAAGAGCGGATATGGGAGGAAAGCGGTCAGTATACTGCCGCGTTTGATGATACCCGGGCAGCAACATGTCCTACAGATGATTGGATTTCATAAATTCACACACTTGCGACTAACACTCGTCCACTACATCGTCCTCCTCTTCCTTTTTCCACCTTTCGAAATGAGCAATACCAGGTAGCGGACACGACAGCCTGACTCCGGACCTTTCTAGGAGCATTGCATCCACTTGCGCTCTCATTCTCTTCCGAGGGATGTAGTCCAATGGTGTTTTCCCATCTTTGTCTCGAGCAGTGTGATCAGCTCCAGCCTCTATCAGCATCCGAGAAGACTGATAGTAGTTGAACATGCAAGCTCGATGTAGTGGCGTCTTGCCATCATTCTGTCGGGCATCAACCTCGGCGCCCCCTGTGATCAGGCCATGGCAGAGCCTCGGGGTCTCTTCGTTGAGATACACCACCTGTCGACCCAGCTCCGAAAACGTCCTTTCCCATACTGGCTCCTGGAAGATCGTGTGTAGCGGGGTTTCGCCTTCGGGTGTGCGGATGTGCACGTCCGCGCCGTACTCTTCGATCAGCTTGCCGATGAACTGCCAATCGCCGTGTTCTGCCCCTATGTGATGTATAGGGTACCAGCCGTTGTTGTCGGGGATCGTCAAACTAGCCCCTCGGAGCAGCAATGTTTCCCAGTAATGGTTCAAGCTTCTTTGGCAACCTCGCCCCATCGCATGAACCAGAGGCGTCCGCCCATCAGAGTCTGGAAGATTCACATCAAGGTGTCTCGTTAGGAGAGGCACGCTTGCATCCGGCTTCGCTTCGTTTGAAAGCACCCAGTGCAGGGCCGTCCTACCCCGTTTGTCACGCGCGTGAACGTTGGCCTTGGCATCTAATAGATACTGTGTTGTAGCGCCAGATGTGCCGAGGCTACTGGTATATCCAGCTGCGTAGAACAATGGTGTTCGCCCCTCACTGTCCACAGCCTCGATGTCGAAGCCCTTGTTGACGAGATATTTGACGACATCGACAGGTTCATACCCGCATGCGAGATGGAGCCAGGTTCTGCCGCCTGGGTCCCGAGCGTAGAGCACTTCGTTGTCAACGCGGTCGAGGATTGCTGCAACCAACTGGGGCCTGCCCTCTGAGAGGCGGCTCATTTTCCTTGCTCTTTCTTCATGGACATAGGGCCATAGCAACTGCATAACCCCACGGCCATTCTCGTTCTGGGCACTGAGATCGGCGCCGTGTTCAAGCAGTATGCCAACAACCCCTGCCGTGCTACGTCGTACGTGAAATAGCAGGGCTGTCTGTCCACTGTTGTCCCTTGCGTCGACATCGCAATGTTTCAGCAACTCCCTTGCAACCTCCTCTTGACGCCGGCCTCCGAAGACGACCTGGTTGTTGAAAAGGGGTGTCTGGCCTTTCTTGTTTTTGGCATTCGCGTTTGCCCCATGCTCGATGAGCATGGCAACTTCTTCGGCACTTAGAGCCAATTCCAGTGATGCGCGCAGCTGTTCCTCGCTAAGAGACCCTTTGGGGATTGAGTCGAGGAGAAGCTTCACCATTTCCAAATTCGGCATGTACTCCAAAGCTAATGATCCGTCTGCCATTGGAACCAGGGGATCCGCACCATGTTCCAGGAGCAGTTTCGCCGTGGCCATATCAGGCACACAATGGAGTGGAGTCATACCTCCAAAGCTAGGGCAAGGGATTGATGCCGAAGGCTGCAAGCCCAATTGCTTCTCATGGTTGAGAACTAGTTCGATGAGCTTGGGCAGTCGGTGAGTCACTCCAAGGAAGAGCAGACTCGGGGCATTCGAGCTCGGCACCGTGCTGGCCCCCTTTGATAGTGCCAAAGGAACCAGGGGCATGATGCCAACAAGGAACTGCAGTTCATGCCGCCTGTCCGACTGGAGCCCGTCAGGAATCTGAGCTATGAAGCAAGCACCATCCTGAGAGTTGGGGCTAACACCAGCCTTTAGCAAGGCCTCAACAAGGCCAACCCGGCCTGTCCAGTATGCCATCTGGAGTGCCGAAAAGCCGCTCGGCGGATCTGTGTCGACTGCTTTCAAAACTTGGGGGCCATGACCGATAAGAGCTTTCAAGCCCGAAGCCTTCCACCTGGAAGTGAATTCATATCGATGCCACCAGCCGTCAGGCTTGAACCAGTGTGTCCACATCTTGGCCCAGGAGACACAGTGAGGCTCGGAAGGGTTGCATATTCGTTCGTACATGGCTTCCATGCCCGATGGGACTTCTCCAGTCTCTCGAACGTGAACCATCCAATAAAGACATGCATAAATGACATAACCTTCATGATCAGTTGGATCCATCAAGGTTACTGCAAAATGCATCATCGGCTCTCCGTCTGCTTTGATCAAGTCTTCAAAGTTGAGAGCCTGTATACAAAGTCGCGCACTCGTGATGTGCGCCTCCTTGATGCTGATGGACCCTTGCCAGAAGAGCGAACTGCCCGGCATCTTTTCGTTGATGAAGAATTCACGTGCACTCTCATGCAGCAAAAAGACTGAACCCTTGTGGACGACGATGAAGAGGCCACACCATTGCATCAGAGTGATTTCGAAAAGGCGGTCGCTTGGAAGATCTTCTCTCGTTTCTTTCAGGGAATTGGAGTCAGAATCCATGTGCATAGCCATGTTCATTTCTCGTACTGTGAGGGGTCGTTGTGCGACGATGATGAGGCTCATTGCGATCCGCATTTTATCCCGATCGGCAGACGTGGTCATGATCTTGTCATAGACCTCATAGAAGTTCTGCGGGAGGTTGGCGATAACTTTTTCGATGTTGCGTCTCGTGGGTTCGAAGATGTAGCCGGGTCGTGGTTCAAAGAAATCAAAGATGAGCCGCATCCATAGGTAGGTTGGATTCCGGACCTGCAACATCTTCTCCTGCAGACTTGTTTTCATACGCGGCTCCCAATCGAGATCCGCGATTCGTGTCTTGATGACATGCTCGACCTCCTGGGCCAGGATTGCGATCGAGTCCTCCCGTTCGCCGAATATTCTGAACAGAGGAAAAGACGGGTCCGATTTGTCGAGGTATCTGGTGATAAAATCGTAAGCCCGGGTGGTCATGGCCAGCCGAAGTTTGCTGTCCCTCTTGTAGTTCCTTTTGATGAAAGAAGCGATGTCATTCTGCGGGCATTGGTCTAGGGCATCTAACACGATGGCCATGCGCCCACAGGTCGGGTCGGCGGCGATCGCTTCGAGGATATCCCAGAGGGTAGCATCATTGCGAACAATCGAGTCGCCGAGTCCATTGTAGTCCTTGAGAGCATGTTGAATCAGCATCGGCTGTTTCATAAAAATCTGTCGGAGGATACTGCAGAGAGCTTGAGCGATTGTATGCTGGTCGATAAAAAAGTGAGGCACGATGGAATAGTCCGACTTGACGAGAGCCTCGTCAACCAAGTGTTTGGATATGGTAGATTTGCCGCAACCAGGGAGTCCTGACACCAATAGAATCCCGGCGTCATGCTGTAGCCATTTCTTGTAGGAGTCGCTGTCGAGCAACCACTTGCCAGTGTTCGGAGCCAGGTCAGCAATACGGCTTTTCGTGGATTCGGCGCCTGTGTTGTCGGGGTCCTGAGCAGCAAGCAGCTGAACGAGCTTGCTCTGCTTGTCAGGAAGACTGGCAATCTGCTTTGATACCATCTCACGAACTTCTTTGAGATCGTCAGCCTGCTTGGCGTGATGTTGTTGTTGAAGAGCAGATTGCTGCTGGCTAAACTCAAAGCTCTTTTCGTTGAGCTCAACAAGCTTTTGCGTCAGCTGATGGATATCTGTCAGCAAGGAGAGATGCTCGCTCCATTGCTTCTGTACTTCTTTGGCTTGTTCCTTCAAGTCGTCTAATTTCTGGTTGGTCTCGCCGGACATGAGTTGCTGTCGGAATGTTTTGACGGCCTCCTCGCGAGTCTTGATAGCTGCAACGAGGTTTGTCCAATGGTCGACTTTCGCCACGTCAATAGCGAAGGACTTGATACGACTGCGATAGAATCGAAGCACGCTTTGGATTTGGAAGTCCAGGATTGCCTTATAGAGCTCAATGATGCAGGACCGGAGCTCATGTCGATCGAGCGACACTCCTGAGAGTGCGCTTTTATCCTGGCCATTTCCTTTGTCGGTGCCATCCACACCTTCTTTGTGCATACCCAACAGCTGACCTTCCTGTGCCACGTAGTACTCGAGGAGAGATGTTACCTCCTCATATCCGTTTGCGCGTGCTTCGCTTGCAGCTACTGGGTTGGTGAGCACAGGGAGGGCTAGACAAACAGCCGACCAGGCGATTGACGCTTCTGGGGATAACGAGGTAGCAGTGCCGATCCAGCTTTGGGCCCATTCGATGAACTTGACGCCCTTTTTGACCTGTTCGCCCACGTCGACTTGCCGATCACCAATGAAGTATTTGATTCTTTGTTCGTCCATCTTCTGACGGCCAAGCTCAGTGATCTTATCCATCTGCTTACGTCGGCTCTGATGGTCCGAATCCACCTCATTCTTGACTTGATCGATATTACCGACGTCGGCTTTCTTGAGGCTTGGATGTTTGTCGAAATCTGTTGCAACAATCAGTGATCGGCACAAATTAAACCTCTCGTCAAGAAGTCCTGCTAAATACCTTCACCCAGACCATTTCCAAGCTGGCTTGACACCAGCTTCTCGTAGGTCTCTATTCGCGTCTTGCTCTGCTCGTCGTCCTCTCGGAGAGCATCATATGCTAAATCCCACAATGACGCTGGCAGAGAATCTTCTGCTTTACCCGAGGTAGTCTCGTCCTGAGTAGCACGTAGATTGAGATTCGCGCCATTGCTGTCAACGACATCTGTCGGTACGCTAAAATGCGTCGTAGATCCTTCAACCAGGAGGGCAGCGGGAATATCCTTCGGAAGCTGAGATTCTGTGGATATGGGAATATCAGATGACCCCTTCACGCCGCTATAACTCTTCTTCTTTCTGTGAGGAAACAACCTAGACAGAGAAAGAGAGATGCGGCTCTTTGATTGCCTTTCGAGGCGATTCATCGGATGACACGCTCACTGATGAGCGTGAGCAGAGGACCCGGAAAAGAGACAAGACAATGAACGAGAACAGTTGGATCATGTTGCGCCACCAATTGTGAAGGCCGCGGGGACAGTAGATATTCTAACATGCACAAGAAATCGATAGGTCACCCCCCATGCTACTGCATGAACACAGCCTACGTGTGATCCTGGCGGCAGGATCATGGTTGCCTTATGGTCAGCTGGGGCGACCAACAGCCAAGATGAAGGCGAGAAGCTGGCTGGTTGATATGTGAGATCAGTATCCATACTACCAGCGATGCCATGCCAACGGGGCTGAACTTGCATCGGTGCTGTTCCGCGGTGTGTTTCAAGGCCTGTTCATATCCAATGAGCGAGTCGGCGTAAACGCCCGCTGAGATCGGCATGTCACCAACATGACCAGGAACCAACAGCGGGATGCACAGCGCCGGGGTGTTGAGTGGCGCGCAAACAGCCTTCTCGGGGATATTGCATCAAAGAGTGGTGTCGTTCAATTGTCAAGCTGAAGGTGATGTCGACGGCGGACGAGCGGGTTGACTTGATCACGTGGAACCAAGCACCGAAACGCGAAGTACTTTCACCGAGTGGACCGAGTGCCCCGCACCTCTCACCGAATGCACATCTCTCACCGAAAGCTGGCCCCTCCGTCATACAGAGGAGCTTGTGCCGCGATTTCCAGACTTTTGATTCCGCCCAACGTCAAGCAGGCCAACGCAGCACAAAGCAGACGCCGCCACGATGGCAGACACAAAGTTAGTTACTCAGATGCTTTCAGATATTCTAAGCTAACGCATCAACTTCTCACAGGAAAGATGCGACACCCAGCAATCCCAGGGGTATCCCGACTGCGCCCTTCGTTGACAAAGTCGAGGACTATGTATCTACGCGCGCCGATGTCGAGCCTACACTACGAAACTTCCAGGAGATGATCTCGTAAGTTGAGCTCAAGATGGCGTCCCTGCGACTTGCCTCGGCTTGGCTTGCGCCGGCAAGCAAGCTGCTGGGAGAGCGGCGTTTCCAAGCTCAGCATGGTTCTAAGATGGGTTTCGCAGGAAATACCAGTTCATGGAGCTGAACCTCCAGAAGCGCATGGGTGGATTGAACGACAAGATTCCCGATATTCAGAAGACGCTGGACTCTGTTCGGTTCCTGAAGCTGAAGAAGGTATGCGACTGCCGGAAGTGCTCCTTGTCCACTACCAGATACTGACGAGGCCCAGGATGACCCCGAGCCTGTTGAGACGACTTTTGAGCTGAATGATACCCTATATGCGAAAGCGAAGATCCCGCCGACCGAGGAGGTCTACATCTGGCTAGGCGTAGGCTTTTCCAAGCCGTATTACAGAGCAAGGCGCAAGGTTAACACACCCCACAGGCCAACGTGATGCTTGCATACGAGATAGATGAAGCCGAGGCGCTGCTGGAATCGAAGCTCTCGACAGCGAAACTGAGCTTGTCGAACTGTGAGGAGGATCTCGACTTCCTCAGAGAACAGATCACAGTAGGGCATCCTAACCAGCTCCTGCACGTCCCGTTACTGACCTTGTCACAGACCATGGAAGTTGCGATTGCACGGGTCTACAACTGGGAAGTCGTGCAGAAGCGGAAAGACAAGGGCAATGAGGACAAGGAGTCAGAGAAGGACAAAGACAAGGAGGACGGAGAGCCCGGTGGATGAATTAACGGGTGTCAACTGCAGAATTCCAAAGCATTGCACTGCACTGATTTAAATGCATGCGGACAGGTCATGGCCACTACGCCCCAATCGCTCAGTGCGAACCCAACAAAAGGGACATGTGACAAAGGGGCATGATAAGGACCTAGGATAGACCGCAAGGGAGTGTTGTATTGAATTCATTCCCACATGATGTAACATGATGCCAGCGAATCTGAAATCCATCGACGTGAAGGTTATGCAGGCCGAGTGGTCTGTGAAGGGCCGCCCCTCTGGAATACTGATTGACGTCGTGGGCTCAAGACAAATCAAATGCAAAGGTCAACAAAAATCGAGCAACGAAAGATTGGTTACGCGTGTTTGTCCAGATGTGCGTGTCTCAGTCCGAGACCTTGCGTCCATGGTATGGATGTCTTGACCCTAACGGCGTGCCTCCGACCCTCATCAGCCAATCCCCTGACATATTTTCTCCACGATCTCGAGACGCACTCTCGATTAGTACTTTGATGAATGGGGCAAAACGGGATCTGAGGGTAAGGTAGGTAGTTGGTGAGGGGTTATGTAAGACTCTTGGCTGGGGCTCCCGCCTTTCGTCGTCACTGGTGGAGGCAAGGCGGGGCGGGGCATCCTCCTAAATTCAACCGTGACCGCCGACTAGGTCAGGGACCTGAGCTCCCTTTTCCCTCGTCTTTCGAACCTCGACATCTTCCCCCCGATTTCACCCCCACCGAAGTCGATACCACAGGACCCGAACTGAAAGTCGATCTTAGATTCAGTTCGCCCAACTTTCAGCACCATCAAGATGGCCGACTCGACGGCCGCCCCCGAGCTTGATTCCAAGTACGACAACTTCACGTACCCTACGAAAGCTGCTGTCGCTCAAGATGGACACCCCGGCCACTGCACCGAGGCCCAGAAGGCCCAGATTCACCAGCTCCGCATGATGCTCGAGGCCGAGGGCCTGACCCAGCGCCTGGATAGCCTGACACTGGTTGGTGCTCCCGATTGCCCCTGACCAGGGTCCATGCTGATGGGGAGTCTAGCTGCGCTTCCTGAGGGCCCGCAAGTTCGACGTCAACGCCGCCAAGGCCATGTAAGAAAGTTCCTACGTCTGTCAACACACATTTCGGTGGCTGACTTGCTGCGCAGGTTCGTTGATTTCGAGAACTGGCGCAAGGAGACCTTGCTGGACGCTCTTGTTCCTGTCTGGGATTACAAGGAGAAGGAGGCCATGTTCAAGTACTACCCCCAGTACTACCACAAGACTGACATCGTGAGTGCACATGTTTTGGAAGTTCTTCGAGGTCATAGCTGACATGGATTCTCCGTCAGGACGGCCGACCTGTGTACATCGAGCAGTTTGGCAAGATCAACCTCACCGAGATGCGCAACATCACGACCGACGAGCGCATGTTGGACAACCTTGCCGTCGAGTACGAGAAGTGCGCCGACCTTCGTTTCCCTGCCTGCTCCGTCCAGAAGGGATCTCTCGTCGAGACTTTCTGCACCATCATGGACATGAAGGGCGTCAGCATGGGCAACGCGTCTCAGGTCTACGGCTACGTCAAGCAGGCCTCCGTCATCTCCCAGAACTACTACCCTGAGCGTCTCGGCAAGCTCTACATCATCAACGCTCCTTGGACCTTCTCCGTCGTCTGGAGCGTCATCAAGGGCTGGCTCGACCCTGTCACTGTTAAGAAGATCGACATCCTGGGCTCCGGCTACTCCAAGGAGCTTCTCAAGCAGATCCCTGCCGAGAACCTGCCGGAGGAGTTTGGTGGCAAGTGCAAGTGCCCTGGTGGTTGCCACAGCAGCAACGCTGGTCCCTGGGAAGAGGCTGAGTGGAAGAACAAGGGATGGTGGGAGCAGCCGGAGGCCAAGGCCAAGGCTCTTGAGACCCTCAAGGGCACTTCGAAGGACCCCAACCCCAACGCCATTCACAATGAGGGCGGCGAGACGGTCAACGCTCCTACCGGTGTTGCCAACGCCCCGCCTGCCGCTGATGCCGCCGCGGTCGACCCCTCCAAGGCTACGGCCTAAGCCTCGCATGTTTCGAACGTCGTTTGGGAGCGCAGGTGTTGAAGTGGGTGGCGGTGGTGACAGCGATACAATCGAGGTGCTTCGAGAATATGATCTCTTCAAGAGACGGGAAAACACGACTGGAATGGAATGGCTTTTGAGTTCAACACTGACGAAGGACATGAATCGGATAGAAGACTCGGGGAGACCACCTTCTCGTGCTCTATATGGCTTTTGAAGACATTGCGTCCGATGACTTTTCTGTTCCGTCTCTGGTATCATCAGATTAGACATACGAATTGAGTTGCAGGCAAAACGGGCCGATGCTTTTGATATCAGTTCAGGGCTCTTTCTCATATCAGACTGTGCTGCTTCTTTCCAGCGAATGCTCAACGACATCGCCAAATCTCAGGCGGGGAGGTTCCATCGAGGCATGTACCTGCGAATCGCGCCGAGAGGCATGCAACACCTTTTTCACGACAGGCCTTTGGCCGCACCAATTTGCATGGAACGAGCCACGTGCTCAGGTCAATAGAGCGCCGGGTCCGTGAGCTTTAGACTCCTGTCGCCGATTTTTTGGACCATAATGGAGGGCGTTCGCATGTTGATAGGGGCGAGTGCGTTATTGAAGATGTGAGAGACAAAAGGGGCGAGTTCGTTTTACCCAACACAGGCTCTCTTGACATCCAACTGCTGCATCCCGGCGCACACTCGCCCCCACTTGTACATCAAGACTCGGGCGACTGAATCGATTGTCGTCAACCTACATTACCTCGGGGGTTAGATTAGTCGCGCTTTCCGTAAATCATAAATCGTTAACAGTTTCCTGGCCTGGGCCACCAAATCTGAGACTCGCGCCATCATGACCTTGCCGTAACAACATACTCCCCCGCAACCCTCGCCCGCTCCATTTTGGCGACAGTGCTCGGCATCTCCCTCTTCACTCTCCCGAGCCCTTCCACGGCGCCCTGGTGCGAAGCCTCTACCCCGTCCTGCCTCTCCAGCATCCCCACTTCAAGCTCTGCGCCTTCCAGCCCGGCCAGCCGTTTCCTCTGTGCCAGCGCCTCCGCGTCCCTCTCTCCTGCCTCTTTCAACCGCCGCGTCTGTTCTCCTGCGACGTGTGACGGCACAGTCTTCTTCAGTGCCGCGATCTCGTTCAGAAGCTCCTCCTCCTGGCGCGCCAGGTCTTCCACCCGTTGGCGTAGCCGCGCATCCCACGGCTCGTACTCGACTTGCGGTGCCAGCTTCTGCCGGGCGTCGGCGTCTGGGGCCAGGAACACCTTTGGCTCGGCGGGCAGGCCGTTCAGGGAGAGATTCGGCGCGGCGTGAGTGAACGTTTTGTGGATGTACTGCGCGAGTCAGGATCCAGACGATGATCGGAAGGAGGGAAATCGAGGAGGCTTACATCTGTGACGTACTTCTCGATCTGTATCCTTAGCTCGTCCTCGTCGGCGGCGTTGCCCTCCATTGGTGGGAACGCATCATTTAGGTGGTCTTGCGCAGCGCGGCGGACGTTGGCGAGAAGGAAGGCGAGGTCTTCTGGAGCCTGGAGCTCAATTCTTCTTTGCTCTGTTGATTCGGATTCCATTATAGAGCTTCTTGCTGCCGGGGTATCGGTGAAGATTGACGTCGAATAATCTTGTCAGAGTGGTGTTTACTTCCACAGGCGCGATCGTCAACTGGGATCGCGACTGCCCGGGACAAGACCCACTACCGGTCCCTCATCTTATCTTATCAAGGTCTTATCACATCCGACGCGCTAACCAAAAGTACCGAGATCGGACTGCACCCGGGTGGAGCCTACGTCAGTCCCCGTCCGCATTACAGTACACCTTCAAGACGTCAGACAACGGGTGGTTGACACGATGCACCAGCTGCACCAGCCCGTGCTGGTCCATCAACACATCGACGCTCGGGATCTCGCGCATGGTCGTAGAGAACCAAAGATTCTCAAATCCGACACAGTCATGCAGATACGGGACAGCGCAGCATGGCATAAGCCATAGTCCGGGTGCCCAAGCCCAAAACGACGCCCCGTTCGCTAGGGCGGTCTGCACACAGAGGTGCGGGGGCGGACCTGCATACGGTCGGACCCGCGGTCGAATCACACTGTAGGAGGGCCCCCGGCCCAGCAAAAGTCGGGCCATGTTGCAGGGCCCTGGCACCCTGATGCGGAGAGTGCGGAGCCCTGCTGACAGCTGAGCTGTTCTGCCAGTGGCCTCACTCGGCCGCTTTGTTGGGCGCCGCTGAGGCCGCTCGGCCTGTCACCCTTGGGCGTCAGAGGTTGGCTCGGGCGGCTGCTGTTCTCAGGGCCCAACATCGTTTCATCGTTCTTTGTTGGGTTGTTTCTTCTCAGGAGGCTGCGTCGCAGCGTGCGGTCGGTTGGCGGCAGATGGCCATGCTAGTTGGGCTTGTCCATGGGATTGTGAGTTGTCAGTGAACTGACAACGTTGCATCCATCTTACGCCTGGCAGGGGATGACACAAGAGTCGTTGGCCTACAATTTCTCCACTTGTGATCGCTGCTTCGCACCCATTCACATGCGGAGGCACTCTATTAATGAGCAGTGTATTGGACTACCATGCTATGGCCAGTCCGATCCGACCATGTTGATGGCGTCAAGAAGCACCAAAACGCCCGTTCCGGGAGACCAAGCGCACGAAATAAAAGGATATAACCGAAACCCAACGCCCTTAATACCGTCCCGTCCCTATTGGTAATGCCTCGTAGGCCGACAGCCGAAAGACCAGAGCCTGAAGATCGGCAGTGGTCAGAAGTAGATACGCCGAGTCAATAAATCATGATTGCCGGCATGGTATCATTGCGGAAGCATGCTCTTGGACTCCTCATCGGTGAGCACGATGTCGTGGACGGGGTCTCGTCGGTTCTCGATCGGCTCGTAGTCGCAATCGACATAGGGTGGAAGAAAGATTTCTAGGTCATACTGTCAGTAGTGCGCCTTGTTTCGGCTGAGCGTCTCCCGTACCTGGGTTCCAAAGGTATCCCTGACTAGAGGACAAGTAGGAAAGCTGTGATGGGTGTCAATTTATGGCAAGGCTAGGCGGATACTCGTATTGTGTTCTGCTTACCAGACGGGGAGGACCATCCGGGTCGCCGATGTTGATCACGGTGCATTCTTGCTTGGAAATGGCAGTGCCTACAAGCCGTGTTAGCGATCCGCCAAGCAGATTGTTCGGGGTCGTGCGGCTGCGATAAGCTGAGGACGTACTGAGAAGGCTGGGGCGACGCCCGTGAAGCATCTTCTGCTTCTGAACCGACGGTGAGGGGTTCGTCTGAGGAGAGCTACAGTACGACGACGACGAGCTGGTCGCCGCCTTGGAGGATTCGCTGCCCCGAAAGGCGGAGCCCGACGCCGGCGTCGTTGGAATGGCAATCGAGGATGACATGGTAGGTAGGCAACGATGACCGGCAAGGTGGTCGATGACGGGACGATAAGGAATCAGAAGAGTGACGCCAAACTCCCCGGACAGTTGCGGGAGACGCTACGAGGTGAGCGACGACGACGAGGAGGGGTAACGGTCAAGCAGGCGGTTTGTTAGTCGAGGGACGCTTGGATGGTGCAGGAGAGAAGAGTCACGAAGTGGGAGTTGTAGGGGCGAAGGGACGAAAGAGAGATGGTCGTACAGTGCGGTCACGGTCGGGTTGGGTTGGAAGGCAGCACGGGAAGGCAGGAAGGTTCTCAGGCGGCAGGTGGTCGCCGGACCGGCAGGTAGCAGTGGACGAAGCTCCCACTGGGCATGCCTGACCGATGTGAATCACGCCCACGCCGTATCAGTCCAGGTGGGCAAGCGTGATGATGTCGGAGTGGGGGGGAGGCTGTTAGAGCTGCGGCCCACAAGGTAGCAGAGACCTATAACAGTGGAGAACATCCAGGATACGCCCCGCCTCCGACTACCACAGGCCAATCGGAAAGTGAGGCTGCCTCTCATGTCGGGGGATGTGCTGGCTGCCAATCATGCAGTCCGAAGGCAGCTAGGTCACGTGACGGACCTGCCGTTCCTAGCGAATGATGTGACTAAGCCGGTCTTGGAAGGCTGCGTTTCCCGTTGACGCCTACGGAGCCACCAGACAGCCAGGTAGCTTGTGAAAGCATCAACTTCGCCATCCATCGCCAGCAACCCCATTCCGACAACCTCGACCCATCCAACGAACACCAGCCAGTGTGTCAATCGAATCACGCGCTCTCTTTCACCGAAAATCACACAACCGACAAGATGGGTGACGTCCTCGTGGAGAACCCAGCGAACCACATCCCTCCCCACAAGAAGACCGCGCCGTCAACGATTCCCAGCATCGAGAACTTTGAGGGTCTGCTATCAGAGGGCGGGGATGACTATGCCGCGTTGAAGAAGCTACAGAGGCAACTCGAATATATCCAGCTGCAGGAAGAGTACATCAAGGATGAGCAGAGGTTCGTCCTGGCCAGGGCAATGAGGAAATACGCGACGGGATGGAAGCTGACAAAACATGTAGGAGTTTGAAGCGGGAGCTCGTACGCGCCCAAGAGGAGATTAAGCGCATCCAAAGTGTACCGCTGGTCATCGGCCAGTTCATGGAGGCTATTGATCAGAAGTAAGCAACGCTTTATTCGCCCTTCCTCCTTGACGCCAAGCTAACCTCTACAGCACCGGCATCGTGCAATCATCTACGGGTAGCAACTACGTCGTGCGCATCCTCTCGACGCTCGACCGTGAAAAGCTCAAGCCATCCTCCTCCGTTGCCCTCCACCGCCACTCCAATGCTCTTGTCGACATTCTGCCGCCCGAGGCCGACTCCTCCATCGCCATGCTGGGATCGGACGAGAAGCCTGACGTAACGTATGCCGACGTCGGTGGCCTTGACATGCAGAAGCAAGAAATCCGCGAGGCCGTCGAGCTACCCCTGACGCACTTCGACCTCTACAAGCAGATCGGTATCGACCCGCCCCGCGGTGTTCTGCTGTACGGACCCCCCGGTACCGGCAAGACGATGCTGGTCAAGGCCGTCGCGAACTCGACAACCGCCAACTTCATCCGTGTTGTCGGTTCCGAGTTCGTGCAGAAGTATCTTGGTGAGGGTCCTCGCATGGTCCGCGACGTCTTCCGCATGGCGCGCGAGAACGCCCCGGCCATCATCTTCATCGATGAGATCGACGCCATCGCCACCAAGCGTTTCGACGCCCAGACCGGCGCCGACCGCGAAGTCCAGCGTATCCTCCTCGAGCTCCTCAACCAGATGGACGGTTTCGACCAGACTGCCAACGTCAAGGTCATCATGGCCACCAACCGCGCCGACACGCTCGACCCCGCGCTCCTCCGTCCCGGCCGTCTCGACCGCAAGATCGAGTTCCCCTCCCTGCGCGACCGTCGCGAGCGCCGCCTCATCTTCTCCACCATCGCCTCCAAGATGAGCCTCGCCCCCGAGGTCGACCTTGACTCCCTCATCGTCCGCAACGACCCCCTCAGCGGCGCCGTCATCGCCGCCATCATGCAGGAGGCCGGCCTGCGCGCCGTTCGCAAGAACAGGTACAACATCATCCAGAGCGATCTCGAGGACGCCTACTCCAGCCAGGTCAAGGGCACGGCCGACGACAACAAGTTTGACTTCTACAAATGAGCGGTTCTTTGCGGAATACTGTCTAGGGAGTCGTGGGCGTGGTTGGGTGGGCTGGGGGGCTCAGACGGCTCGCCATGTAGTACGACACAGACTCAGACTCAGGCTCAGGCTCGGGCTCGAGGCGTAGGCGGGTGGGACGGGCTCGATAGATCGCGGACCGGCAGGCGTCGGGGTAGAGACCTGCGAGTGTTGTACAATACATTCTTCAACCATCGACACTTAGGTGACGCGGTGTGTTCTTCATACCACGTTACGTTCATCAGCGTAATGTTCAAATGTGATGACCTCTGCAAATCGCCAGATTTGCGTTGCCAAATAATGAGATGGAAGCGTATAGTCGTGAATTCTAAGTATTTCCCATCCGCCAGTTACCTACAAACTTTCCTACAGAGTCGGCATAAAAACCGTTGACCCATCGCGGGGCATCCATCTATCCGTATCTCGTTTTTACCTTTCCACCCGTCTAAGTCCGTAGCCATCGTGAACGGTGTAGCCAAGAAAGCAATTCTCATCAGTAGCAGAACCATGAGCCGAAACGCTCCAGACACTTTTCCTCACAGAAAGAGTGGCTACACGAAAGGAGAAACATAGAGGAATGGGGAAGAAAATCAAACGCCGCTTTCGCTAATGCAGCCACGACACCGAATGATGTGCGGCGAAGAGGTGAGGTTCGTTGAACCTCCGGGGTATCAGTGTTGTTTGGGGGGGGATTAGAGGAGTACCAATCCTTCGTGTCGTGTGTTCTTCATTCTCGGGGTTCGCTTCCGACTCTCCCCTGTCTCCGACCAGTCCACTCACTCCGAACCCCTGAGTAGTGACCGATAGATGGATAGGGCAAGGCGTGGTAGATTAGCATTACCCATTAACCATTATGTCGGGCCTCTTGTTCTGGAGGTACTTCTCATCGAATGTTTGATAGCGGTGGATTGCTGATCGTGCAGAGACATCGCAACTTGATCGTCCAGGCGCGCCATGGACACCAAAACGTATATGTACAGCCTGAACCACGCAAGGTGATTCAGGCAGAATTTAAGCGCTCAGTTTGACGCCTAGCTCCAGCAGTAGGCGCACGAATTTCTCGTGCAGCTGGATGAAGAAGTCGGGCATGCCGACGAGCTCAGCGACGCCGCGCGACTTGAGCGACACGGCGCCGCCCCCGCCACCCATGCGGCGAGTGAAGCCGCTTCCACCGGTCAAGAAGCTGCTGCCACTGCCGCGATCGGGGCCGCCGTAGCTGTCACTACGGTCTTGAGACGCTTTCGAGGTGAAGCCGCCGCCACTGCTGTAGAAGCCACCTCCTCCTACGATAGGGCTTGCTTCGGCTGCCTTCTCAGCCTCGGCTTCAGCGAGCTTCTGGATCCACGCCGCCATCTCTCGAAAAGCAGCCGCGATGAAACCGAAAATCTTCATGATCAGACGCTCTCGGTGGGTGCTGAGTGCGAGGAAGGCGTACACGCGCTTGTGGCCGCGGGCGTGGACGTCGGGGATGCGAAATATGTAGGCGATCGTGTAGCCAGCAAGAGGGTCGCCAAAGAAGATGGGCCCGCCTGAGGCAGCCGCGCCGGCACTGTGGGTAGTGACGAAAGGCTGAGAGGCAGGGTTCGGGGACTGTGGTGTCGGGACAGAGGTCACGGCCGAGCTGTTGGCGCTGCTCCCCGCTTGCGGTGTGCGGGGCAAGGTCTCGAAAGACAGAGCCCGAAGGCAGGAGGCACGAACAATCGAGAAGGAGTTGGCGATGAGGGGCTCGTGGGTGGAGGTGTAGTGGACGTAGTGGGTGTGGCTCGGAAGGCTGCGGCTCGTCGAGGACATGCTTGAACGAGTGGTGGTCGATCCTGTAGCTCTCCGCACATGGCGCCTGGGTTGAGCCTCGCCGTCCGTATCACTAGCCGAGGACGTCTGCGAAGGCGGGGGTGACGCGCCCGAGTCCTCTGTAGTGTACACCTTGGCCCAAGGAACACGCGAACGCAGCGTTGGCCCTCGTTCTGTTCTGGGATCCTTCTCTTCTTTCAAGCCTTGCCTCTGAGGTAGCGTCATGGCGCAGTTCTCGCAGGGACCTGCGCGCTTGGTAACGTTTTCGTCATACGTCCTCCTGAAGTTGCTGGACTCGCGACGGGGGGGTGGCGGCTGCTCGGAGACTCGACGAGGACTATCGGGTGGGGTCTCGATGGCGGTCGCGGGCGGGCGAGAAGAGCCATTGTTGGCGGGAGAGGAAGCGTTTCGTAGTAATGCGGCTCGGGAGATTTGAGCTTCTTGTTCGGACATGGAGAGGGAGGAGTTTCGGTGGGCGTGCATGTTCATCTTGCGCATGGCATCTGCAATGACGGCAGTGGCTTGCCCGACGGAGCTGGGCACAGAGGTTGGTGCGCTCGTGGGCGGGCGGTCTTCGAGATCAGCGTCGTCAAAGCATGTCGAACAGGGGGCGGGTAGGCCTTCGGTGACCATCAGAGGGGTCGGGCCGTGGAGGTCGCAGTAGTGGGCGAGGCATAGCTGGAGGCCAGAGGTTAGCATGGCCGGTGTAGATGACGATTGTTGTTCGTGATCATGTTGGGCTTGGTGCTGGTGGTGCATGGTTTCTGGTTCGGGAGCACCTGGCGAAGCCAAGATGTGCTCGAATGATGGGACTCGCATGATGAGGGAGATGACGATGCTACGAGGGCATCGACAAGACCGAGGAAGGCAAGAGTAGATATGGGATGTGACAGGGCTGGCTCAAAGAGCCATGACGGAGGATGGCCGCAAACAGGGACCAAAGTAGACAGACGAGGGGGGTATGGAACGTCTTCTTTTTTTCTCTCTTCCACTCCCCTTGCCCTTTGCGCACTTGTCCCTTTCTATTAATGCTCCGACGGGATGACGGGACGGGGAGTTCGGAGTAGGGGGAGGTGCCAGTGCAGGGAAGAGGATAAGGGGAGAGCGCATGTACCACGGGCGCAGTCGCATGTTGCCAGGCAGTACACGGTGGCATCCCCGGACGAGGTTCCCCTGCGGATGAGCCGGGCAGACCCCAGACGTTTGAGGGTGGCTCGGTCGCTCGTCAGGGAATGAAAACGTGGCTGGCCGCCATACCGTCAGACCGTCGGGCCTGGCTGGTTTGCTCGCTGTCAGGCAGGCTTCTTGTGTACCCTCACATCCAAGACACTGGTCTGGATGGCCACATGGGAACAGCGGTGTAGGCGGTGAGGCGGCGCCTCGTTGGGAATGAAGCCCAATCAATAACGGATGGGGATGTTCGAGATTGGCGGGGGACTCGGGTTGTTTCCAGCGAGACGAATGACAGGCGGGCAGATTTGGCATTGTGACAGATTGGGCAGGCAGGGAGAAGGGCAATCGAGAAATGACGGAGCTGGGGGCGCGAGACTCACTATTGATGTCATGACGTATGGTACCCTATAGGAGGGTCGGTCGGGCAGCTGTCTTATCGGGGGATCTGAACCCGTCTAGGATGTTTGGCTGGCGGGCTGGCGGGCTGGCGTACAGGCAGGCAGGCAAGCGGACGAGGCGAGGGCAATCAAGTCAAATGAATGGAGGGGCGGGCGTGTTGAGGCTTGATGATCGCCCAGGAAAAGAAGCAAAGATGAAAGGAGGGGCAAGGCAGGCCAGGCAGCCAGTGAGCAAAGGCACGGCCTCTGCGGGTGTGTGCGGCGTATTATGTATGTTTGTTCCTTGGAAGGTCTGGTCTCTCGTGTTTCGCCGAGGCGCGGCGCGGCAGGGCGGGGTGAGACTGGAAACCGGGGAGGAGGGGGGGGGCAAGGTCGTGCGTGAGAGAGTGAGGCAAATCGTCGAAGGGTCTTTACCCAGAGAAGGAGGAGGAGGAGGAGCAGAAAGACGGGGAGGGTGAGGAGCAGACGAGGAGGAGTTAGATGAGGGGGAGGGGGAGAAATTCAATTGCGGCAAGTGAAGTAAGTGGTCCTGCTCGCCCTCTGGTGGTTCCTTTCCTCCCTCCACCCTCAAGTCCCCTCCCCGGCGGCAGTGGGAACTGACTGACGGACGGCAGCCAGCAGAGGCAAAAGTAATCCTAGGTCAGTACTAGTAAGCAAAGACGGAAGGAGGTAGGCACAAGTACGCTACCCACGGAAGGTGAGGTGGGCAAGGGGAGCTAAGGTCCAGGCACATGTGGATGAATGTGGATGTGGATGTCAGTGTTAGTGCGTGTGTGGATGCGGATGCGGAGCAGCAGGAGCAACCCGACAGACGATGATGCGAATGCGGCGCGCAGCAGTGGCACCTCGCCCGACCCGGACCTGGACCTTCCTGGGCATACCCCAGCTTCAGGAGGCAGGTAACGGGCCTGGGTGCCTCCTACCCCAGCGAAGGCGCAACACGAAAAAGGGACAGAACAGCCCGGCCCCAAGCAGCAGGCAAGCACCCACGAACCTCACCGAGAAACACTTCGTCCCAACACATGCCCCCGCCCAGGCCAATGGTGCCGGCACTTCGCCCTCCCCAAGTCCTCGAATCCTCAACCTCCTCCACCCGAGCCTCGCCTTGCATCGCCCTACCTTGCTGGCGAGTCGCACCCAGGCACCCAGACACCCAAGCACCCACAAGCGCAACATCGACGATGCGACGGCGTCAACAACGCCTGCCAAGTGCTGGCGCCTAGCGTCAGAAGAAGCTCGGAACATGGAACCCGCCCAGGAGACATTGGCTAAGGGCGCTGCTAGGCTCCCACAACGATGGAGCCGGACAGCCCGTGGAGGGTCCGGCGCATGCCCAGTCCCCTCGGTCAAAGCCTGTCAGGGTCAAGGGCGCGAGCCTTTCTGCTCCAGTCGCCGACAATGTATTACCAACAAACCATTCCGTTCATGGTCTGCGTTCGATGGCTTGGGGTCGTCCCTCTACAACAAGTCGGACGACTTCGTCGCTCTGGAGTCACATCCCCGGATGGCACCTGCACAGCGACAGGTGAGCCGTTGGGCCCAACAACTCGGGTATTGCATCTGGCTGGGCCTGTCCGTGGGCCTGCCTCTCTGTCACTTGTCAGGCACTACAACGACACCGAGCCTGGGCAGATATGATGACCCGAGATCCCGACAACCCCCTCCCCCTGATCGTCGCGGGGTTTCCCTATCCCTGCACTCGTCCGCCAAGAAATCCACCGGTGCTCGCTCACTTGCCGTTCCACGCGTTCCAGAATACTTCTAACCTTCCATTTCGCGGTCTCCACGCCGAGGGGCCACAAGTCCTGTCCTGCCTCCTGTGCGTGCGCGCCCTGCGCCCGGGCCAGCGCCAGGTCCAGGTCCAGGTCCGGAGCCGGGGCCAGGACCCCGGCACGCGCAGTGCAGCGTCAAATTGGAGCTCCGCCGCTTTTAGCCTGCTCGCCATGCCGAAGCCGGTATCTTGCGTGTCCATGGCTTAGCTGCATGAAGGTGCGCGCCGTTTGTTCAGGCAGAACCTCCGTTTGGGTTCCTGAACTGATCGCCGAAGGGAACAGTCGACCCAGTGGCCGACGCAATCACCACGTCCTGAGCAGCAAGGTGGCCGCATCCGCCCTGTTTGCATACCATCCATTTCGCGGACATCTGACTATCTTACCACAGGAGAGACTGGTTCCTCCGTCAGAGGCACCGATGCTTCAGACACCATCCGCCGTCCAGTGCGTTCCCTGCTTCGGGACAACGGTCATGACTCCCCATGATCATCGCCTCTGTCAACGATTTTTCAACGAAGACGTCGACGTTATAATAGAGTTGTCGAAACGGTGGAGTCAGACGCTTCGTTCTGTTGCCGTCACCTGTACTCGTGGAACAGCAACCCAGGGCGTGCCCGAATATTCGCAAACCATCTGCTAATTCCCCACAGCACAGCGGCGAGAACGCTAGGCCCGGTCGAGGCAGCGACTCGTGGAACCCCTGATCCTCCCCGATCCTCCAGTGGGCGACGGGCCACTTTCCTCATCTCCTGTCAATTACCGCTACCGTCCACGACTCGAGCGGCTACCAAACACGAAGATGGGTCAGATAGCTAGCATCGCTATCACCCTCGTCATGCCAGGGATGCTGCTTGTTTGCTTGCTGCTGACCACGGCTCCCTCTCTCACCGCCAGACGAGCGAGACCCGAGACAGCGGCTAGCCGTCGTGTCTGTCCTGTTCTGTCTGTAGATGAACGAGGCAAGACTCCGTCGTGGCATCGTCAGGCGGCGTCGGCTGTTTGACTTGACTAGCTGCGGCAGTTCCCTCGCGCGACACTGAGCCCTGTCAAGCTGCTCGGCGACATCCGGAGACCCGACCCGGCGGGACTTGAGACAGGAGAAGACGCCATGAGTCGACAGCCGCGAGTCGAATGTGTCTGGTCATTGATGATGGCCTGACCTTTGCTTGCCCTTTGCCACACGCAGCCGTCTGTCGACGCAGGGCGGTTCGGAGCTACTGACCAGCTGACTCCCTCGCTGATTACGAGAGACTGCTCCTCCGAAGTACCGAATCGACGATCAAGACATGTGCTCTCGTCAGGCCCATGGCCTACGACACCCTCTTCTGCCAACCGGTGAGCAGAAGCGAGGATCGGTCCGCATCCTGCATACACGGCACAGTCGCCGCCGCTCACCGGCGCCTCCCTCCCTGTTCTTCTGGGCCGATACACCAGCGACATCACCCGGTTGGTCCCCTTTTACCAGAACATCTCTCCCATGCGCCAGAGCCACATCCATTCGACACACGAGCACTGCCCTCGGCCAGGCATAAGGAGAGGCATGCCCATGCGCGTGCTCATGCCCATCCCCGTCTCAACGTCGAGGCCCAACCGAAGGCCCGAACGGGAACGTCGAGGCCAGCCCCCCGGCCGCGCATCCGGGGTGCGTCCTGCACGCCAGTTGGCCGCTCCATCTCCGCAACTCTCCCCCTTCGCCTGTGTTGCTGGCAGTGCGCCGCAGCCATGTGATGCTGCAGTGCAACCGTGGGCTGGATTTCGTCATTCGCCCGCCCGTCGGCGCTTTCACATGTCCCCGTCGTTTTGTAGCGACCAGCATGCGACCCGACAGGGCCAAACAACCCGCTGTTCTGGCGCCCCGTCCAACCTAGGATTTGGGACCTAATCGGTCCGGCCACGAGAGATTGGCCGAAACCTCCCAGCATGCGTCTCACGATGTTCCCCTGCCCTCTGTGACTTCAACGTGCCTCGGACCTGCTCCAACGGCGCGCCTCGACACATCACCGCCGCGGCCTCCCACCCGATTCGATCGTGCATGTCGAGCTGCCCAAGGGAAAACCTGACTGGGCCCTGGGACCATCCTCTTCGAGCTTCCGGCCGTTGTCTCCCCGCGCCCAGGCGCCATGCGCCGCGGTCTGTCCTGTTGTGCTGTGCTGTGCTGTGCTGCACATGCACCACCGTTCGTCCCATGTCCTACATGCCAACCTCCTTCTCTCCACCGCGCACCCCTGAAGTCGACCTGCACCTCGCATGCATCCCAGGGCTGGCAGCTGTGTGCAAGAAAGAGAAAAAAAAAGTTCATCGCTGCAAGACATGGGGGTTCCATCACCCGGTATCGGCTGCATCGAGACCCCTGCGACGTCATGGCACCGGCATCGACGGTATCACGACGCCATCTCGACTTTACCCGCTGCGCCAGACCGGTCACCGGAAGCACATTCACCCCTATATCACCCTCTCACATGGTCCCGCGATCACATCAAACCTCCTATGACTTCAGAGCGTCGCCTTCGCTTGTCGCCTGCATGGGTCAAATCTGCCATCGCGCGACGGACTCGGTCGTGAGCCGGACCGAAAGTGAAGGGGAGGATAAACTGCCGCACCACCAACGGTCTCCCATGATGTAACACGCCCCGGCCCCAGGCACTCTGCCTGTCCGGCTGTACAGCCTATACAGCACGCACTACCGGCGATCGGCGCGCGTCATGTCACTTTTCCCAAGACCCAGGTACCCGTGTGGTATCACTTTATTTCGCTGTATGCAACCCGTACTGGTGAACCCCGAACCCCAGAGGGGACTCCGTCGGACCGCCCCCTCCTCGGCATCCCGTGCCTTATGCTAGCAGACGATGAAAAGAAAAAGTACAACCCGTCCCGCCTGTCCGCCGTAGTAAGATGAAGTCCATAGTATACAGACCCTCGGCCACCCCTGGCCGGAGCGCTGGCCTGGCGCATCTACCTGCCCAAGAGGCCAGCTATCCTGTCCCAACGCCGTAGAAAATGCAAGAATTACAGGGCAGAGGCGCAGTAAACAAAGTAAAACAAAGAAAAACACTGCGCCCCCGCCACATCGCTGAGTCGCACTATGCATGATGAGCCCTCCGTGCCGCCTTCCGTGCCCTCCACCCCTTCTTCGCGGCAGGCGCCGTCGGGAGCGGAGGCAGAGGCAGAGGCAGACGCGGGGCGTCCGCCGTCTCGGGCTCGTCCTCAGGCCGGTCCATGTCCAGCCCGGCCCTCGCCCCGCGACCGCCCCGCGCCTCGCGTCAATCGACAAACGGGTCGCCGACCTCCAGCCTCTTAGCCGCCGGTTCGTCATCCGCCGACGCTGCGGCCGCGGTTCGCGCGTCCTCGGAGGAGCGTCCCTCGGCGGCGACGGCGGCGGGCGCGTACCGCTCGAGCCACATGCGGCGCAGCACGGTGTAGAGGAAGTGGAACTGCGGCGGGGCCTGGACCATGCTGGGGCGCTGCTCGCGGAGGGCCTCGACGGTGGCGTGGACGAGGTCGGGCGCGGCGGCGGGGTAGGAGGCGAGCAGGCCGGCGTCGAGCTCGCGCATGAGGTGCTCGAGGGCGATGAAGGTGCCGGTGCGGCCGACGCCGGCGCTGCAGTGGATGATGCGCGGCGGCGGGTCGGCGGCGGGGCTGCGGGCGCCCGTGTTGTAGTCGCGCGAGAGGCGCATCAGGGTGAGGAAGCTGCCGAGGTCTTCGAGGGCGGGGGCGCCAAAGTCGGGCCACCGCGTGTAGAGGAAGTGCCAGACGACGCGCTCGACGGGCTCGGGCCCCGGCGAGGCGGTCTGGGCGGGCTCGGCGTCGGGCGTCGGGGTCGCCCTCTCCGGCGGCGGCGGCGGGCGGCTCGACGCGCAGGATGAGCTTGCGCAGCTCGATGGCGCCGTCCTCGAGCGTCTCGACCGAGTCGAAGCGCAGCTCGGCGCGCCAGCCGTCCTCCCAGGCGTCGTCCTCGTTGAGGACCCAGGGGTCGTCCTCGGCGGACATGGGGAAGTAGGGGAAGCACTTGATGCTGCCGTTCTCGAACATGGTGGTCAGCTGGACGACGACGACGGGCCCGGCGTCGAACTGCTCGGCGACCATGCGCCAGACGAAGTCGACCGAGTTCTCGACGGGGCCCTGCATGGCGATGTAGCGCAGCGGGGCCGGGGCGGGCGCCTGGTCCTGGTCCTGGTCGGCGCCGCGCGGGGAGGACAGCACGACGGTCGAGGCGTTGACGTAGTCGAGGGTGCCGTCGGGGACGCGCAGGCGCACGCGGGTGCGGTTGTAGGGCTTGATGTTGCAGTAGCGGTCCATGACGCCGCGGCGCATGTCGGCCTGCTTATGGACGGCGTAGCGGTAGGTGGATTCGGGGTTGTTGGCGGCCTCCTGGGCCATGGCGCTGTGGAGGCGGTTGCGCTCGGCCCAGGTCAGGTCCTGGAACTTGGAGTTGATGCCTGTTGGGCCTGTTGTCAGCATGATGGTCCGGAGAGCACGGGGGAGTATCTTCTTCCGTACCTTCTTGTGACAGGTCGAGGAAGGAGGGGATCCTGGACCTGTTCCGGTCGGGCGAGCCGGCGAGCAGGCCGTCGCGGTGACGGAGGGACACGGGCGAGGCGGGCATGACGTCGGCGAGGCCATCGCCCTTGGCGGCCAGGGCGGAGGGCGGCGAGGACGACAAGGCGGCGGGCGGCGGGGGAGGGGGCGGCGCCGGGGAGCGGGCGCGCTTGGCGGAGGAGCGCAGGTGGCGGAGGGCGCTCTTGCGGAAGCTGCCCTGCTTGCCGGGGGTGGTGGCGGAGATGGCGAGGGGCAGGGTGGTGTTGGTGTTGGTGTTGCTGGTGGGCGAGGCGTCGGCCGAGTCGGGGACGGTGAGGGTCTTGGGATCGGTGGCTATGGTGGGCGCCTTGGGCTTGCGGCGGAACTTTGGGATCTCCATGGTGTGATGAAGGGGGGCCGGCGCGGGAGGCAGTTCGTTCGATGAGAGTGGAATGGGTGGCCGGTTGAGGAAAGGCCTGGCAGGCGCGGGATGGTTGCGGAGGGGTTGTCGCTCGACTCGACTGTGCGTGCTTGATCGAGGCAGAAACCGGATCGCGACCGCGCTTGAGGGAGAAGAGAAGTGGCGCCGGTCGTCGCACAGCGGCAGTGGCGTCAGTCAGGTGCGAGGGAGATGAAGATGGCAGGACCAGGCGTTGGTCGAGATGCGCCCCGAAGGAAGGTCGGTCGACTGCCCTCGTCGACGACAGGACGACACGACAGCTGACGGACGGTCGGATAAGGAGATGGGTGTGTCGGTTTCGAAAGCCGTCGGGAGGATGTCACAGGATCTCCCAGGGGCACGTGCCGGCGTGGAGGGGACTGGACTGGACTGGACTGGCGATGGGGTGACTCGCGGCGTGGGGTGGAACAAAGGGCAATGGCGGCCTACCAAGCGTCGAGACGGTCGAGAGGAGACAACAAAAAAAGAGAGCGTGGAGGAGAGAAAGGGCGTGCTGTCCACGGCGAGGCTCGTCCGCGACACGGGAGGCGGGAGGTGATCTCGGCTCGCGGGTCGTCCAGGGGGGGGGGGGAAGGGGGGGGCAAAATCTGGTCCGGTGGCAGCAGGGACGGAGGGAACGGAATGATTGGAAATGATGAAGCTGTCGAGCCCGGAGGATGGACGAGTCCAGGTTGGACCCCCGACGTCACCTTGGCGCCCCAATGTCCGTGCCCCATCTGGCTGTCTGTGTGTTCCTGTGAGTGGGAGTGTCCCTGGGAGGGCGCCGGCAGGGCCCACAGGGGCGGTCCCGCTAGGCAGGGCCCCTGAAGAACCGGCTGGCGGCGTCCCGACCGCCTGGAACAGCCCGGGACGCCCCTACCGGCGGATGCAGGTGCTGCGCGTGCAGCGCGTGCAGCGTCCGAGGTGCTGGAGGCCCCTAACCCGCCAAAACAGCGTGTGGAAAGCCCCCAACGACCCCACCAACAGCGCGCTGGACTCAGGCACCCGACGCCCCTGTGCCCGCTGTGGCCCCTGAGTCCCCCCCCCTGCGCTACATCGCGATGAGGGGCGGTGCCTGGTCCGTCCGCTCGGGGGCCAACGTGGCATCGTCTGAGACCAGCTCGACCGACGATCGGCGCTCGATGCACGTCAGCCTGCCTTTCGTTCTCTCTCTCTTGCTTTCTTTCTCGTCTCGCTATTTTTATCTGGCGGCAGCGTGGTGGTGCCTGGCATCGATCGATTGACTCGCGGGTGGCATGCTGGGGTTGCACTCAACGCTTCTCGCCGCCTCCCTGGCATCATGCCTCCTTGCCTTCTTGCCTCACTCAACTTGACGGTCGGCATAAGGGAGGATGCCATGCCAAAAGGTAGAGGTTCTCACAGTTCCCTCGTCACAGTTCCCTGCTGTCGTTGGGACCCAGCTCAACATGTCTCCCAGAAGCATACAGAGGCAGACGAGCAAAGTCGAGAGGCTTGGAATTCAACACCACAAAATACATGCATGCAGCGTCTATCGTACAGCAATACACGGCCCAGAACCCACAGCCCACAGCCCACAGCCCACAGCCCACGGCCAGACATCACGCCGCCGAGTACACGCCCGTCACCATCCGGCCGCACTCCACCCTCTGCTCCACGCTCACCTTCCGCCCCTTGCTGCCCTCCTCCCCCAGCCGCACCGTCTTTCGCGGCGTCAGCTGGAACCGGTGGAAGTCCCCCGCGGCCCCCCCGCCCTCCAGCGGCTGGATGTACGTCGGCGCGTTGACGTTAGACCGCTTGCCCGTGCCCAGCTGGTAGTGCTCGTTGCCGCCCCAGAAGACCACGTCCGCGCCCCAGTTGGTGTCGTTCTCCGACCCCCGCGCCGTCGTCCCCGTGTGCGTCACGTTGGCCATGGTCGCCGCCGCGTGCGTGCTGCCCACCGAGATGCGCGCCAGCCGGATCGGCACCACCCGCTTGGCCTCCTCGTCGTACTCGCTGAGCCCCGACAGGCCCTTGATCTTGACCGGGCTCGACGACACGTGCGTCCACTTGCCCGTGCCCAGCGTGCCGTAGATGCCGTTGCCGCACGCCCACGCGTCCGCCGTCGTCCGTCCCGCTCCCGGCCCGCCGTTGTCCCCCGTAAAGTTTGGCGGCGCCGCGTCCACCGTGAAAAACGAGTTCAGCCCGCCCGCGGCGATCGACGTCACCCGCGGCACGAGGCCCGTGTTGGCGTACAGCCGCGGCACCGCCACCGGCGACGGCACGTCGATGCTCTTCAACCCGGACTCGGACGCCAGGCCCAGCTGGCCGTACGTGTTGTCGCCGAACGTGAACACCTTGCCGTCCTTGTCCAGCACCACCGAGTGGTTGTCGCCCGTGGCGATGGCCACCGCCTCGAACCCCTGGAGGCCGTGGATCTCGTGCGCCTGGTCGAACGGCCCCTCTGGCCGGGTCGTCCAGCCGAGACCCGGCACGCCCATCTGCCCGGCCGACGGGAACCCGGACAGGCTGGAGGCGACGGAGAAGACCCGGCCCTTGGACGTGAGGAGCAGGCCGTGCTGCAGGCCGCTGCTGACGTCGACGATCTTCTCGCCGCGCGCCAGCCCGCGCGGCGTCAGGGTGCGCACGCCGGCGGGCTCGACCCGGCTCGCGCCGGCGCCCCAGAGCGACGGGATCCACGACGTGGCCGACGACGCGGGCGTCGCCCCCGCGCGCGCCTGCGCCGCGGCGGCCGTGTCCTGGTCGCCCAGCGAGGCCGGCACGGCGTAGACGGCGCCGTCAGCGGCGAGCGCGAGGATCCTGTCGTCCGACACGGCCACCTTGGTGAGGTTCCTCCCGCGGAGCGTCTCGACGGGACTGGGGTCGACCTGCGAGAATCCGAGCCCCCACTGCACGAGGTTGCCCTCCTCCGTCACCGCCGCGCCGAAGCCCTGCGTCAGCTTGACGTCCCGCAGCACCTGCCCGTCAAAGTACGAGATCCGCCGCGGCAGCTTGACGTACGCCTCCTTGCTCGCCTGGTCGACCACCCGGCCGGCATTGGACCCCCACGCGTACACCCCCGGGTGCTCCCAGCTGTGCCGCACCTGGGCGTGCTGCGAGCTGATGATGTCGCGGTTGTGCTCCTTCGACGTGGCCTGCTGCCGCTCCTTCTCGAACTTGATCTGCGCCTTGGGGATGGCGGGCTTCGGCGCCCCGGCCTCGGTGCCGGCATCGCCAGGGAAGAGGACCGGGTAGTAGTAGGCGGCACCGGCGCCGGCGCCCAGGGCGAAGACGGCCAGGAAGCCAGCGAGTTTCTTCCCGCCGCCGCCGCTGCCGCCGTGCTCAGCGCGGGGCCGATGGCTCGCATGACGGGCCCACGTCCTAGGCGTCTGCTGGGCGGCTCGGAGGGCCTGGGACTGCCGGAGGGTGCTTCTGTAGGCCCTCATAGTAGGAGCTGTGAGATGGCTGCTCTCCGTCTGGGATCGTGTGTGTGGTTTCTAGAGATGATTCCTTTCCGTCTGGTATCAGGTGCGCCTTCTAGAGATGGCTCCTCTCAGTCTGGAATCGTGTGTGTGCTTTCTCGAGATGGCTCCTCTCCGTCTGGTGCCGTGGTGTCGTGGTGTGCAGGTGAAGAAGCCCCTCCTGGCTGAAATGTCGTGAGGTCATCCGAGAAAGCTGCGCTCTCTTTCGCCAGGCTAGACCCGACGCGTGCTGCCAGTCCCGCGACTAGATTCCCTGCAGGGCCCAAGCTCCACCCAAGCTCCACCCCACAGCGGGATGCCCCAGTAATCCGCTGACAGGCCAATGGGAGCGGTCAGGCCTTTCAGGGGGCTTCCCACTGAACCTACGCCAAAAGGCCCTCCCAGAAGCCCGCTGAGTGGCCCGCCAAAGCCCCCCCGAAGCGCCCCACCAACAGTGGACGCTTCGACACGACACCTGGTCTGGTCTGGTCTGGTCAGGTCCGACATCACGACGCCAGCCTTCTGCCCCAGCTGCATCCATCCCATCGCATCGCCGCGACCCGGTCCGCCCCAGGACGACATCCTGCCCACCATGTACGACGACTCCTGGTACAGCTTCGTGCCCGAGGTTGCCAAGACCGCCGCCTCGACCGTCAAGAGCGCCGGCCACAGGCGCAAGGAGTCCCTCCTCCAGCAGCCCAATGTATGTCTCTCCCCGCTGCCAGGACCGACGACTTGCTGAAACCTCCTCGAGGGCACCATCCAGCCCGCCGAAGCCCCCGAGCCCCTGAGCAAGCTGCTCGAAGACCCAGAAGACGACGACCCGCCCGAGCCCGTGCTGGCCCGCCGGGCGAAATCCTACTCCGACTTCTACCACGTCGTCCGCGCCGAGCTCGCCAAGGATGCGCACAAGAAGAGGGGGGACCGCAAGAGGAGGAAAGACAAGAGCCTCGAGGCCTTGATGATCGCGGCCAAGGTCGAGAGGATCGACGTGCCCCCGAAACCCGTTCTCGACCGGTACAACGACCAGCTGCTGGAGGCCAGCCAGCAGGACTACCTGTACGTCGAACCTCTGCCTCTCTTTCCGTCTCTCCGCGTCTCTCTGCACAAGCCCGGCCTAACATCGTGAAAGCGTCTACAAAGAACAGCTTGCTCTGACTGAGCGCCACCTCGACGCCCTGATCGACGACACCAACGCCTCCCTCAACCTCCTGACCACCCTCTCCAACTCCTTCAAGGCCGTCGAGACCCAGACCACCTCCTTCCAGTCCCAGTGCGAGGACCTGATCGACGAGCAGAAGCGCCTGCAGAAGCTCGCAGACGAGGTCGGCACCGATCTCTACTTCTACGCCTACCTCGACAACGTCACGCGGAGGTTCAACGCCCCCGGCGCCGGCCGCCTGGTGGAGGACCCCGCCTTTGGCGAAGTCCTGGACAATCTCAACTCGTGCATCGACTTCATGAAGACACACGTATGCCACTCTCTATGCATGAAGCTTCCTATACGCGGGGTGTCATGATGCTGACGTTTCCTAGCCCACGTACCGCGACGCCGACTCCTACCTCGCCCGATACGAGTCCCAGCTCACGAAAGCCCTGCATCTGCTCGAGGTCGGCCTCGACAACCGCCTCAAGAGCATCTCCGCAGAAATCGCCAAGCCGATCGCCGCGTCCAAGTCCGAGGCCACGCGCCACGCTCTCGCCTACGGTCGTTTCGGCGAGATGATCGCCGACTCGTACTCTCTGCTGCCCAACATCCAGAAGGTCATGCGCAACGTGTACGACGACGTGGGCCTGCCGAAATCCGGCACGGCGCACGACATTTACGCCAACACGGCGACCAACATGTTCTCGTCGTACCTGGCGGTCCGGAACGAGGACCTCAAGCCCATGACCGACAACGACGTGGCCGAGTTCGCGAGGGAGCGGAAGGACCTCTCGGTCGAGACGGGGTGCCGGAACTACCTCAAGCAGACCTTTGAGAGGGCCTTCAACGAGAACAACCTGCTCAACAGGGTCTTCGGCATGGATCTGCAGTGGAGCTCCGACCCCGACTCGGCCTACCAGGCCGTCAAGGCGGCCTCGAGGGGCGCCGTCAACCCGGCGAACATCGCCATCGTCTCGAACAACCTGTGCGCCGCGCTCAAGACGGAAGACCTGCAGACCGTCTGCGGAATCGTGGCCTGGCTGATGAACGAGTACCTGGCCCTGGACTACGACGACGAGGAGTCCCCGTTCGCCAAGCAGTGCCGGGAGCTGAGCGCCAGGGTCCTGACGGAGCATCTCTGGGTCTTCACCGACGACATGTTCGATGCCGAGACGACCAAGACCATCACAAAGGTGGCGCTCGACGACGAGGGCCTGAAGATCAAGCCGGTCGTGGACGGCGTCTCCTCGTCCAACGCGTATCGTGCAGTCACGCAAGCCATGAAGCTCCTGGTCCTGTACGACCAGACCATGCCCAAAGAGCGCAGCGTACGTCTTCTCATCACCCCCCCGTGCCTGTCGAGCCAGCTAACACGTCACAGCAAAAGAACAACCGGGTCGTGTTCAACATTGTGCGCGAGTCGGTCAAGGTTCTGCAGCGCGCCGAGGCGCGCATCAGGTACATTAAGAACGGCACGGACGCCGACCTGTTCATGATCAAGAACCTGCTCATCATCAAGAACGAGCTGCTCTCGCTCGAGATTGGCGACATCCGCGGGGACGGCGCGGCGCTGCAGCACTTTGGCCAGATCTGGAGCACGCTCAGCCCGCAGAACTGGGTCAGCTTCTTCGGCAGCATCATCGGCGGCGTCGGGTCCGTCGGGTCCTCGTTCTGGTCGTCGGCCAAGGCGGCGCCGCCCCCCGCGGTGACGGCCGGGTCCCTGACGGTCGAGGACATGAACGAGCAGCTGGACGAGCTGCTGCGCCAGTCGATCGTCGCCTTCACGCAGCGCTGGGGCGCGCTCGCGACGGACGCCAAGGCGCGGAAGGCCGGCGTCAAGCCCATCGGCAAGGTCGAGAAGGAGCTGGAGGAGGTCCTGCAGACGGCCTTCAGCAACCAGCCCGAGGTGGTCGGCAAGCTGAAGGAGGCCATCGAGATGCACTCGCAGGCCCAGGAGCAGGCGGCGCGGGAGAAGAAGGGGGCGCGGCGGTACTAGGCAGCCGTAGATCTAAGAACGGGTCGTTCCCGCAGGCACTTCGTTGCATCTGTATGCCGTAGCTGTACCCCCTCTGCTCTGTCCCCTCTGCTTTCCTTCTGATATATCCCCTCTGCTCCGTCCCTCTGCTCCATGCCCTTCTAGCTTACCGCACATGTGAGACTCCTCAGGGATCCCGTCATCCCGGTGAGCGCTCACCGTGGCCCAAAGCGGCTAGCGCGTCACGCCATAGGATCCGTGGATCGCACACCCCACCATGACCCAACACCCGAGTTCACAGCTGCCGCTCCAAAAGATAAGGGCCCCCGATTCCGGACTCGCATTGGCGTCTTGCACCGACAAAACATCGTGACGCCCCAACGCCAATTGAACTCCCCCCTCTGCTCCCCGACCCTTCTGCAGCTCCCAGCGCAACGAGCAATCGCTCAGGACTCTGCCCGTCTCGTTCTCGACGACCTCTGACCGCCCGCGAGGAGGGGTAGCTCGATCGACCCGACAGCGACCATGGCCACCGCCGCGAACGATATCGAGCTGCACCAGGCTCCCGAGCCAGAGGGCGGCGCTCTCCAGACGGCCAAGGACCTCTTCTCCGGCGCCGCGGGCGGCATCACCCAGGTCCTCGTCGGTAAGCACCCCCGCCAGCCGCCTCGGTGACATGACCACCCGCTGACGCTCTGCACCTCCCAGGCCAGCCCTTTGACATTGTCAAGGTCCGTCTCCAGACCGCGACGGTCCAGACCTCGGCCCTCGAAGCCGCGACAGCCATCTACAAGAACGAGGGCGCCCTCGCCTTCTACAAGGGCACGCTGACGCCGCTCATCGGCATCGGCGCCTGCGTGTCCATCCAGTTCGGCGCCTTCCACCAGGCGCGGCGCTTCCTCGAGGCCCGCAACCCCGGCCGCCCGCTCTCCTACGGCCAGTACTACGCGGCGGGCGCCTTCGCCGGCATCGCCAACGCCGGCCTCTCGGGCCCCATCGAGCACGTGCGCATCCGGCTGCAGACGCAGCCCCACGGCGCCGGCCGCCTGTACGCCGGGCCGCTCGACTGCGTGCGCAAGTGCGCAAGCTGTCGGCCCACGGCGGCGGCGTGCTGCGCGGCCTGTACCGCGGCCAGGCCGTGACCATGCTGCGCGAGGCCCAGGCCTACGGCATGTGGTTCCTGTCCTTCGAGTACATGATGAACGCCGACGCCGCCCGCAACGGCATCGACCGCAAGGCCGTGCCCAGCTGGAAGGTCGCCTTCTACGGCGGCCTCGCCGGCGAGGCCCTCTGGCTCGGCAGCTACCCCTTCGACGTCGTCAAGAGCAAGATGCAGACCGACGGCTTCGGCAAAGACCAGCGCTACCGCACCATGCGCGACTGCTTCGCCCAGACCTACCGCGCCGAGGGCCTGCGCGGCTTCTGGAAGGGCATCGCCCCCACCCTCCTGAGGGCCATGCCCGTCAGCGCCGCCACCTTTGCCACCGTCGAGCTGACCATGCGCCTCATCAACTAGGACCGCCTCGGCGCGGTCAGGGGGGTTTTTACACGGGGTGTAGAGAAAAAAACAGACATGGCCATGTCTGAGGGATCGTCATTGTCATGTACAGGGTCAACGGGCGCAGCGTATATATTCAACATTGATGCCATTTTTCTTTTTTTGTCCTTTCGCAAAGCCGCTGGCTGCCCTACTACTCGTTGGTTTCCACCCGCCGCTGCAGGATATGTCTCGCGTTCGCCGGCGTCAGCGAGTCGATCTCCAGCTCCTCGAGCATCTTCTTCGCCTCCGTGTTGTCCGTGAAGATGCGGTCCGTCGCCGTCTTGAGCGACACGCCCCCGGCGGACTGCGGCGCCACCGGAAGGCTGAGCAGCCGCAGCGCGTCCAGCAGGCTGCCCAGCGGGCCCACGCCGTTCGGGATGTACCGGTCGACGAGCGACAGGATGGCGTTGAGGTCGCGCATGAACTGCGCGGCACCCAGAGCCGTGAAAGTCTGCCGCATGAGCACCTCGCCCCAGAGGAAATCTTGCAGCTTGTCGAGGGCCGCGCGCCACGTGCGGCGGAAGGCGGCGGTGCTGAGCGCCTTGACGAGGAAGTCAAAGTTGCGGCGAAGAACCTGTGGGGTCAGCAGAGTCCATCTGTCCAGGCGATGCCACGACTCACTCGGATAGGCTCGTCCAGCTCGGCCGTGATGGCCAGTTGAAAGGGATCCACTGTCCTGAGTCAGTCATGAGTTTCTTTTTCGCTTCGGCGGTCCTACCTTCGGCGCCGTTCTCGCTGATGGTCGTCCACTGCACCCGGGTCGAGTACGCTTTCAGGGCGTCGTTGTGCGACTTGGTTAGCGCTCCCACGAGGAAGTCCTGCGCAGTCTTCCTCCTCAGCCCGTAAGCCGCAATCGTCTCGTCGAACAGGATGCCGTCCTCGTTGTCGGAGCCGACGGCGGTGGACGTCCGGTCCTTGACCTCCTCGTAGGTCATGTCACCCGCGATTTCCGCCTCGTCGTTACCGGGTTTCGCCCGCGTCTGGAGCTCGTCCCACAACGTGACGAAGAAGTCCTCGTTGCTCCAGTCCTTCAGCGTATTGACGACGTGATCCGAGCTCCCGTACACCTTGCAGAGGGTCTCCAGAGCACCAGTTCCTTCGAGGGCCGCCTGCTGCTCCTTGGTCACGCCATGCAGCGTCCTGCCGACGGTCGACGTCATGGCCTGATAGGCTTCCAGGGACCCCTTGAGCCGGTCGTGAAAGTCGTCGAGAATGTCTAGCTGTATGCCGATGAGGAACCGCATCTTGTGCTTGAACTTTCTCGCCCTCTCGTACTGTGCGGTAATGGATCTCAACAGGTCGGTGACGCGTGTCGCGCCGTACGTAGGCTTCGTCTTGCCGGTGCCCGTGTAGTCGTAGTCAATGTTTCGAGCATCTGGTGACGCCATGATTGCCTCGAAACGCTCCAATGCAAACTCCTTCTCGGCCAAGAACCAAGGCTCGAACCACTTGTCCAGGACCTCCGTCGTCAAGCCCGCCCATCCATGCTCGGAGTCTCCTCCGTCATAGCTGAACTTGGCGCGTACGTTCTCGTCAAACGTCATGAGCTGCCCTATCAAGCTGCTCAAGAAGGTGGGGACGTTGACAGCATCCGCGGCCACGCCATGGACCTTCTCCCTCAGGACGGGAAGCATCGTCGTGACAAACGCGCACACCGGGTCAATGTAGACCGTGTTGTTTGCGGCGGGCGTGTCCTTGAACTTGGCGGCGAGCATGTGTCCCAGGTTGTCTCGGAAGAAATCCTCCCACTTCTCGATCGTCGCCAGGAACCAGGGGAAGCAGTGTGTCCCCAAGGCCTCGGGCTTGCTGGTGGGCTTGTCGCCCATGAAGTGGTACCGGAACTCGGAGATGAAGATCTTGCACATGACGTCGAACGGGAGCAGCGTCACCGTGTCGGTGGCGTACACGACCTCGGGGATCTGCAGGTCAATCAGCTTCTCGAAGCACTGCAGCCACTCGTCGTCCATCTCGGCGCCCGGGTCCACGCCCAGAGGCCACGACCTCTTGGCCAGGATCGCCTCCAGCTCGGCAGACATGGTCTTCTTCATCTCGTCCCACAGCGTCTCGGTCACCGTCTCGACATAGTTCACCAGGTGCACAGCCGCATCGTCCGCGACGCCGGACAGCTCGGCCAGTCGCACCGACAGCCGCTTCAGCTGCGCATACGGCTCCAGAGCTGCCTTGGGGCTCTCTGGCAGATGCGACCTGGCCTCCTTCCGCAGTGCGTCGACGTCCTGCAGCAGCGCGAGGTACTTCTGCGCCAGCTCGACGGTGCGCAGCTTCTTCATAGGTTCCTGCAGCCGGGCGATCGCTTGGTTCGGCGCGTCCGACGCCGCGGCGACCTTGACGCGTATGTCGATGCTGTGCTGCAGCTCCTGAAAGTCTTGGATGCGTGTCTCGAGGGATGTCTGGCGGTCGCGGGATGTGAAGCGAGCTTCGTCGAGCTGCTTGACGGCATTGTCGAGCTGGGCTTGAAGCTGGCTGCGCTGGTTCTCAACGTTGGCCAGTAGGGCTTCGAGGCCTTCCAGGTCGGTGGTCGATTGCAGTTTGTCGTCGAGGTAGTCCTCGACACGAATGTCGAGATCTTGCGCCCCATGCTGGGGCGGTCGGTCCGTCGCGGTGGCCATGCTTGCTGATGCTGGGTATGCGTGTCGGAGCTAAAGCTTGACGTGGAGGGATGACGATGGTGGTTTGGCCGAGGTGGGGTGGGGACAAGCGGGTATCTGATTGATCCGTATCCGGTATGGCCTCCTTCACCTTCGCACCTCATGTTGGCAACGTTTCTCAAGTAGAGCTGGAGCAGTTACGGGTTGGAAGAATGATGAATAAACCTAGACTTCTGCTCTCGGCACGCCCCCCGTCACCACCTCTCGTAACAGTGTGCTGCATCCTCCATCCGTAGGGTGTTTTGTCCTGAATTCCTCCAGAGAAGCGATGCGCTCAAGAAAGACCACCATTCACCACTGCACATACGCAGACACAGTCTTCCAAGCGGCTCCGCCTGCCTCCTATCATCGACTAAATGTTGAACACCATCGTGCTCAAAACCCCTAGACAAAGTATGCCGGGGACGACGAATTGTCGGAACTTGTCTGCTTTCGAGCGATCGGCCGGGCTGCTCTGGTTCTTTTGAAGACTCGTGTGCAATGCGAGCGTAGTGGTCGCGGCGAAGGAGTCGAGTGTTTGTGGAGTCGAGGTGCCTGACCACATTTCGGAGGGGTATCGAGGTATGGACGAGGTATGCGGCTTGGATTCTCGATATGGGTGCTCTGAGCTAGGATGTCATCAGTGGGCGAGAGGCGTGCTATTGGAGAAGAGTGTGATAATGAAAGAGCGAGGTTCAAGGAACAAGAGGCACTAGTTGACACTCTCATAACGGCTGTGCGGCCGCTGTACAAGGCAGGTGCTGATTGTTCAGGGTCTCCTGCCTTGCCTCGCTGACCGTGGGTCTTTATGTGAGTCTGTGGGAGTCACGAAAACAACACCTTATCGACCACCTGGAGGCACATGGAACTTGTGCTTAAAAAGGAAAACTGGTGCGTTATTGCCTTCTTTGAATCTTGCATTTGGGGTTGTACAGATGCATCTTGATGACATCACAGCCGCGAGGATGTCCCCAAAAGTCACGACGGTCGCATTCAACCTCACGATGCGACAGCTAGACAGACAAGATAAAAGGCAAAAAGAATTCCGAACCGGGGAATCGAACCCCGCGCCTGTCGGTAATCAAGGTAATGAAAGCGACAAATGTTAACCGATACACCAGTTCGGATGAGCTGTGTTGGAGGGGCTGAGATTTGCGCTCTAGTACTCCATTCTTTGCCGAGGCATTTTTCAGCATTCCTTTGTGGGTCCCCACGGGTCGAGTACTAAACTTAATTGGTCGTGCCTCGACCCAGGGTATGAGGTATTGTCCTTGACTCCTTGGGGTGTTGACGACAGATCCCGAGTCCCGCCCTCAACTCATCTCACGATGAAATGTTGGTGTACCATGGCTTCGGGATGAATTTTGTGCGATTAATGCACTGCCTTAAAGTATGCCCGGACCTTCAGCCCTGGACCTTGCCTCTGAGGCCCCAAGAAGGCTACTTCCTAGACCCAAAGTTCCACTGTCCCCAAGAATGGCATTCGCAGATGCACTATCGTCTGAGATCGATAATACGCAGTCGTTCTTCCCAAGAATTTTACTCATGAACTGTCAGCAAGCTTCACTATGGTGTTTACTGTACCGTCTGGCTTGCGTATAAATTGGAGCGAGCTCATGTAAAGTTAGACGAAGGGCTCAAGACCCGACATGACATGTAGAACCAAACGACATGTTGCACTAAGGTTCCGCTGATCATCTCAGACATGGAATCGAAACTTTTGAGCTGAAGAGACCGAAGCGCGCCAGGGCTCAGCACACCCAGCATCCTGGAGAGGGGCTCCTAGGAGAGTTTGAGCACCCTTGAGCAAACGGGGACCACGTCTGCCTCGTTATTAAAGCCGTGGGTTCGGACCCGTCGATGCATGAAAAGCTTTTCCCGAACTTCAGAATTCCGTCACCACCACTTGTAAATAAAAATTCGAGACAACCCTTGCTAGCTCTATCATATATTCAGGATATATGCCAAATCATCCACACAGGTTCGTAGCATAACCATTCCTGGAAACCAGGGAAAAAACCAGTATCTATCGAACCACGTTACACTTCGCGCCAATGACGACCAGAGTTATCAAGCCAGAGAACATTGTATTTGAAAGTTCAATTATTAATAACTGTTCGAGCAAACGTCTGTTGAAGCTTTCCAACCACGTAGCTCGCCATTGGAGCGCCCCAATGACTTTTCCGCACAGCTCTCTTTAACAGAAGAGGATTCGGCCCCATCAACCGAACATTCTGTCCAATTAGCAGACGTTGGAGCGTGTGGTCCATTCAGATCGGATTCAACTAGGCACATGTAGCTAAATACAACTAGTCAGCTGGTTCGACAAGCATCTCCCAGAGTAGACCCAACCCCAGACGCTTCGAGCACCTCAGGTGGTCCTTGGGGCAGATTGGGATAGCAAAATTAGAATCTGAAACTTGGGATTAGTATTGAGTCTTCTCGGATGCTGGCTGAGCATGACTCCCGATACTTTGATACTGAAGGTATGGGCGTACTCCCTGCCTGGGTTCGACGGGACGCTGGCATGGATCGCTGCTACTATCAAAAGGCAAACTGCTTGAGCCCTCCAATTTTCCACCGCGCTTTGGAGAGATTCAGCCACAAACCCTGATAATTTGGAGTCTGAAAATCAAGCATTCTTGACCTCTATCGACTCCATAACTAGACTGGATCTGGAAGAGCGTCTCGATGCCACCCCGTTGTTTGGATCGGAGTGGATCAAGTCCACGCTGTGACGATGGGTCACGATGTTTCCATGACCTATGGCTGCACTCAGTTGAACACAACAAGCCTTGTATTTTTGAAATGCCTTCTGGTCGTCGTCGGATGCTCGAGCGAGAGTCCCAGGGAAAGATGGAGCTGATCGGACAATGCATACCCTCTAGGATCTTTGTCATGAAGCTTAATCGGATCTCGCAACAGGGTGATTGCTGGATTGCGGTGGTAAGATCATACGCGCTTGCTTTTGCGGTGGAGTCACTTATGGAGCGAAAGGAACACGGACCCCGCGGTAATGGACTGTCGTGGCAAGGCACTCGCCGCCTGGGAATCCCATTCCTGGAGTCCAACTGGATTTGAGATGCGAACGGTACGAGACATCGCCGAGGCTCCTGTCCGCGCCTTGAGTACCAGGATGACACGGGAACTGTGGAGTGATGACCGGAGGTTGAGGACTTGGCTTGAGTAGGGAGCCGACAGGGTTAAGTAAGAGAAGGTTAGGTATTTCGAAGTGCGGCAGACTAGGTTAATCGATGTGGTCGCAAAACGCCATACCGTGTAGTCTTGATATATCGAGGCATCTCTGGTCGATGGCCGCCTCACCAGGGGCAAAATGGTGCGGTGAGAAGAGGGGGGTGGGCTCCGATCGAGCGTTCGAGCAAGGGCTCGTCTTGTTACCCATGTCCAGGCACTGCGCTCCTGCAGCCAAGTAACAGGCAACAGCTCAGCAGCCCAATGACTGCTGACGACGACCAATTGCCAGGGCTGTACAGGAACACGAAGGGCAGGTCATCGCATCCTCCGAGTTGTCGTGACAACTGAAGCGAGTGGCGATGTCGTTTCGAGAGAGGCCCCGGGGCTTCCGCCAGCAGGATGCTGGGTTGTGTCATCGAAACCGAGGCAAGCGCAAGAAAACCAAGGAAACTGGCAAGCAATTAAGCTTAACAGACCATGGATGATGCCTCTTCTTATGTTTCCGGCCGGTGCTAGGCTTCCAGGGGGGGGGGCAGATTGGCACGGTAGAGGCGATGGGAGAGCAGGACCTGTTGCGCTGGTACTGGCAGACGCAGGCAGGCGGGTTGCCGGGTCGCTAACGCAACCACTTACAGCGGGCCGGGCGCCCCACGTCCCCGGCGCCCAATCCGCCCAGCCAAGACCCCTGCTGACGCGAAAGTACTCAGGTACCAGTGGGTCCACGGTGGTGAAACGCAGAGGCCAGCCAACGTCACAACCCTGATGGGCCCCGCTTTTACCCCCGTCTCCAGGCCAACCAGCGCCCAAGCAAAGTAAATACGGGAGGTTGGCCTAGTTACCGCCTCGCACCACGTACGTCGATCCCGTCGACACCTCATAGACCAGCGGTCTCTCCAGCCATCTTGATTCTCGCCCACCAGCATACATCTACTCGACACTACCAGAGCGCGAGGTGTGGTCCAGCTTGCCTCGCAGAAAGCCACGCAAAACTAAGTCACTCCCACCCCTCGACCCTCACTTCACCATTCCATCCTCTCCCTCCTCCCCTCCCGAGACGGACAAGATCTCGTCATACCAGAACCCCAGAGACCGGTGCATTCTTTTGGTCTGACAAGTCTATTCTTCGCCCGCGCGCGTTCAGTCTAGGTCGATTCGAGCCGTCCCGAATTCCTCGCGGCCCCCGTCCTTCGACGCCAGTTCCTCCTCACAACGCCTACGACGAGACTCGCACATTCCACGGCGCCTCGCTCTGACAAGCCAACCTTCTTTCCACCCCCGCCACCTATCCGACGAGCTCACCTCCCCGCTGAGTTGAGTGTCCTGTCTGCACTGCGTGCCACTCAAACCCGACCGTCGCTCCGCAGAACGGAGGACGGGAGAGGGCTCAGCGACAGGGAAAGAAGGGGGTTTCCTCGAGCCGCGCGCCCGACACAGTCGCCGCCATGGCGAAATTCCAAGTGGGCTGGTACCGTACGTCCCCCCTCCCACGCGAGGAGAACATTCCTCACCAGCCCACACTCAACTTACTGACACGCATCACGCAGGGTTCGTACCGTTCCTTGGGTACCACCACGTGTTGATGATCTTGATCGCTGTTGCGATCATCCTACTATGTACGCATCCGCCCCGCCCGAGCCACTGCTCTCCAGCTAACACTATCAGCACTTCTACTCGCGGGCTGCTCCTCCTCCTCGCCCCTCATTCCCGATATCTTCCTCCTGACTATCTACTACGAGAACTACGAAGCCCGCCCAGACACGGCGCAGGTCGACTACAACGTTCACACCGCCATCAGCAACATTGCCGGTGACGCCCGTCTCGCCACCCGTGTCGGCTACTTCGGCATCTGTATCTCCCCCGACGGCGGCAGCTGGCTGTGCAGTAACAATGCCACGTCTCTCGCCAACGAGGTCTCGGTCGACCAGGACCCGCTGAACCTGATCTGGCTCGCCAGCGAGTTCAAGGACATGGTTGTGTTCCCCTATCTGATGTAAGCGCTCCAGAGCCCCTTCACCTCGTGAGCCTCTCCCTGACAAGCCAACAGCATCATCGCCATCATCTTCGCCTTTGTCTGCTTCCTTCTTCTCGCCACCTTCCCGGGCTGGCACGAAGAGGAAGACTCCGAGGGCTCCGACCGCGAAGTCAAGCCCTTCCCGTCGCGTCCCGTCTCTCAGATCTCTCTGGCCATCATCTTCATCGCCTCCATCTTCGTCCTCGTCTCCGTCTTGTGGCAGCATACCGCCTCCGTCGCCGCCTCGATCATAGCGCAAGACTTCGGAAACGGCGCTGTCCGCTCCGGCGTCGGCACGAGCGCCATGGTGCTCGGCTGGTTCAGCTTCACGTTACTCATCATTGTCACCATCGGCCTGCTCGTCATGATCCTCTCGATCCGCGTGCTGAGCCAGATGGTGGACTAAGCTGGGCTGCAAGCTCGGGCAAGAGAGACGAGATATACGAGCGGCAACAACCGAGGGATGGGTAAAATGGCCAGCATCGGGACAGGCGTTTTGGGAATTGGCTTTTTACGCGCATGGGAAAACGTGCATAATCACCACCACAAATCCCTGTGCGTTTGATAGAGAGGCTTCGGCCGTGGAACTCACGCATGCAGGGTATTCATGTCCCCCCCGTTCACGCCTCGACGATTACACGCGGCTTGGGCAGGTTGGGATTTTGGCAAATGGGATGTTTGGGAATGAATGATTGTAGGAGTATATGTGAACCGACTCACGAGAGTGTGGAGCGAGATGAGAATAAGAATGAGATTTGCATTTCGCACCTATTTTTCCCCACCCGTCTTTTGCACGTGAGATGTACTGTCCGCCCGCCGTTGCAACGTGAAAGTTTCTATTCTGGTGATGTTGTTGGTTCAAGTCAACTGCGCCTCGTTCTCACTGGCTGAGCAGGCGCCCGCAGCTGCAAGTTGGCTCTCGTCGTGCACAGCCTTGACAGCCTGATGACCAACGTTGCCCTATAAACATCGCATCGCGCCCTTTTGGGCGAGAAAGCCGTACACAGTCGAGGGCTCGAGATGAGTGCTCATCGCCTGCGACAGCACCGCGCGACTCGATGACCAAGGAGCTCAAGCACGAATGCCCTGGCCTGCGATTGTGGGCCTTGGAAGATGGTAACGGAACACTCCAGCCCCTGCATGGCGGTGCCACGATGTCTGACGTCTGCTAGGCTGCCCTTGGCAGAGAGAACAGTTGAGCCCATCCGCGCTGTACGCGGCGGTGGAAGATGGGCTGCCGCAGAGGGCGCTGCCGAGCTCCCCCTTGGTCTTGATGTACTTTACAATCTCTCTCTCGGGGCGCAGGATTCCGCTCACAGCCGCCTAGCCTCGCAAGCGGGGATAAGATGCGCAATTGTTCACTGTGCAGACATGCTTTCACAAGAGCCTTTGAGATCCCGGAGCTGTGGTGGACGGCGTACAGCCGGCGCTCCAACGGGTACTTCGGTTGCGACACCCACAGCGATGACGAGGGCAGGGTCGCGGCGGTCAGTGAGTATAGTATGTCGCTGTTCTGCTAACGCGTGGTTGCTAACTCAAAGAGACTCTTGGTCGCGTTTCCTGATCAAGCAGTTGGAGGGTGACGACATGGAACATGTGTGGCACAAGGTTAACGTCTTCGTGCGGTGGTCCGCCCCTCTGAAGCAGACGGTTGTTCTCCTCTTCGATGCCCCTTCGCCGATCCGGGACCGGCTGCCGAACCCGTTGTTTGACGGCATTACGCAGAAGCTCCTCGAGGATCCATTCTTGATTCACGTCCACTTCGCTGAAGAAGTGGTTCGCCTGCAGGACGTTGCCGTCTGGAGTCTTCGCACATATGTCCGGACACTCGAGAAGAAGCGCCTGCAGGACACCCCGACGCCGAACTACCAGCAGCTGCACGACTTGGCCAGACACGCCATTCACGTGTGCGAGACGCTCGACCTCGCCGTGACGTCCCTGGACAGCACCATGGCGCATCACTCGACCTTCATGGACGAGGCAGTCGGCGCAAGCCCCCGTGAGAAGTCCGCGCATAGGCACGTTCATCAGAGGCTGGCCTTCTTCCGGCACATGGCCGAGAGCCTCCGCTGCCGGTCCTCGTCGAACAAGGAGAGACTGCTCAACGAGATGCAGCTGGCCTTCCACACGGTGGCGCAGTACGACTCGCGCACGGGTGTCGAGATCGCCCGCGCCGCCCAGTCGGACAGCGCCGCCATGAAGACCGTCTCGTTCCTCACCCTTGCTTTCCTCCCCGCCACGTTCATCTCGGCCCTCTTCAGCATGTCGTTCTTCACCATCGAGGACGACTCGGGGGAGTGGGTCGTTTCGGACAAGTTCTGGCTGTACTGGGTTTTCGCAGTCCCGGTGACCCTCATCACGACGGGGCTGTGGTACAGATGGCAGCGCAAGCTTTATTATCCGTTGCTTGGGCCGGCTGATATGAGGCAAGGGAGGCCACCAATTGGAAAGTCCGGAACTTTCGGACTCACGTAACATCCAGTTGACGAGCCGACTGATAATGGCACATGGTAGGTTAGGCTCCTCTTGTGCTCTGTTCATGGTTCGGCTTGTTTGGCTAGTTAGCTGGCTCGACGGCATCTTTGTTCTAAGCCCAACACAAGGCACTGTAGCATGGCAGATTAGTTGTTACTCCTTTCTCTAGAATTTTGGCGTCGAATACAAAACCCGTAATAAAGACAATTTACCGAGTAGACATTTAGGGCAGTATAACGGCTTGAACATGACGAGGCCGGCCAAGATATGATTGCACTGGACAACGCTCAATCAATACTAAACCACCATGCTAATGGACTGAGAGATCTAACAATCCCAGAACTTGGTTCTCGGAGTTGAGCCTACCTTACACTACTGAATATATAGGAAGGGTCTTTGGGATTCTCTTGTACCTGCCCTAGTTAGGATGAACGCGATATAGTCTACCACTCAGGCGAGCTATCATATTTTTGGTGCCAGCCATTATTTTCGCAATGAAGAGAGTCGGGTCCCCCAGATATCAGACAGCCGTTGCCGCTGCCACCAACTGTCTCAGGGACGGTTTGGGGATCGCAACATGGTACAATTATTTCATCATGAGTCCTATTCTAGACACTGGGTGCCGAGCGCAAGATACCTGTTCAAATAACCTCGACGATACAGGGCACGGGTGTACTTGGCAGCCGAGAATGTCTCCGCACTTGATAGCCCGTTTCTGTGATAAATAGCCGCTCCGATGGCGGACGTTAGATCGCGGGGTCGGCACCGACTAATACCGAGGCCTTGTCATCACTAAACGCGCCAAAGGCACGATAGGCATTTTCCTCTGGCCCGCGTACTTAGTGAGCGGGGTCCTGTCGAGTCAGGTCCGGCGAGTGGCCGGCGCCCTCATCGCCCCCCGGACTTCTCGCAACTTCCTATTCGAGCCTGGGGTCGGGAACCCCAACAACCGCTTCGCATCTCCTAGGCCGGACGCTGACTCGGGGGCCAGATACCGCCAGAAAGACCATGATACCCAACCGGACCGGGGCCCAGTGGCATGGGTCAGTCAAGACTACGGTGGGCCGAGCTATATTGTACCCCGCAAACTGCTCTCATGCCTGCATATCGCGGGCAAGGATGGCCGATGGATCATCCAGGCTGTCGTGGGCTGTCATGTCTCCATCTGCTATAAAACAGAGAGTCCTACCCCAACGCCCATGAGACCGGTTGAGCGCACCAGCAGAGCATCCAGACGCCCAACAGCCCAGGAAGCCAGCAGCAGCCGTTCCCGAGACTACCTACACGCCGGCAGCCGACACGATGGTCAGCTTCCGTACTTGCGTCACAGCGGCGCTCCTCGGCGGCGCGCCGGGTCTCACATCGGCGCAGAGCATGCAGCCGTCGTGCCACGGGCCGGCGGCGCCCCTGTCCTTCGGCAACATAACCTCTGTAGTCGACGATGTGCTCGCACGCGGCTACCTGACTGTGGGCACCACAGGCGACTACAAGCCCTTCACGTACCTGGTGCCTAACGACACCGACCTCTTGCGGCCCGACGGTTCGGCCCTGAATACGACGTACATCGGCGCCGACATTGACGCGGCGCAGTCTCTGTCCAACGCCCTCGGGCTGCCCAACCCCCCGCGGCTCGTGCACACGACGTGGGCCAACATCACGTCGGACCTCGCGGCGGGCCGGTTCGACATCGCCATGGGCGGCGTCAGCCTGACGCTGGCGCGAGCGCGCACCGCCTTCTTCAGCACCGCCGTGCAGCGCGTCGGCAAGACGGCCGCCATCCGCTGCGCCGACGCCGACAAGTTCACCGACCTCGCCTCCATCGACCAGCCGGGGGTTCGCGTCGCCGTCAACCCCGGTGGCACCAACGAGGCCTTCGACCGCGCCAACCTCAAGCAGGCCACCATCGTCATGGTCCCCGACAACAATGCCGTCTTCCAGGCCGTGCTCGGCGGCGACGCCGACACCATGATCTCCGACCTCATCGAGGTCGAGCTGCAGGTTCGTATGCACCCGGACGAGCTGTGCATCGTCAACCCCGACACGCCCTTCAACTTTGAGGAGCTCGGCTATGCCATCTCCAGGGACCCGGTGTGGAAGCACTTTGTCGACGCCTGGGTGCATGTGCTGCATGGCAGCGGCGCGTGGAACACGACCCTGGAGACATGGCTGGACTACGAGTGGCCCTCGGTGTGAGAGACCGGCGCCTGACCGGGGGCCGGGCCGGAGCTAATATAGGTACTACTAGCAAGACATACACTCTCACCGACCACTTTTTCGTTGATACTTGTAAATTGGCTTGCTCGTCAGGCACCGGAGAAGGCGATGAGAGTGAGCATTTGTCATATTGTTGTCAGGATGGTGCCCAAGCGAGAGATGCCCGCCAAGGTCAAGACCGATATCGTCTGCCCCGTCCACGAGCTCTGTGACACGTCCATGGATTGTACTACGTCTGTCAACCAGGAGTCTCGCCCAATGAACTTGATTGATGACAAGAACGCCGTAAGGGGTGTCAGACCACGGTCATTAGTGTAATTCACTATCGCACCCTCGTCTAGGGAAAGCATCGCTATGATCTTCTGCCGCCCGTCCAAAGTCCGACGGATATCTTGAAGCCTGACGTTTGGGACCGCTCTCTGCTCGATCGGAAGCTTCGTCACAACCTCAAGGTCGCTCGTACTCCAGCGATGCCATTCTTCCATAACCGCTTCCCTATATAGGGGTCGTGAACAAAGGTCACGTGATTGATTGATTACAGGAGTAACTCGATTACGCCAGCTTCCTCAACTCTACGCCAAGTGACCCAAACACAATCATCACATCGGAGCTTGTTCTGAACGATTTTGTCACCGCCACTCGCCGCATCTACCTAAGGACCAGACCCTATTTCGGTCCAAACTTACCACTATGGGTACCTACTATCCTCTTCCATTCTTTGCAGACCGCGTTCCTGCGCCTCTCCCCACACCCGAAGTCATCGCCGCCTCGCAAGACGTTCTACAGGACTGTTCTGGACGTTCCATTGTCCGCATAGGAATACATTTCGTTGTCAAATATGGCGCAGCAGTGAGCTTAACAGAAGGCGAGAATATGCTGTACGTCAACCAGTTTTCAACCACAGCGCCCACTGTTTATGCGATTTATTCCCTTCGACCTGAGGGCGATAAGCCCCCGACCAACTACATTGTGATGGAGAATATCGTGGGCCGTACCCTGTCACTATGTTGGAGTTCTTTAGAAACAGCGGCGAAGGCAAAAATAGCAAGCCAACTCCAAACCCAACTAGGTCACTTACGCCAAATTCCCTCACCTGGCTACTTCGGAGTACTTGGCAAGCGACCGTTCGAGGACTCTGTTTTCTGGGCTGGCGATGACACAAGCCGCCGCCAGCTAATATCTGGTCCATTCGACTCAGAGAAGCAGATGCTTGATGCTATGGTCGAAAGATATTCACACCAGAACCCAGGCTATCGGAAGTCTGAGTACTATAGTCGCATCCTTCCATTGATGCTCCGCAGTAATACCTCTGTTTTTACACATGGGGACTTTCAGCGGAAGAATATCATTGTGACGGAAGATGAGAAAGTGGTGATTATTGATTGGGAAGCGGCAGGGTGGTATCCAAGTTTCTGGGAGTATTCTACGGCAATGTTCTCATGCCGTTGGGATGACGACTGGCATTCATGGGTTTCCCAGATATTGGATGAGTATCCTAACGAGTACGCCTGGATAGACATGGTTTTCCGGGAATTATGGTCTTGAAGAGGCGATTACGGAGTCTCCACAGTGATGAAATCACATTTCGGCGACTCTACTCAACTGACTTGCCGCATGTCTACATGCTCAATTACCCATACAATATAGCCTATTGATGCGACTCAAGATGAATTGAAGGAAAGGCTAGAAATCTAACCGTAGCACAACGCATATACCATGGCCATCTCCACTTCACTTACTCTGGAGCATACCTCTGTCTAGTTCTTCCTTGGCCTATCCTCGCCCTTGCCCTGGCTTTTTCCCTTGCTTCCGGTTTCGGATGGCCCTTGTCCCTGGCTTGCCCATCGAAGGTTACATCGCCGTTGTCGTGGTAATAGTCACTATACTCGAAGCTCAAAGTCCATTACTCCTCCGTAGGCAGCGCCGCGAGGCTAGTGGGTGCTGTTTGCAAGACAACACTCTTTTCCAATGCTTGGACATACTAATAGTGGACGGCAGGCTCTTAAATTCCTGCAAGAAGGAAAACCGTGCTATATTGTGATCTGCCTACCTGTAAACAACACCGTGGTGATGATCACGCCGCGTACTGTAGCTGTCGCAACTGCAGCCGGTTAGGACGTCAGCACGGCAAAACACGATTCCAATATGACATTGCAGATGAGAACAATCCATTTCAACTCAAGAGGCTATACACCCCAATCCAACACCAAACGCCACCAATGCATCATTACCCCCTCACAGCAAGCGGCCTCAAGCCTTCGGCCGCCGGAACGGGTGGGCCTCAGTATTCAACACCCACTCATCCAAGCTGATGACCTCTGGGTCCGCAAACAGCAGGTAAAAGTACTTGAGCGTCTCGGCAAGCCAGAAGCTCTCCATCTCGTCAGTCTTGTTCGGCTGCGTCGCAGTCACATCATCAATCGCGCTGTTGCCCAAAGGTGTGGCCGTTGCCTTGACGACGGCCTCGAACATGCGCCAGCCCTTCTCCTGCCAGATGGGATCGCCGGTAATGCGATACATGTACCACACGGATTCGATGGCTTCGGGGCTAGGTCATTGTCAGCAGGAATCCAAGCAGTGAATAGATAGCAAATAAGCGTACCGAAGGATGTAATGACGGTGGTTGATGGACACGAATCCTGGCGGGATGTGCTCCGTCGCGATCCGTTCCCTGACATACTCCTCATGGTTCAAAGGCTTCGGGTCCGGCAGCTCAGGGATCGTCTCGGGAGCCGGAGGGGGTACAATGTCTGCTGCGTCCTCGATGGGCATCTGGCCGATGACACCGCCGGAAATTTGCTGCGCGCCTTCCGCCTGTCCGCGGTTGGGATCCAAGTTGTCCCTCACGCTGGCGCTGTTGGGGTCGTCTTCACGTCGTTTGTCGCCAGGCGGCGGGCTCCTCTTGGCGTGGACATGGCCCTCGGGAGCCTCCTGGACCTCTGCAACGGGCACGCTAACCTTATCCACCACGGGCACCTCGATTTCATCTACCACGGGAGGCTTCACCTCGTCGATCACAGGAGGCTGCACCTCGTCGAACACTGGAGGTTGCACCTCGTCGAACACGGGAAGGGTCATCACCTCCCCCTCTGGTGACACAGGCCTGCGCGGCTCATCATCCCGGAACATCTCCTTCGGCGCCTCGGCTTCACCCTCTGCAACGGGGCTCTTCGGTGTCTCGGACAGCACAGCGGCGGCTGCTTCGGCCTTCCTTCGCTCTTCCTGCTGGACTTGCAACTTCAGTTCTTCGTCATCCTCCTGCTGCTTAGCCGCCTTGTCGATCTTTTTCTGCGCCTGCTTCTCCTCCCACTCTCTGATGCTGTTGTCGCGATACTCGGCTGACGGGTCAAGATGTTGCCACCAGAGCGTCTCGTTGTAGGGACAGCTCTCCAAGGACGCACACGGTACGACGTTTGAGCCCTCAGGCATAATTCCGGACGGCATGGACTCGTACGCCCACACACAACCGTCTGTCAGCTTCTTAGCAATCTCGAGGTCCTCAGGCCGGTCGTACATCTGGGCACCCAATCCGAACATGCCGCCGAGGAAGCAAGTGAGATGCGTAACCTCGTACTCGTGGCGCGCGTCATTCGCAATGTCACCAGACGTTGTGATCTTGGCCGTGAAGAAGACCTCTCTGTCCTTGGGAGCCATGGCACGGTACATCAGCCACTTCTTGACGGCCTCGACGGTGCCGATGTGCAGATCCTTGTACTCCGGAGCCAGGCCACCAAGCATCAGATCCTCTTTGGGGAAGTACTCGTAGGCCGAGTCCTGCGCCCCGCCCATGCTGTACTGCTCATATCCATAGCCGCTGGGCACGACGCCCTGCTCGATGCAGTCCCAACTGGCGAACTTGCCGTCGGCGGCAATGGGCGCCGGTGCGCGCTCATCTCCGGTGCTTGACCCGGGGTAGGAAGGCAGGTCGTCGGGCGTCAGATAGTTCTTTTCCTTCTGGTTGGGGTCGAGTTCGGCCTCGACTTCACCCTCGGCGTCCACACGCAAGGCACGACGAGCCACGGCCGGGTCCTCAGGGGCGTTAGGCGTCCCACCAGCGGCCTTGCCCGCCCTGGCAGGCGGGGGCGCCTCATCCTCGGCCTCCGGCTCCGCTGCAGGGTCGGCAGCGACAGCAGCGATCGGATCTTGCTCAGGGACGTATCCCCCAGGGGGCTGCAGTTTGGCGGCGTCCTCCTTCGCCTTCGTCTCTGCCTGCTCCTCGGCTGCGGCATTACGCGCAGCTGTTGCCGTCCTGTTGCAGCCGGAGATATCAAGGTTCTCGGGGAAAATGCCAGGAATGGATGTTCCACGGTCCTGGAGGCCCTTCAGGGCGTTGGTCACACGGGCGATGGCGTCGTAGTACTTGTTGTTGCCGGTAAGCTGTGCTAGGCGGGTGAACTCCATCGACATGGACGCAATCTCGGCAATGCTGCCGGTGCCCGCGCGATGAGGCTGGGACGCGTAGTCAGGCATCCAGTTGTAGTACAGAATGGGCATGCGATTGGGCGTATCAAACACGCCCATGAGGATCTCAGCGAGCTCGGTGGCCTTGTTGAGCAGCACCGGGTGATCGCCGTCGTGGCCACCGCTGACATCGTACGCAGCTAGCAGGCCGCCAAGATAGCGGATGATGGTCTCAAACACGGGAATGTCGCGGCGCTTGTCGCTGTAGGTGAAGTCGATGTCCGCGACGGCCTCGACGGCCTCCTTGAACTCGTCCTTGAAGCCCATGATCCACAGCGTGTCGAGCGCGTCGACCATGGTGGCCGCCCAGCCGCAGAAAGGATCACGGAATCGCTCGCTCAGAGGGGACAGCTCGTCGTGGGTCCAGGCAAACTTGCGGTATCCGTCCCAGGAGCGCTTGGCCTCGGCCTTAACGAGGGCAAGGCGCTTCTGGCGCGTCTCCTTGTTGGCAGCCGACTCGGTCTCGGGGGTGAAGGCATGCTGAATCTTCGGGAACTGCTTCGGCTTGCCGGTGGGTAGCGGGATGATGGACTCGGTTGGCACGGGGAAGTGCTCGGTCTGCTTGCGCCAATGAATCTGGGTTTTGGCGGCGTCGACCTGGTCCGAGGCTTCGGGTTGACGCCCGGGAGGCTTCTGGACACGGATGTCGTCGGGATGGAGTACGTGGTCGGACTTTTCGGGCTTGCCCGTGTCGGGGACGGGAGGGGCAGGGCCCGTCTTGGTCGTATCCCTGAAGGGATCGTCTCGGGGAGGATCCTGGGCAACAATCGGCGGCGCGGCGAGATCACCGGCCTGGGGTTCGGGTTCGGGCACGCCAGAGTCGCCAGCGTCGGGGATGATGACCGGCTTCGTGTCCTCCTTGACGTCGGCAGCAGGTGGAGGGGGGCTGGGGTTCTGCTCGCTCTCGTCCTCGAAAGGGTGCTCGACGGGATGGCTATGGGCGTCGGAAGGGATGTCTGTCTTGGGGGACGAGGGGAGACGGGTGGGATCCCATTCGGAGTTCTGGAAGACGCGGTACAGGAGGAAGACGATGACGACGGCGACGACGAGCACGACGCGACTACGTCGACGGACCATGGTGGCGGTTGGTCCGGGGTGCAAGGAGGCCGGGCGGACAAGCTGTGGCGTGAAAAAGGAGGGATCGTCGCTGTCGGCGGATGGAGTCGCGAGCTACCTTGGGGCGTGGCGGTCCCCCGCAGCAAAGGGGGAGCGCGATCAGGAGAGGAAAAGGGGTGAAGCTAAGTACGAGAGAGTGACCGCCTGATCATGCTGTCGAAGCTCGAGTCGAGTTCTTTGAAGGGAAGATGAAGACAGCCGTGAAGAAGAAAAAGAGGAAGAGAATGAGCAGCGGCAGGGGCAGGAGAGGCTTGATAGATGGGAATGAACGGCTTGAACGGACCTGCCTGATGCAAAGTGGCCGATCAGACCCTGAGCCCGCAGCCTGCAGGCCCCAGGTCTAGACTATTTTACAGGGGGCGAGACACCTGAAGGATAGCGGCGCTGAGGCTTGGTCTAGCAGCTTGGCCAGCCACTGCCAGCCTGTCGCCAGCCCACCGGTGCACCGACCTGCCAAGCCTGGCTCCCTCCGATCCGGCACGCGAACACAAGCGCCAAGCGCCCGGTCGAGTCGCATGTCCTCATCATTGTGTTTCCATGTTTCCTGAATTTCTGTGGTTCTGTCCGTGTGTCTTTTTTTTTTTCTTCTTGTCTACTGTCCGCGGAGTGCCCCATTGGCTGGTGCATCACGTTGGGGGGAGGGCATTAAGAGACAAAATATCGACCGATGGGTTGCACTGCATCACACCCCATTCCCTCGAGGTAGCAAGTCCCGGCCACACAGGTACTGAATTGGCCTGTAGGTGGCTTGGGTCTGGAAGGTATGGCGCTGTGTGGCTGCCGAGTGAGCTGGCGACCTGGACCGATGAAGTCTAGTTCGTCCCATCCCAAAGGGCCTTCCTCGCCCGTCCACCCCTGCCTGCCTCACCAGCTTCTCCGGCTCCCCTTCAGCTTCCCCATCTCCGATCCCCCTGCCCCTCTCGCCTGCCTGCACCCGCGCACATGCAACCTCACGATGTGATGCGTCTTGTGCTCGTGACCACCCCACATTTGGTTCCATTTTCCCCTTAGATGAATCTCGCTGCAGCAATCCAACAACCGTGTCCTCAATGGAACCACGGAGACATGTTCTCCAGATGATCCCCCCCTCAACATTTCGATCATCACTCTGTGCATCTCCAAGACTGCTCCGTCTCACATCCCGCCGAGACATCACCATACCTGGGCGAGACAAGCCCAGAGCTCCCTCTTCTCCCCTTCCCCTCCCCCACAGCATCCAGAGCCCGACCCTTCCCTACCCGCCACCCTAAGTGGAGCCAGGAGCTAGACGGTAGGCTAAGGAACCCTGAGATAGGGTTTCCGTCTACGCCGGATTTGGCCAAGGCCTCGCTGCTTTAAGTATGAGCGCCCTGGCTGAGTAGGAAGCTTAGATTCTTGGAGGTTCGCCGTTCAGCGTCTGATACACTACGATCAAGGAAGTAGTGGCTGGCTACCAGCAGCGGACTCCCAAGGCAGCTTCTACATTTTTCGTTCGAGGTGATGAAGAGATGAGCTGAAGCGGTTGTGTCGGGCGAATATGGCCTTTGCGCTTCCCATTTTCATCAAGAACTCAACTGCGCATCACTCGAAGCTGCTCCCTTGAACGAGATTCGCACGATAAGCGGGTGAGCTTTAGGCACAACTATACTCGTTCGGGTGACGCAGTGGGGTAGCGCAACTCCTGTTTGCCACGTGATTGATGCCGGGCTCTATTCTAACCCCTATTATTGACCAATTCCTTCTGACTAAAAGTAGACTAAGGTACCTTACTTATTACTCGTCCACTCATTCATTTCCCCGATACCCTGACCTCCAACCTCGCCGCCTTTCCTCAAACAACGTGGTGTTTCTTCCATTGGCCGTGGTACCTTGTCAAGAATCTCTCAGTCTCGACTATAATAAGTTGTATCGGCACTCTTCGCCTCAATGGGTTGACCGAGGAGTTCACAGCCCGAAAACGGAGAACAGCAGCTTGTGCACTACCGAGTGCAAGCCTTGACAACTACCGTCCTAGCACGTTCCTGTAGTCATAATGGCCCTAGAATCACCGATTAGTCTCACTTCACATGCCAGCAAGAAGCCTCACGAGGCAAACCAACTTACTGAAACCACCACCCCTCGTGGGTCCCCGCGCTCCCGTGATTACAGTGATTGATTGCCGCCGTGATGAGCTCGTTGCACTTCGCCACAGAGAGCGAGGTACCGATGCCAAAGTCGTTCCGAGCGGTGAACTGGAGCCTATTAGTACCACTGGGCCCCTGGTAACAGCCCGTCTTGGTCTGGCCGGTAGAATATCCGCCGCTGCCGTCGGTCCTCGAATTGCCGTCACACCATTTCACGACCGAGGCGAGCGCTGCAGGCTTGTTCGAGCTCCAGGGCTTTCTGTTACTAGCCGTGGAGCAGGTGAGCGACGTCCGCGACTGGTACCCGATGGTCCGCACGCAGACGTAGGAGTTGGCCCACAGGCCGCTGCAGCTCGAGCCGACGCCCGTGTTCCAGGAAGTGATCCTTGCGGCGGTGACGCCGTGCCGGGCTCCGATAGAGGCGCACGAATCGCCGGACTTGACGAGGTAGAACCTGTCACAGTTGCTGACCATGCCCGGCTGCGTGGGCGTAGGAGTAGAAATGCCATTTCCTGCACGAGTCGTCGTTGTCGTGGTCCTGGTCGTTGTTGTTGGAGGCGGAGGTGTGAATCCGATGATGCCAACACAGGCGTACGTGTCAGCCCAGAGCCCAGAACAGGTCGAGCCGACGCCGGTGTTCCATGTCTGGAATTGTTGCTGTGTGATACGGTGGACGGTCGCGATATCCGCGCATGAGTCACCCGATCTGACGAGGTAGAACTTGTTGCAGTTACTGACCATACCGGGCTGTATGGGTGCCGGAGTGGAAATCCCGTTTCCTGGAGGCGCCGTCGTCGTCGTGGGTGGCCTTGTCGTTGTTGTAGGAGGACTGAACCCGACTATACCAACGCAGGCATACGTGTCGGCCCAGAGGCCCCCACAAGCTGACCCGAGGCCAGTGTTCCATGTCTGGAACTGCTGCTGAGTGATACCGTGGGCGGTCGCGATGTTTGCGCATGAGTCACCCGACTTGACGAGGTAGAACTTATTACAGTTGCTAACCATGCCCTGCTGGATCGGCTGCGGCGTAGAAATACCGTTTCCTGGAGGTGCGGTCGTCGTCGTGGGCGGCGCTGTGGTTGTTGTGGGAGGAGTGAACCCGATGATACTAACGCAGGCGTACGTGCTAGCCCAGAGTCCCCCACAGGTTTCCCCGAGACCGGAGTTCCATCTCTGGAACTGCTGCTGAGTGATACCATGAGCGGTCGCGATGTTTGCGCATGAGTCTCCTGGCTGGACGAAATAGAACTTGTTACAGTTGGTGACCATGCCTTGTTGAATCGGCTGAGGCGTTTCAATACCACTAGGTTCTTATTAGTATAAGCTCGACCACTCATTAATGGAAGTACTCACTTCCCAACAGTGGTCGTGGTGGTTGTTACTTGTTGAGTTGTCGTGGGTGCTTGCGTCGTGGTAGTAATGGCCGTAGTCGGGGATTGAGGGGGAGGAAGCTCTCCTTCCCACTGCACACAATACCATACGCCATGGTTGAGGGTAGGACACTGGACGCCGGGGTTGTAGCTGATGAAATCATCCAAGGCGATGCCCCAGTCCGTGGCCATCATCTCACAAGTCTCGCCTTCAGCGGCCGGCCAGTCGAAGAGGCAGCCCCTGCGCTGAAGGGCCGCACCACTGGCACCAGCAGCATAGAGAAGAGCAAGGAAACCGGGGAGAAAACGCGAGATGGCCATCTTGACAACGTCCAAAGCTAGAAAATGTAGCGCTGATCGGATGGGAAAAGACAGACTCGGCTGGGTGGTTGGTCGCTTCGTTCAACCAAACTCCAGAGGATTTAGCGACGACCATGCCTCATTTTATGTTGCGCGGCTGTTCTAGACTTCCGTCCGGTTGAAGTGAAGCAAAAGCCATAGATCCATATGTCAGGTTCCCTTCACGAACTTGGGCCGAGAACATCCACCTTGGCGTCAGCGGCGTGTCGAGGTTGTCCATGGACCTCTGCAGAGGCAAGGCGCAGCGGCAGAAAAGAGTCATTTTTTGTCCGAAGCGACATTAGAGATTGCGTTCCCAACGAGGGTCATGTGGTGGCATGAAAATCAACGTCAGCTCATCCACATGCCTTTGGGGACAAAGTTGCTTGGCGGCATCAGCCCTCATCGAATGTTACATACATAGTAGGTAGGTGGTATTCGGTGAGTTGCTGTGCAGATAAGCACTGACAGACCTTGCGGGTCCCTTGCATACTTGCAGAGCCGAACGGAACCCTTTCCGGCTCTCTGCAAGGTTAATTACACTCCACCCCTCGGCCCAGACCTGAGCCGGCTTCACCGTCAAGTCAGCAACCACGCATGACGGTGTGACGCCGAGCCGCTTAAATCAAACCCGTGCCGGACATCACTTTTTTTCACTCCCTCTTGCTTGGCTCACAATCGTTGATCTCCCATCTTGTCCACCTCGCTGCTGCTTATAAGTTTGTCGACCATAGAAGCCGGCGGTGAAATCCCTTCGTTTACCGGCCCCAACTTGACCATCCGACAGCAAAATCGATAGAATGGTCGACATAATGAAGGGCCTCTCCGGCACCACCCTGCTACTCACTCTTCTGACTTCGGCCGTCACGGCGGTTGACTGGGACTCGACAGCCCACGAAGTTTTGCTCCCCACGGAAGCCCCTGAGCTTGAGGAACCCGACCTGTGGATCTGTCCCGCATCCAATCTCACTCGCTTTTTTGACGTACCTCCTCCCCCACCCGAACTCTACGACGCCATGATGGAATACGGCGAAGAATATCGAGAGCAGTGTACCATCACCGGCCGTGAAGCGCTTTACGGCTGCTATCCCAGCAAGGAGCACTGGTGCCAGATCACGACGGCAGCCCCGCCAGATGCACTCGTGGACTACATGTCCTACGGCAACGCCGCATCCTCTTGGTGGCAGGAGCATAGCTCCTCTGCACTTGAACTCGCCTCGCAGTGCCCGGACAGCTGGTACAACGCCATGTTCGACATTCCTGGCGGCGACGCAATGCTCAACCTCACCATCATCTTCGCGGCGTGCCATGTCGACGCTCTCGAAACCACGGGAAGCGAGATCGTTGGCTCAACGACGTCCAGGGCATCCGGCACGGCCCTGCCTGGTGGCCCAGGTAACGGCCAGGCAGCGGCTGTAACACCTACCCCCGACCCCGACAGTGACAGTGGAGGCGTGGTTGGGCGGGACGCGACCAAGGGCCTCTGGGCAGTAACGGGAATTGCGGCGGCCGCGGCGGCGAATGTTAGAATCTAAAGAGAGCATGCTGTATCTTGTCGGCTGAAGACAGCCTCGTCACATGGGGGTGTAGTTAGGATCTGTAAGGATCAACAAGGGCCGAGGTGAAGAACAAGGGCTCAGAATAGGACTTCAGGGGTAATTCCCGCATACACTTTGTGCAAGTAGGACAGAATCAAACCTTCAAGTGGCCCACTGGTGTGTTTGGATCAGCTCCTTAGCCAAGCTCGCAAGGTTTAGTGCTTTAGCCGTAGGTCGAGCTGAATCAAGGAGGGCTTCATCTGCCCATCCTCTTGATACTGTATTACCTGGATGTGGATGTCTAACTATGGTCGGAGCCGAGGTTCCTTGTCGTCTTGGGTGGCAATGGTCTGACCACCGACTGGATAAAGTGATCATGACAGAAACGGCCTCTTGGCCGGCGACGATCTAAGCCCAAAGAAGGCACAACAAGCAAAGCTTGGCTCCTCTGCTGTGCTCCGTCTGACATCGATGCACATGCGTTGCAGTAGTCCGTGGCGAAATTGCCCTCGAAGCTCAAAGATCATTGAGAATGCAGTCTTTGCCAAGTGGTAGGTACGTACGTGAGATGGATTTCGAGGATCTGGCCCGCGAACTTCTAGGCATGTCAGCGGCACAGCAGGCGAACGGGGGTTGTGTCAACATGGAGACACATGAAGAGTCACTTGGCGCCTATCTTTGCAAGGGAATTCTCGTTCGGTTCTCCAATTGGGACACATCGTGACATGTCCGATAAGCGCCAACGCAAATTAAGTGAGTAGGTGCCAAGCCATGTGTAAGAGCCCCAGTCAATGATGCGTGAGATCGATTCATCCGGCCTGTCCCTACAAGGCTGACATATCTTGGCTGCCAGAATGCGACGTTGTGAATGCAGTCCAGATTTCTTACAACCCCTTTTCACTCATTGCTAAGCACCAACAGGTCAGATGCTACTCCTGCGGTAAGCCCAACAGAAGAGAGGGAGAGACGACCGTACGAGGGGGTGGAAGAATTCGGGCCAAATGAGGAGCCTCGTCTCCTGGAGCATGTGTGCGGCATAAAGCACCGTATACCGTCGTGAACGTGAGGTCCATGGTCCTTCTTGCCGTCATCCCGCTCATCCCTCTGGACAGGTACGACTATGGTCGAAATGTCATCACTTTACGCTCTCATTCTTCTCTACGGCGTAGGCCTCGCAAGAGCTGCCATACACCTGGATGGAACACAAGCTGCCGAACCAGCTATCCACCGAGATGACCCATCCCCCATCGACAGTCCGAACACATACTATCAGGAGCAACATGATTGTCCACTTCCATGCTCAGACTACGCCAACCCGCACAGTTGGATCACGTATACAACGGTCAATCGTCTCGATCGCTGCGATGCGCCCATGCTGCTCCAGTTCTCTGTCTCTCAGTCCCTCAATGACTCTCCCAATACCTTGATTCGCAGCTGCACGCTCTCCTCCAGCTCTTCTGTCGCCGCCTTCTCCGTGAATACCACTTCACGGCTCGGAGAGCCTTATGCGACGGATATGGAGAACCCCAAGCTGTCAGAGAATCTTTTCGACATTAGCATCCACGATGCGCCTGCTTGTGCCGCCGAGGGTTTGCAAGTCTCAGACAAGCTGGCCGTTTCCACCAGCCCTGGCACAAGCGACTCCGCTGTCCGGAGCGAAGTTCACCCCCTTTTGGAAAACATGCAAGAGTTCTTCAACAACGAAGACAATTGCAACGAGAAATTTCTCTTTGCGAAGCACAAGAAAACGGTGGCAGCCCTCTACATCGGGGCCGGACTCGGCAAGCCCACCGCCAACTCAGGCCTTGATGCTCTAGCCAAGCGCTTCAAGGAGGGGTCCGGCTCTGTCTCGAACCGCACCGCTGTCGAGCTCTGTGACAGCGAGCGACTTGCTTCGCGAATCTTTGGTATTGCGGTCGACAGCACTGGCAACCTGGCTGCAGTCCAGGCGGCAGCTTTCGGCTGGAGCTCTGGGGACTGCATCAAAGACACAGACGAGGACCTGCGGCCAGGCGGCACCGTGGCGAGTGTCAAGATTTTTGACATTGCCGGCGCTGACCTTGCTTCCAATTCCACCGTCAAAGGCTTCCACTCTCGCTTCCGCAAAAGACACCTGTTGCCCAAACGAAAACTCTCGAGCTTGAGGCCACGGGCAACATGCGACTACCTGAAGGTTCAGGATGGCGACGGGTGCCCCTCCCTTGCTTCCAAGTGCGGACTCACAGGACCGCAGTTTATGAGATTCAACACCAAATCAGGTCTCTGCGCGAACCTTCAAGCGGGTGACTACGTTTGCTGCTCTTCCGGCGACCCTTACGTACCTCCTAAGGTCGATACTCCCAAGCCCCAGCCCGATGGTACGTGTGCTTCACACATCATCGAGAACGGCGACACTTGCGACTCTCTCTCCACGAGGTTCGGCGTCACTATTTCAGACCTCGAGAAATGGAACAAGGGAAAGACTTGGGCCTGGAGCAAGTGCGAAGACATGGTCCTGGGGTACAGCATGTGTATCAGTTCCGGCAACGCCGCCTTGCCGCCGCCTCAAGAGGGCGCCCAGTGTGGTCCCATGGTGCCCGGCACCAAGGCGCCGAGTTCCAGCAGCACGTCGCTTGCCGACCTCAATCCCTGCCCTCTCAAAGTATGCTGTAGCAACTGGGGCTTCTGCGGCATATTTCCCCAGCATTGCAAGACTCACAAAGTAGAGGGCGGCGGCCCAGGAGCGAAGCCCAAAGATATCCAGTCGTCATGTGTCTCAAACTGTGGCATGGAAATTGTGCCGGAGTCCTCGCGTCCAGCAACTTTCGATCGCATTGGATACTACGAGTCGTGGAATCTTGGTCGTCCCTGTCTGTGGCTGAAGGCACAGGACGCCAACACAGATGGAAGTTATACCCACATGCACGTACGTTGCTGATGCCCCTTTCCTACATTGAGTACAATCATTGACAAGAGTAATCTAGTGGGGTTTCATTGATATCGACCCTCAGACTTGGAAGCCTGTTATCACCGACCCGCACAAGCAGTGGGATGGATTCAAAAAGCTCGCTAACATGAAGCGTGTTGCTTCGATCGGCGGCTGGGCATACTCGACGGAGCCAGCTACCTACAACATCCTTCGACGGGCTATCATTGATAACCGAGACCTCTTCGCCACGAACCTCGCTGCCTTCGTCAAGGAGGAAGGCATCGATGGCATTGACATTGATTGGGAGTACCCGGGTGCCCCGGATATCGAAGTCAACGGCCAGGTGATCGGAAAGGAGACTGACGGAGGTGACTACCTTCGCTTCCTCAGCTCACTACGACAAAAGCTCGGGTCAGATAAGATTGTGGCCATCGCGGCCCCCGCCTCCTATTGGTACCTCAAGGCGTTCCCTATCGACCGCATCGCCAAGGTCGTTGACTACATCGTCTACATGACGTACGATTTGCACGGCCAATGGGATGCGGGAAACCCAAACGCCTTCGATTCCTGCGACTCAGGAAGGTGTATCCGAAGCCACGTCAACATCACCGAGACTCGGAACGCCCTCGGCATGGTGACCAAGGCTGGTGTATCCGCACACAAGATCTTCGTCGGCGAGTCTAGCTATGGCCGCAGCTTCCACATGGCCAAGAAAGGCTGCTGGGGTCCCATGTGTGACTTTACCGGCAGCCGGACGGATTCGAACGCCGAACCCGGCCGGTGTACAGGGACCGGCGGATACCTGGCCAACGCCGAGATCAACGAGATCATCAAGCGCGGCGGTTCTGATGTCGAAGTGTTCCGTGACGATAACAGCGGCGCCGACGTCCTGCTGTTCGGCGACAACTACGTTAGCTTCTTGACCACCTGGACAAAGTACATCCGGCGTTCCATGTGGACGCAGCACACGTTTGCTGGAACCATCGACTGGGCCGTCGACCTCCAGGAGTTCACCGCTCTGGATCTCGAGGCGCCCTTTGATCGTGAGAAGGACGAGAGCGGCCGAGTATGCAGGTCCGGGGAGAGCGACGATGATGACACGGGCGACCTCTGCCAGTTCACCTGCCTCTACGGCTACTGTCCGGAGCCCCTCTGCCGCTGCCTCAGCCGCGGAGCGGCGCGTACGCTGCCTTCCAAGCAAGGCACGACGGACATTGTGGGCATCAACGAGTTTGACCACGACATGAACCGTCTGTGCAAGTTCGCGTGCCAGTACGGCTACTGTCCACCGGAGGTCTGCATCACGCCGACCAAGGGTCTCCCGTCACAGGAAGAGATTGAGAACCAAGAATCGATTGATAGGTACAGAGATCGACGCACCGGACAGGCCAGGGCCTGTTGGTTATACGAGGACACAACTCACACCGACCTGACGGTTTGCAAGAAGGTTTGTGCCCCAGAGTTGGAGGAGGACCAAGAGAACGGCCTCACGACAAACTATGGGTGCTCCGCATTTATACCGGGAGTGGACGTCGAGATCCCGTGGCAAAAGGCACCCGGAGGCCTTCGGCGACTTAGTGGTAACTGCGAGTGCAACAACTGGCTGGTCAACTACTTCGCCGACACTATCATCGAAGCGCTGCCCGCGATCGGACAGGTAAGTCAAGGTGCGCTCGGCAGAACACGAACATCGGTGCTGACATGCCTGACTACACAGATTGGTTGCTACATCATGATGTCGACTTTCAAGCTCGTCCTCGACATCGGACTCTCTCTTTTCGGAGCAGGAAGGGCCGTCAGTGCAGGGATGGGTAAGTCACCATGTCCCACGGCTCTGAATGGCCGCCCCCTGGCAGACGAATGCTGACCAGCGTGTTCACGAACAGATATGATGGCCACCGCCGCGCAGATGATCAACCACTTCTATGAAAAGGGTGAAGACCCTGTTGGCGCCTTTGAGTGGTGGCTGTGGCCTTGCGGCGGCTCGGATCTCGTGCCAGACGAGATCAAGGAGGTCTTCGACATCCTGAACATGGTCGCCGACGGCATCTCCTACAAGGAACCCAAGCTCAAGAAGGGAAGTGGCAAGAAGGGCGACAAGACCAACCCACGGCCCATTGACCGCAAGCCTCCGACGAAGGGCGGTACCAACAGCGGCGTGTCCAAGCCGCTGAAGAAGTGCCGGATCCCCACAAACAAGTCGACATACATCCTGGGACAGAGCAAGAACACTCTGCGTATGCAGCACTGCGCGGGGCAAACCACCATGCGTGCCGAGTCGATCATTACGTCGCTTACTTACGCGAACAATGCCCAGGCAACGCAGGTCCGGAAGACGTGCAGCAAGCAGTTTTCGCAAGCCTGCTACCACTACAGCTCCGTCATCAGGAACAACCCGTCATGGTCGACCATCACCTGTCCCCGGGATGCCGCAAAGCCCAACTACAGGTTCAACGCCGCGGCGGTACCGACATGGGACACCCAGCGCAGAGGAGATGGATGGCTGGACGAGAGGTTCCAACCGTGGTGGGCGAAGGACCCTCAGAAGAACGAATGCCAGCGTGACGAGTTTCCGCCGGCTTACCTCCTCGACAAGAATTCGGTGGCCTGGATCAATGCCGGCAGAGATCTCCCCGGGGGCCAGCTCGTACGCTTCCTGCCTCACACGCACAACAGCGGCGGCGGCCGGATGTGGAAGGGCGCATGCTTCACATCCCTCACCGGCAAGATGACGGTGAACCAGTTCAAGTCAAGCTTTGACGTCACCAAGAGCAAGTTCTCCAACAGTCAATCGAAGCCGGGTCTGAACCTCAGGCAGGAGATCAGCGGCGGAGACACAAATCAGAGGCCCGAGTTCGTCATCTCCTCATGGGGTCACTCGGCCAATCCTGCGAGGTATGACGGGCTTTACGAGAATGAATGCTGGCCGAGGGCCATTGTCCCGAACCATGCGGGTTTCGTCTTGTTGGACTACGACCCTTGGAACAAGAACAACGAGAGGAACCATGGTAATAATTATCTCGCGCCAAGGTAGTGAGCTTGGCCTCAGAGCAATTTACACCATGTAGACTAGGATCATAGGTCTGAAATTAAATACAGTACCCCCATTCTCTGATGTTGTCGTTCAGAGTCTCATCCTGTGTGCCATGGCTGCACCGATCTGCCTTTCATAGGTGACCATCGGCGGGGGGCACAGATGTATGAGAAAACGGCGAGTGGCTGAAAGGAAGCAAGTAGATGTGTCAGAACTAAATTGCTTCGCGATCATGATTGTTGCAGATTGGCCCGTTAGGGATCTCATACACTTTGTGGCCTTAGAGATGGACTTGCGCGTCGTATTGCCCTCCGCCAGGCCATGAAAGATATGAAGACGTGTCGTATGAACCTCTAGATAGATTCCAGTCAAAAGCCCAACACCCAAACCTGCTCTCTCAGGCTGTAGAGGCCACCAGGTCGTCGGTGACATTGCCAGACTTCCCGTTGAGGCTGTTGATACTCTTCTCGTGCGACTGCAGCCTGTCTTCCGCAGCCTCTCTCGCCTTTTGTGCGCCCTCGGGCACCTGGGTCAGCCATGCCCGGATCGCTTCAGCTTCAAGCTCCAGGTTCTTCAACCTGCGGGCCCTGTCGGCCGAGATGCGGTCGTGGACAGCTTGACCCACGGGCAATGACCTGCCGCCAGCTTCGCTCTCACAAGCGTCACAAGCTCGCTGATAGATAGCCAAGCGCTTGTCCAGGTACGCCCGGTGGATGTCGACAGACTTCGGGGCGCTGGCGGGACCACCGGCTTCCTCGACCTCTTGCTCGAGCTGTGCGAGTGTCTTACGCCAGTGGCTCAGCCTCGTTTGCAGCTCGCCCAGCTCCCACAGCGGCAGCTCGTCCGGCTTCTGGCATTGCCCGTCGGGGCACAAACGCTGAGCCTCCTCTTCCGCATCGCGTAGCATTCTCTTCATATTGCTTGCCCGGTATTCCGCATGCCACGGCCTCCAGCGCGCATCCCACTCAGCGTCGACGTCCGTTGCTTGAGCAATGGCTTCCCGGTCCTGCCGCATTGTAGGCGTATCCCCGTCCTGGAGCCGGCTCTTCAGGCTCGTCACCACACGGAGTGGCTCCTCTGCGATGTACTTTGCCGACTGGGCGGCGTAGGCGCGGGCCTGGTCAACGAGGAAGGCATCGCCGTCAAAGTCGGCGCGGGGCCAGCCGTGCTTCAGGTACAGGGGCTTGATGAGCTCAGGGTCCCACTCGCCGCCGGATCGCTCGCCGCCGGGAAGCTCGGTGAGGTTCTCATACCAACGAACCATGTCGCGCAGGACGTGGGGGGCCGGACGGCTGTCCATTTCGTCCCAGATGTTGTCACCTTCGGGGGCGTCTTCGTCGTTGTCGTCCGCAGCATCATCGTCATCGTCGTCCTCAGCATCTTCACCATCGTCGTCCGCAGCGTCATCGTCGTCATTGTCCTCGTCATTGTCCTCGTCCTCGTCCTCGTCCTCCATCGACTCATCGCCATGATCCTTGTTCCGCTTCCTCCTCTTCGCATCGTGTCCGCCGTCGCTTCTCCGTTCATCGTCGGACCCCTGACCTCCCTCGCTATCATCGCCATCGTCGGACCCCTCATTTCCCTCGCCATCATTGCCATCATCCCCATGGCCCATCTCGCGGCGGACCTCAGCATCCTCCTCCGCGGTGACAAAGTTCATCCCCTCGTCGATATTCGGATCGCAGCTGCCGCCACCGAGCTGGTCATACAAACCAATCTCATGGCGCCGCGCGTCGTACAAGATAGCCGTGTGGTGATTCCCGATGGAAGACAGCGGCGTCATCCAGGGGCGCATCATCTCCTCCTCCTCGTCAGAGTACATGGGGTCGCGACCCTGCTCGACCACGCTGCCGTGTCGAAAGTCAACGAACCCGCCGCCCTGGAAGAAGTCGACCTGGCGCGCCCCGCACGTGTCGACGTACGGCAGGACGCTGTAGAGGTAGACGATCGAGGGGTCCACGCCGAGGCGCTCGCACGCGGGCAGCACGGCGGCCATGTCGTGCGGGCCCTCCTGGATCCACGAGGCCTCGAGGTACTGCATGCGCGCGAGCGTGCGGTAGACCTTCAGCATGCCGTTGGCGACCTCCAGGAGCTGCTCCTTCTGATGGCCCTCGAGCCTGGCTGCCACTGCCTCCATGCTGGGCGTTGAGGAGCTTGGGGGGTTGAAGTCGAGGGGCTGAAAGGGAGCTGAGAAGGTCAAGCGGCTCACGGTAGGAGGAGGGAGACGTGGCAAGATGTGAGGGTTGGATTATGGACAAACGACGACTGGAAGGGAGGGGGTTGCTTGGCAAGCTGTCATGGTTACATTGCCTGTCGGCCAAGGGTCATGGAAATGATTTCCTCCCGATCTCTCCGATCTCTTCACCGAGTAACTGACTGCATGGTGGGTGCCAGAGCGATGCTGCCCGCCAAAGTGTAGAGGGAGGCTTGCGGTAAAGTCAAGCGTCTGCTGCACAGTATATATCCAGTTGCGATGGTTGTGGCTGCCGTTTAGCACGACCGTTTCTAACTTTCTCTCCGTTGTGCAAAATACGTGTGACAGTCACTCTCCTGTGGCGCGGTCGATTGGCGCGGCGAGCCGACTGGACTCAGAGCCCAAGAGCGGCGGGAACGCTAACCTGGTGACCGTTGCCTGGCGTCTGGGCCCTTCCACCAACCGAGCCCCAGCCCCTAGCCCAGCACCCACTCAGCACGTCGTCCCCTGTCTGTCAGTCTGTCAGAGACCCCTTTTTAGTTTGTGGGGTAGCGTTGCCTTCTGATGGTTTGGGTGCCCCCCCTGAGAGCGAGCTCCGGTCCGAAAACACCATATCGACATCACGATGCACGTGAACATCAACGCAGCAGCAGCATGGCAAATGCAACCGGCCGTGTCATGTAGTCCTACAATCCCACGCCATGCCCTGTGACACACGCCATGCCTGTGACACACGCCACATCCCAACCCTCTATCGTATACGCCAGTCCCGTCCAGGCACACTGCGGCAACCCAACAGCTGCTCAAAACCCGATCGCCTCAAAACGCCGCGCTGAAGTCCTCAGTCGCACCCTAGTTCGTGTCCCCACGTACCGACTTCGCCTCGCCCTCGGCCAGCTCAGAACTCCTTGCCCCGGATCTTCGCATACAGCTCCGTGTCGAAAAAGTTGTACCCCGGATCCAGCTCGCAGAACGGATGCTGCGACAGGAGCACGTCCGCCGTCGGCCTCTCGTGGGGATTCCTAATACACCATGGTCAGCAAAAACGAAAGACAAAAGGGCCCAGGTCTCGTCCCCTCGGGCGGGCACTTAGGCACGTACACGGTGAAGCAGTCCAGCATAAAGGCAATCGCCAGCGGGCTGATCGTCTCGCGCACCTCGTCCGGGATGGGCGGCGTCTCGCCGTTGGCGATCTTGTAAATCGCCCCCACCGCCTCCTCCTTGCTCCACGGCCGCCGCCCCGCGAACATCTCCAGCACCACGCACCCCAGGCTCCAGATGTCCACCTTGGCCGAGTAGCCCGTGCCCTCCGACCGGATCACCTCGGGCGCCATCCAGAACACCGAGCCCTGCATGTTGTTGCTCTTGTCGTTGCCGTAGATGTTGTCCGTCTTCTTCGAGATGCCAAAGTCCGAGATCTTGCACGTCCCGTCCAAGTCCAGCAGGATGTTGTCCGCCTTGAGGTCGCGGTGCAGGATGCCCTCCCGGTGCAGGTACGCCAGCCCGTTCAGGATCTGGCTCGTCAGCGACGACACCACCGACTCCTCGAACTTGCCGTGCTTCCGCAGGCACGACCCGATGCTGCCGCCCGAGATGTACTCCAGGAAGATGCTGATCGACGTCTCCTTGCGCTCGCACCCCAGGTACTGCACAATGTTGTCGTGGTCCAGGTGCTGCATCGTCTCGATCTCCTGGTCCAGCGCAGCCACCAGCTCCTTCATCTTGTTCTTGTCGCCCCCCGCCGCTTTGGGGTTGACCTCGACCTCCTTGACCGCCAGGAACTCGCCCGTCGTCGCGTTCATGCCCAGGTACACCCGCCCGTACGTGCCCTTGCCGATGAGCTGGCCCTTGAACCACCGGAACGTCGTCTGCCGCTTCGGCAGCGTGTCCTGCGGGATCTGCGGCATCATCGCCACGCTGCCCCGCTGGTCCGGCCGGATCTGCACAATGTTGGCGTTGAACATCTTGGTGCTCTTGCGCCTCATCAACGCCGAGCTGTCGAGCCCGCCCGTGCTCGCCTGTGACGTCGTCGTGTACCGCTTGTTCGCCTCGTGCGCGCCGCGCGCCACCTCACGAATCGACTTCATGCGCCCGAGGCCGCCCGAACGCCGCATGCTCCGCTGCGCGACGCTCGAGACCGTCGAAGCGGGCCGTTCGAGCGCCTTGAGCGTCGACTCGTCCGAGCCCAGCGTGTCGTTGTCGTTGTAGAGAGACGAGACGCGCGAGGACGGCAGGGCCGCAGGGAGTTTGGGGGCAGCCTGCGCGTTGGACGAGCCCGACCGCGCCCTTTCCTTGCGGCCGGCGTCGCGGCCGGCGTCGCTGCCGGGCGACGGCAGGGACGCATCCTCGCTGCTGCTGCTGCCCGCGGCGGCCGCGGCACCCTCTTCGAGTACTGGGAGATCGAGGTCCAGGTTCGGGAAGAAGTCGTCGAGGTTGTTGATGAGCGCTTCGGCCGTGGGACGGTTCGCCCACACGTCCTTCTCGACAAACGACTTGCGCCGGCCGAGCTTGCTGTCTCCCGAGCCCCAGCCGTCGCTCGCTGGGGTGTTCGGCGTGCGCCTCGAGCTACGGCCGCTGCGCGCGCTCGGGAGATCGTCCTCCTCCTCTCCGTGCCGTCCCGCGCCGCCGCTTCCGAGCGACTGCGGCGACGTGAATGCGACGGACAGCCCCTTCTTCGCCCTTGTGTTCACTGTAAGCGTCGGTCTCCTCGAGTTGGCATCGTCAGACGCGTCTCCGCCGTCGAACACCCGCTTCGCGGCCGCCTCCTCCTTCTTGGCGATCGGGATCGCGAACAGACCGTCATCGGAATCGTCGCCCGAGTCGTCCTCCTGGACCGCCGGCGGCGCTTGCGGCGCGGGAGCCCATGTGTTGACGTCCGTGTCCTCGAAATCAAAGTCGGGTCCGTGCGACTTGCGCCGGTGCGCCGACGAGCCGGCAGAGTCGGGCGCGGGCGTCGAGCTCGGGCTGACGGCGTCGACCGACGACACGCGTCCTTGTGCTGTGTGAGACGCTTTAGCTCCCATTCCATACTCGGTCTTGAGGTTGTGCGACGGCGTCCCGCCTGGCGAGTAGTCCGGCACGACGAAGGGCATGTTCCCGCGACTCCAGGTCAGAGTGCCGGGTGAGCCCGATGACGAGCGCGGACTACTTCGACCTGACCCGGACTGGCCGAAGCTGACCGTGGACATGGCTCCCTTACCTCGCTCTGCTGATTTCTCGCCGGACGCGCGGTTCTGCGACGCCAGTGAACGCCCGTTGGCCCCGATGGCGCCGAGGCCGCGGCCCATGGACGCGAGCGCGGCGCCGATGCCGCCCATGGCGGGACTGGGCGGCTTCTTCTTCCCCTTCTCTGACATCTCTTGCGGGCTCTCCTCGACCAGCGTCGACGGCCTTCTCGCGTTGTAACTGTCGAAGCCGCTCGACGTCCTAAGCTGGTGGCCCGTCTTCTTGCTCAACGAGTTGGCCTTGATGAGCGTCGCCGAAGGATCGCTCGGCGGCGCCGGCGGCTTGCGGGCCGGGAAGAGCTGGTCGGGCTTCTTCTCCTCGAAAGGCGAGTTGCGCGGCTGGTCAAAGTCAACGCTGCGGCCAGCAATGCCGTAGTAGCCGCCGGCGCTGCCCAGGTCGGGCGAAGGGGTATCCTTCATGGCGGCTACCTGGCGCCGCTTGGCGAGATACTCCCTCTGCTTGCGCTCCATCTCGGCACGATACTCGCTCGCTTCCTGCGAAAGAGCCTTGTCATCGGGTCGCTCGCCGCTGATGGTGTTCTGGCGTGATGTCGGCGGCGAGGAAGAGGACCGCGTTCGCGAGCCGTTGATGTGGTCGTACGTCGTCGTGTCCATAGGCGTGCCGGGGGCCAGCGACGCCGGGACGCCGTTGGGGTCAATGGGACCCTGGGCGATGAAGCCCGACGGACGGACGAAGAGCTTGAGCGTGCCAACGGCATCTGCCTTTGTCTGTTTATGTGTGAGCAGTCTCTGGTCATCAAGCGGTTCGTCGTGATTAAACACGCCTAGTTCGGTGGTGTAGATCTGCGTGTTCTGCGCGTCCATCAGGCCGAGGCCAGCGCATATGATTTGGCGTAACTCCGTAGGAGATTCGCCCTCGGTGATGTCGCACATGCGATAGTTCCACCCGTCCATGGTAGCCAGAATGAACAGCCTGTGTCTCGGAGACTGCACATCATAGGTGTCCGGCAGACCGAAGCTCGACGGCGGGTGCAGGCTGAGGTCTGGCGACCCGTCGCTGGCATTGCCGTTTTTGGAACCGAACGAGTGCACCTTGAACAGGTGATTCGGCGAGGTGGGCGACTCGTGGTCGTCGTGGCCCGTGAGCACGCCGTCCTCCTTCTGCTTCTTCTTGCGCGATAGGAAGCTGAACTTGCTCTTGGGGTCCTTGGCAGAAGGAGGTTCCGAGCCGGAGTCTTGCGGTGAGGGGCGGCTCCCGTTTGCATCCCTCGGGCTGGTGGAGATGATCTCATTCATGTTCATGCCGCTCCGCAAAAGCTGGCTCGCACCAGGCGGCACGCCGGAGCCGTAGATGGCCAAGTTGGACGACACAGAGTCGGTGCTGTTCCGAGACCGATGGCCGAACTTGGTGGCACGCGGAGAGGCGGAGAGAGCGCCCGTGGACTGGGCGAAGAGCGGCTGAGGCTGCGGGTTGGGGCTCTCGACGGGGCTGTCGGTACGACGGTCTGCGTCGCCGGAAACGGGGCTCTGGCGGCGGAGGCCGTCATTGTCGGCGCTCTTGAGCAGTGTCCTGTGGTTCGAGTCGGAAGACATGGTGCCGTTGTTGAGGGTGGGCATCGTGGTCGCTCTGTGGTTCGAGAAGCGGCGCGACGCAAAGCCAGGGCCGGGCATCTTGATAGGTGAATCAGCGGGATCGGTCCCGGCGCTGGGGAGGTTGTTGCCGTAGTTGAGTGACTCCTTGCGCGCGTGCGACGAGGACGAAACCCGCGAGGCGTCGGCCGGCTTGCCCGTCACGATGCTCCTCACCAGCTTGCGCATCCTCTTGCCCTCATCTCGCTCCCGGGACTGGTCCCAGCCGGTGCCGCTCTTGGTGCACTCCATGGCCAGGCCGGGGTACACCTGCTGATGCATGATGCCATAGTTGCCGCGTCCGCCGTGGCCGACGCCGACCTCGAGGAACTTGACGCCATGGAGATTGAGGTTCTTGAAGGTCTCCTGCCAGTCTTTGGAGAACCCGTTAGCCTCGAGCCAGACCAAGACCTGCTCCATAGGCCACTGCTGAGCGAGATCGAAGGGGACGCTCGAGGAAGAGGTCGGGTTGGAAGTGGTCGACATGCCGCGGGTGAACTTGGGCGCTTCCTCGGAGGGCGTGGTCATGGTCGTGTCGGCGCTGCCCTGGGTCGTGGGCCAGGAGCTCTGCGAGGTGGCCGAGAAGGTGGCCGACTCGTCAAAGCCGCCCAGGCCCGGTATCCCAACGCCCTCGCCGTAGGTTTCGCCATAAGGTATATAGGTGGCCGACATTTCGTTGTTGACAGGCGGCGGGGGAGGCAGGGACAGCGTTGCGCCGGCGGCGGCCATTTGGGCGTGGAACTTGGGATTGTAGGCCTGGTGTTGGCTCGAGGGCGGAGGCGGAGGCATGGTGAAGCCACCGCGGGTATCATACATGCGGCCGAAATTGCCGCCGTGCCATGATGTCTGGCCCGGTCCTGGGGGCGGACCTGGTGGTGGGGGGAGCATCAGATTGGCGGCGCCGGGGCCGGTGGGCACGGGAGCCGAGGGAAAGCGTGGTGGCGGCGGCGGGATGGACATCATGTTGTTCATCTGGCCAGGCATCGGAGGTGACATGGGCGGAGGCGGAGGCGGGACGGCGAAGGACCGGGAGGGGTCATGTCGTTGGGTGCCGTTGGGATACATGATGGGCGGATGGAGGCCCGGCTGTGAAGGTGGTCGGGATGCCGGGGAGGAGAGGACGGCGGCGGGGGAGAAGGTGCCGCTGGTGGTTCGAGATCGGGGCCTCGGGGCGGCAGTGAGGTATCGAAGGTCGTCGACGACGGCGTCGAGGTTGTGGATGTCGTCGCGGGAGTGCAGGTCGTGCTGAATGTCGGATCTGGATGTGGAGGACTGACGCGACCTGGTCATTTGAGATGGACGGACCTGGGAGGGGCTCAGCCCGTCGGCATGGTGGTGTGGTCTTGATTCGGCCGAGGAGAGTCGGTACTCTATCGAAACACCTGTTTTCTCGATCGCTTGTCGGACAGAAGAGAAGGGTCGGTCGGGATGGTGTCGGGCTGGTGGAAGAGGGTGCGTTTGAGGTTCGTCGGAGCTCTGCCGAGTCGAGAGGCTGGCTGGCTGGCTGGTGGCTGGGCAGAGCGAGAGAAGGCTGCGGTTTGGACGATACGGCAAAGCGTCCAGCGCGGTCGGGATTCTCACTCGACGGATGCTGGGAGATGGTCGGTCGTCAGGGAACAGAAGGTCCACGAGTCGATGTCTGTCAATGGCGAAGACGTCGATGCCTCCCAACGCAGGCTTGTCTTTGGGCTCGGGCTTTGTCGTCGCCAGCGGTCCGGACAGGGCATCCTCTCTCTCTCTCTTTCTCTCTGCTCTCCCGCTGGCTCGCTTTCGCTGCTTTCTCTCCACTTCAGCTGGCCCAGACCAGAGAGCGACGGGTGCGGTGGGCCGGATGGTGGAGGGGTGTGGGTGCGGGTACGAGCATGGTGCAGGATCCCTGTCTCTGCCTGGCCTCCGTCTGTCTTGTCTCTGCCTGAGCTGCATCAGCGCCTCTTCCTTCACGCAACCAGCCCCGAGAGACGCACACGCCTGGACGCGCTGATTCGCTCGAGCAGGCCCGGCAAGCGCCCGTCTGCGCGTGGGGCGCTAGCGTCGAGGTACAAACGCCATGTGCCTCCCTGTAGGCATCTACCTAAGGTAGGTAGGTACCTAGGTGAGTAAGGCGCCGTACTGTAGCTGTTCCTCTCTCGCCTGTTCCCCATCCTGTCAGCCTAGAACCGCCACCCCGTCTAGAACATGGCAATTGGAACGTGACGATGTCTAAAGTCGATCAACACCTGGTCTAGGCGTCTAGATGGCATTCTCAGCTAGGCAGATCCTACCGCGGCTCCGAAACGTACCATTCTCCCAACTACGGTGACCATTTCTCAGCACCCGCCGTGGAGGCCATCATTGTCTGCCACACCTGGGCACCTTGCTTGCTGGCCTCCATCGTTAGGACTTCAGATCAGTACCTCCTTGCGACGGGCCTTTCAACAACCACCATGTCTCGACGCCCGGTGTAGTCGGTGGAGAGGCCGCTTAATTGGTCTCCCATCACGTTGCCTAGCAGCCCCTTGAATGATTCCCCATCACGCTGCCTAACAGCTGCGTAGAGGGACTGAGGACTGCAACCCCGGGACGGCACACTCCGAAGAGGATAGATCCCTTCGCTATACCATCATGGGTCGCTACTGCAATCGACGTGGTGGAATGTTAGGTGGAGGGAGGTAGCCTACACCTCAGACACAAGAACATCATACATGTGATCCAACGCCCCCCTCCCCCCATATTCCGCCCACGCCACGCCACGCACTGACGAAGGATTCACATCCACGCCCCCCGGCCCCTCAAACATTCAACGATCAATCCTTCAGCCGCCGCGTCCCTCTTCCCCGGATCGGCATCGCTAATCTCGAGCACGCGGATCAGCTTGCAACTCTATGCCATCTCATAGACATCGTATTTCGTGCATCATGTCCAAGTTATCGCTGTGACAAACATTATAAACACAGGTATAAAGCTGAAGCAAATCCAATGCCCCGTCATCATGTCCTCCTGTTCTCTCTCGACACCCCAAGCATCGCCCTTCACATGACGTTGCAGGCCCCGTACTGCTGTCGGCACTGGTCAAGGTACCCCTGCTCCTCGTCTGTTCCCTCGTTCGGCAGGTTGTGTCTCCTCACCAGCCCGTTGAGCCGCAGCGTCTGCTCCCCGTCTCCGTGCCACCACTTGAGCCGCTGCAGCTGCGGCGCCTGCGGCTCCTCCGCATCGGCGTCCTCGCTGAGCTCCCACTTGCCCGACGACACGGTGACCTGGCAGTTGTCCTTGGGGAAGTGGTGCTCCGGCACGAACACGATCGTTGGCGAATCATCCGAGGGCGGGAACTCGGCCCTGATGCGGAGCTTGTACTCGGCGTTGCGCAGGTCGAAGCCCGCCTCGAGCACCTTGCCTGCCACAACCACGGCCGTTGGGCGCACATAGGCCTCGGCAGCGCGGAAACCGGGCGCGTTGGAGATCTCGGGGTCCTTCCCGGACGGCTCCGAGGAGATGGAGGGGTTGCGCATGGTGGATTCCAGGTTGTCTGGCGTGACGACGAGATCATTGGGGAGGTTGCGCGCGCCCTCGGAGGTCAGGAGATCTTTGTCCGAGTTCTCTTCAGGGTCGAGGTGAGGCGGCAGTGGTGAAGTAGGCAGAAGCTTGTCGTCAAGAGAAAAGATGGAAAGATCCTCGCCGTTCCATTGGTCACCATGGTCGTGGTCATTCTGCGGCGCATTAGCAAGCATACCTCCCATCGTTCGGCCTCATAAGCATACCGTTGCTGTGTACAGCCACAAACAGTGCCCCTCCATCCCAGACCCCTCGACGCCGAAGTAGTTGGCATCCATAGCAGCGGACTGACTGGTGTAGTCGCCCGTCTTGTATGCGTATTGGTCGTCCATGTCGTACGGGATGCCGAACTCCGTCATGATGCACGGGTGGTTGCCCAAGCGCTCCTTGCCCTCCTTGTACAAAGAGTTGTGCTGGTCCCTGAAGCAGTTCCGGATGGCCGTCTCGCCCACCTTGACAGCTAACGCCGGGGTCCAGTACCGCCCACGAAGCACGCCTACGACGTCGACGTTCCAAAGCTTGTTCCATTTCTTCGTCATCAGCGTGATGCCATCGTACCAATGCGGCGCGAAGGCCATGTTGGGGTCGTCGTCTTCGGTGCCCTTGATCCTGGGTGGCAGCTCCAGTGTGGGATACTGCATGATCATGACGCAGTCGGTGTGAATGGCTCGGATGGCGTCCCTGTACTTTCGGTAACATTCCATGAAGTGCGTCTCGGTCCAGTTGGGGAAAGTGTACTCGAGACCCGTTCTGGGGTTCTTCTTGAAGAAGTCCTTCTTCAGGAGCTTGTCCGTCTTGGGGTCCCAGACGCCCAGTTGCGCCCACAGACACTCGCCCATTTTCCAACCCTCGTCGCGCTTCCAGCCGTATCGCGAGTCGTCATAGTCAGCGGGCAACCATGCAATTTCACCGTGCGGGTCGACGAGCGTGCTGCCCGTCTTGTAGCAGCCGAGCTGCCCCATGTCGTACGTGTCGACCTCGCATGCGCGGCCGGAACCGGTCAGCATGCACTGCCACATGGTCGGCGAAGTGCCCTTCTTCAGCTGCTGCTCGGCGGGCAGCACGCTGAGGTCGTTGTTGCCGCAAATGCCCCTGTTGGGTTCGTTCATGCTCTCCCAGCCAAAAACAACGTCGTCGAGAATGTCACCGGCCTCGTGCATCCGTTTGCACAGGTGGGCGCAGGCGCCGATGTAATGCTCCTGCAAGTAATCTTGGATGTTTTTCCCGTCAATGATACATATCGGGGCGATGTCGCGACCGGCCCAGAACAGTGTGAATATGGTACCAGCGGCAAGACGCTGGTAGTTGGAGGCCCAGATCATCTTAGGAAACTTGGCGGGGTCGGGATACAGGTTGTGGACGAGGGCGGCCTCGGTGGCGGTGAAGCTCTGCGGGTTGAGACCACAGGCGTATATCGTCCACATGGGCGCGCCGGAGCCACCGCAGAACCTGGACCACTGCGCGGGGAGAAAGGTTAGCATTCGTCAACACGTCAACAGGTGTGGTTCGGGAGGGTTGCGGGTCGAGACGTACGACGTCCTGGTGGGGATCCATGAAAACGTAGAACCCATATCCCTTGGCCAGCCTCAAGATTTCAATGGTGTGCTTGATAAAGTCCTCGTCGTAGCGCCCCGGACCGGCGGCCTCGAGCGCCTCCCATGTGAAGACATAGCGGATGGTGTTGAAGCCCCAGCGCTTGAGGCGGGAGAAGTGGATGTGGGCCTCGTCCTTGGGGAACGGGCGGGCGTGGAACTTGACGTTGTCGCCGTCGAAAAAGTCATCACCGACGTGGGAAGGCTGGTTGGGTTCGCTGGGCAACTTGGCGTCACCGGCAAGGTTGATGCCGCGGAGGACGACGGTGCGGCCCTTGCGATCTCGGAATTGGCCGTCCTCGATGGTCAGCCGGAACTGCGTGCGAGACATGACGTGGCGGTGGATGTAGTTTTGTTGGGCGACGGAAGTTGTCGCTGCGGGTGGAGGTGAGGAGGGGAGGGGAGGAGAAGGTGAAGAAGAGAGAGAGGAGAGCGTCGAGTCGCAGGCTGGAGCGGGTTTGGACGTCGCGATCGGTGGATCGGGGGCGTGGACGTTGGGGATTCCGAAAGGTGGATAAGAAATGTCTTGGACGGGGAGGACCTTGTTCCCGGCGGTGGGTTGCTGGGCGTTCGGGGGGGTGGGTGATGACGTTCTGACACGGGCAACTGCCAAGTGGATGCCAATCGTACTGACGTCGTGGGAAGATAAGACGGATTTTGGCGACGGGGGACGGAGGACGGAGGACATTCGCAGACCGAAACTGCGGGCTCGGAAGCTGAGTTTATATGGATGGTTCCCTGGTACGCCAAACCAAAAGACAACCCGACACTGATCGAACCACGCGATGGATGTCTCGGGCGACGAAGCGAAGCGTCCGCCTTCTGCCTCCCCTTGGTCTCTAAGATGAAGAGGCAATGCCACCACCGCCCGCTCTTGCCATGCTCCACTCGTGTTCGGGTTGCCTTTGCTGTGATGATGACCCCTTGCCAAGCCACTCTCGCCGCCCCACTCGCATTCTGCACGCTTGATTCGTGGTGGGGGTCAAGCGACTCCCGAAGATATGCCCATTGGACGTGCAACCTCAGTGAAGTAGCTCGATGGGGAAACTCCGGCTCGCTCGGCTGTTCCCCGCAATCCGTAGCTTCGGCCAAGCCGTGCACAACGGCAGGAGGGTACGTACCGACATACAGTAACCGTCTGGGTAGCTCCAACGGCTCGTCACCCCAAATGCCATCCTGTGGCCACTATCACGACGACCATTCAACCACCTAGATCCGACCCAGGAAACGAGCTAAACATGATTCAAGAAATGACTATGCACCACCCACCTACCAATGTAAATCGCCGATCTCTCGCCTCCTCGTTTCATCACCGCCATCGACCTCCTCTCTTGTCTCCTCACCCACACCTACTGAACTTCTTGGTGCGCCTGGGGCTGGCTTCCTCCCCTCGCCGTCCAGATACCCAATGCTCGGTTTCGTTTCATCCCGTCCCAATACCCAACGCCTGAAGAACCATCCGAGTCTCCTCCCCTGGTGCCTGGCAAAGTCTACCTTGGAATGCTCAAAGACCGTGTCCAAATCTTCCAAGCTCCGCCTCTTCGTCTCCTCCAACAGGAAGAACACCAAAACAAACGCCACGACGTTCAGCCCACTAAACAGCCCCAAGGCTCCGGCATCCTTCATCGTGGAGTTGATGCTCGGGAAGAAGATGGACAGCAGGCCCGCAAATCCCAGGTTCACCGCAATGGCGAACGCCGCCCCCGCCTCTCGGTGCGACAGCGGGAAGCTTTCCGACGCGTACGTGAACGGGATGGGGCCCAAGCCCGGGCTGTACGCCGCCGCGAACAGGAACAGGAAGACCGCCACCAGCGGCATGCTGACCCCGTCGGGCGCCTTGAACGACACGGCCGCGGCCGCCATCAGCGCCGCCATCAGTGGCAGCGTCAGGTTGAGCCACTTGCGCCGGCCGAGCGTGTCGATGGTGCGGATCGCCGGCAGGCAGAAGACAAAGTTGACGGCGCCGATGCCGAGGCTGTACTGCATGGCCGTCGCCCGGTCCGTCCCCGCGCGGCTGAAGAGCGTGCCCGAGTAGAAGGCCAGCACGTTGATGCCGCAGAGCTGCTGGCTCAGGTTCACAATCGAACTGCTGATGAGCGCGTTGCGCAGCCGGCGGGTCCCGAACAGCTGGCGGTACTGACGCAGGAAGTCGATGAAAGTTCCTGATGCGCTTCGCTGATGAGTGACCGTCGTTGTGTAGCCCCCTTTGTCGATGGACCTTTGCAGGAGGTAGATGTCACGTAGCGCCTGGAGCTCTGTGCTGCGGAGCTTCCGAATGATGTTGTAGGCTCGCTTGGGGTCGTAGTTTGGGCTCGACTTGCGCAGCAGGTAGCGAGGACTCTCGTCGCAGAACCAGATGACCAGTATGAAGAGCGCAAGTGATGGCACGGCAGGCGCGCCCATGATGAGCGCGAACGTCGTCTTGTCTGACTTGGCCATGCTGAATATGAGGTTGAATGCGAAGCCAATCGCAATACCACATGTCACCCAGAGCTGCCAGGCAAGGATTGAGGTTCCTCGCCAGAAGCCGACGGCGGTCTCGCTGGCAAGAATCGGGGTGCTGACGGCCTTCAGGCCCATACCTGCGAATAGTGTGTCAGCTCGTGTCCCTGTCTTCTCGGTCGTCGGGTCTGTTCTGCTTACCTATTCCGTTGATCAGACGGATGCCGAACAAATGGTACCAGGTCGTGGCAAACGCCGACGCAATTGACGTCACGAAGATCAAGACCGCTGCGATGGCAACACCTCCTTTTCTTCCAAGATAGTGGTTGACAGGCAGGGCCAGTGGGCATCCTAATAGCGCAGCAAACAGAAATGGGGAGGCGTTGGCGGCGCCGAGCTTCCAGTCGTCGCCTGTGAGAGACGACCCGGCGGCGGCCTCCTCTCTGTCGTCCATATCCCCTGTGGTGTGAAGTCCAAAAACCCCATCGTATAAGGCTCCGCCGTTTAGAGAAGACTGGACGTGGCCTGGTGCATGTGTGATTAGTTCTTGTGTCAGGAGACTCAGCCATGAGTTACGTACCTTGAAGAAACGCGGCCAAGGAGACCGTTGCTATGATAGTCCAAACACCACGCTCGCCAAGGGGTACATCACGCTCTCGACGCAAAGCCTGCTTCTCGTCGTCTCTCAGCTTTACCGGAAGCCCTTGGCTGGCTTCGGGGTCTGGGCTCCGCACGGCGGCTTCGTAGAGACGAGGATCTCGAGCCACGAATATGGCTCTGAGGAGCTCCTTGAGGTCGACGAAGAGGAACTCTCGGATGAATCTTCTAGCATCCTCTTCTAACTGCGTGTCGCTCATTTGGGCTAGGTGTAAGTCAGCGCTGAGACATGTGGTGGCAGACCCCCATTGGGAAGTAAGGGATCGGAGTCTGTTTGGGAACCATTAACTGACCTAACTGGTTGTCGTGGAATGTCTGGCCGTGGGGCTGTCGCTGTGATACGGAACGACCCGCGGCATGCACATCACTCAGCGGGGTGGACATTTCGAATGTATTCGGAGCCGCCATGGTTCATGGTTGACTGGAGGGTCGAGAATATGCCTGTTCTCCTGGAGGATTCACGCAGACTTGAGATCGACAGGGTCGAAAGGGAGGGAAACGGCAAGGCTGTCATGGCCTACGGCCCGAGCCACTTGTCAGTGTTATATACCAAAGCGGCTCTCTTCGACACACACCCCATCATGCACTGTACTACCCAGCCGGATTTTGAAGGTGGCTGAAGGGCTCCTGCAGACTGGTCACACAGGCGAATGACTTCCCGACGCCGTCTTCTCCATGCATCAGGGCGAAGGTCCTCGTGGGCTGGGCCGCCTCCCCGAAGAGCACATCGAACCCTCATCGACGCGGCCGGCTACGTGTGAGCATTTCCTGAGCAAACAGGCCTCATTTGTCCAATAGAGCACTAATGCGGGACATTCTTTTTTGCCTTCAGCTTGATGACACTCGTCGTCTTGGCGGGGCAGGTCTCCCAGACTTGCTGGATGGACGGTGGCGGCCGGCAACTCGTCCCGTGCTGAAAAACATCGGGGAGTGAGGCGGCCCAAGTAGCACTTGATCGCCATCGGTGTACGCCTCGTGGGTGTCTATTGAAATGGACGGGGGGCTGCGCCTCGTTGGCACAGCCGTTGCAGCCTGGGAGGTGACTACAAGGAGGATCAGGCTCGCTGATCTCGAGGCTCCTTGGCCAGCCACGAACCAAACAATTGGCTGCACTCCTGCGGAGGCTGCATCGACGTAGTGACGGGAGTGTCACCTTCGTATTGGTACCTACTCGAAACGAAGCAACGGAACACAAGCACGTCGGCAAACTGGATTCCCCGCCTCGCAAGGGTTGTCCGTCCCGCGTATGAGACGACTGGTTCCCCGCGTTCTGCTAGTGTCAGCTGCACAGGGCTGTGTTGCATGGAGAAAGGAAATACATACTGCCGGGAGAGAACCTTGCACATGCGGCTTGACGTGATGGAAGCCTAGCTGTGTGACACCGGGCTCTGGATTGTAGGTATTTAATCCCAACTGGCTGCAGCCTGGAGCGACGAAGCAGCTGACATGGGGGCCGAAGGGGCTTAGGTTCGACCCGGAGACCGCCACACTTGGTTTGTACAGGGCGGCGACAGTCTCTGCCAGCTCTGAACTGACGTGTACCTTTGACCGTTTAATGGACCGGACAGCCGCTGTCACGGTTCGGCCTACGGACTTCCATCTCCTTTGACTCTGCTCCTCTTTCAGCTTCATCTCGACAGCCAGTTGTATCGAGTCTCATGCCATGTAGGCAATCTGCTTCCATGAAAGCAGTTGAGGATATGTCAAGACGAAGTTTCCGAGGGGAAGCACACATCTCTCATACTCAAGTGTTGAGCCGGCGTGGGGCTTTTGAGGAGAATGGATCCAGGAAGCATAGCCGCCCTGGTGGCCACCGCCCTTGAGGTGACCGGCAAGCTGTTCATGAACATTGGCAAATTCACAAACGACCAGAGAGATATTCCGACCGCAATCAGCGAGTTTAAAGACAGGATCTGGACGTTGCAAGCCGCTCTGAAGATGCTCGCTTCGGTTCTGAGCCACAAACCACATCACCAACTGCCGTTCGAGAAGGAGCACCGTCACGATATTGCTCAAATCTTGAAGTCTTGCAAGACCGCCATCGACAGACTCAAGACGGAGCTGCCTGAACTGGCCGATAGTCCCGGCCTCTTCGACCGTACCAAGACGACTCTGGTCATGTCGCTCAAGTCGGGAGTAATCCAAGGCCTGCTCTCGCACATTAGCTCATATACCCAGGTCTTACAGCTGAGCGTCAGTACTCTATCACTGTGAGTTGACCCAAGCCTCCAACCTTTCCGTAGCTTTGATGCTGACATTTCGCGTACTCGAGACCCGTTCTGGGGTTCTTCTTGACGAGATACAGAACGAGATTAGAACGCTCACGCAGAAGATCCGATCCGCCGACCTCTTTACCCATCATGCCGTCTTGCGGCGCCCAAGCGCAACAACCTGGAGTGATGGCGAAACGAGGATAGACGACACGGGGTCGGTTACCCAGGAGATTCAAGCCTGGAGGATATCTGCCGATGATGTTGCGGCCGCCGCAACTCTGCAAGACTCGAATAAAACTCTTTCGGATGCCTCGTTGACCCAACTCATATCTGGGAGGTCGTCCATCAGGACAACTCCCTCAACCGTAGGCACTGCGGCAGATTCTGTCGTTGACAGCTGGGACCCTCAGCCGCACAGGAAGGGAGCTGGCATCGGCCGCGACATCCTTGAAGTGCAATATGAAGAGAACCAGACGATCGTACAGCAATTGGAAGATTGTGGTATCTTTCTTCGGGCATCGTCGTTCCAGAAGAGGGGCATCGAAATGAGAGAACAGCTATGCAGCGCAAGCCACGGCGTTGACTTTCCGTTCAGCGATCGGGCTGCTATGAAGGAGAAGCTGGCCGACATCCTCCTTTCCTGCGAGACAAGCGTCGAAGATGCCGAAGCTCAGGGAATTCTGCAGGGTGTTCTCGCAGAGGAAGCGAGCCAGCCGGACGACCAGCAAGATCAAGTCCGACTAGGTCGCCTATACCACAAGCTCGGCAGTTTGTATTTCCGAAACGGCAATCTGCCACAAACCAAAGAATTCCTCACCAGAGCATTCGAAGACCGCCGAACGTCTAACGCCGTGCCTCCTACAGAGGTGCGTGAAACGGCCGAACTCCTGATCGACGTCTTGCAAGAGCGGGGTGAATTCGACGAGGCTCGAGGGATAAGGAAGCGACTGCGGCAGCTCTACCCGGATGAAACCAGCGACAGCCCGATGGAAGGCGACGAGCTCTCAAAGGCGTATGTCTGGTGCCAGGCCCATGGTTTCGATATAGACGGGCAAAGTTTTAGCTTCAACGCTTACGACTCGGAAGTGAAATCAACGCCCCTGCATCTGGCGCTTAACATCGAGGATACCGAGATCTTGCCTTTGATGGTCAAGCATGTTGCTCACCTGGACGATGACAGCCATGAGGGATTAGTAACACCACTGCTTCTGGCCGCGTCCACGAGAAACCGAAAGTCAGTCGAGGTGCTGCTTCAATACGGAGCCCACGTTGATGTTCGGGACAGTCGAGGGATGACACCTCTCCATCAATGCCAAACCCGAAAGGGAGGTGTGCAAGTTGCGACGCTCCTCCTCGACAGGTGCTCTAGCGTGCTAGACGCTGTCAACAACCTCGGCAAAACAGCCCTCTACATGGCATGCGAGATGGGCAACCAGGATATGGTCAAATTTTTGCTCGAAAAGGGGGCGGACCCGAATATCTGCCAAAGAACACCGAGCACGACGCAAGGCAGCGGCGGGAACGTGTGTACGCCGCTCATCGCCGCCATACAAGACGTGCCAGACTACAAGTGCAAGGTCGCCATTGTGCAGGAGCTCTTGACTTGGAAAGCGAATCCGCAGTTGACTGATGCGTACGGTCGCAATGCCTTCATGGCCGCGAACGATGCTGGACTCGCTCGAGACAGGATCAAACAGTTGCTGCATACGTATGCCCCGCCACCCGGGCGCAGGCAAAGTGACATTTCGGAATTGACGGTTCGGACTGGATCATCGCGCGACAGCGACGCTGGATCGACAAAGCCAAGAAGTCGAGGCTTGAGCGGGTTTCTCAGCAGAACACGAAGCCGCCAGTCCGATAAGAGCTAGAAGATTGAGGTTTCTGGGGATGATGGCGAGCACTGGTGCCGCTGGGAGTGCTGCGCAGTGGCAAGGATTTGTGGACCGGGATCGCAACGGTGAGATTGATGGATGGGATGGAGCAGCTTCAAACGAGTTGGGGTCGTCTATGAGGCCGTGTGTCTAGGATCCGATCAACTTGCAGCGCACCGAACGACTACAATTGAACCAGGGTAACATGTTATGATGACGGCTGTTGGGGTGGCATCTGAACGAACAGACAGAGAGAGGGTCAGCGACTATACCAAGTAGTTAGTAATTTAAAGGAGTGTCTCTTAAGACGCATAATCAACAAACCCACACAAGCCCCACTACCCTCGTCATTCCAGCGCAGTGTCCGATTGAGCTTGACGTGTGGACGACCACACTCATCACTCAGGCAAGCAGTCACGGCTCGACTTCGCAAGCTCCCAACCGCCCAGCCTGAGGATCTCATTCTCGACTTCGTCTTCTCAAACACGCATGGTTGAATTGTTCCCGCATCGCCCTTGATAAGCTACTCGAACCCCAAACTGACGGGCACCGCCTTCTTGACGAGAGTCCTTCACCAAACCCCGCGACCCACCCAACCTTGCCAGCCAGGCCAGGCAGGCGCTTCATGAAGTGGTTCATATTTCTTCATCCCTCAAGCTTGCCAACATGTCCACGAAAGCCCAGCTGAAGTCCATAGCGGACTCAGTGAAGCAGTCCAAGTGGGATGATGTCATCCAGAAGGCGACCGACTTTCTAGGGAACGACCCGAAGAACCACCAAGCGTGAGCCTGATCGAGCGCTTCGCCTTGTCCGCTATTGACACCCAGAACAGGAATCTGCTTCTTGCGTTTGCTCTCGACAAGAAGAACAAGCCTGATGAAGCCGAGACGGCCTACAAGTCTGCTGCGGCCCTCAAACCCCAGGACAGCCAGGCATGGCAGGGTCTCATCAAGCTCTACGAGAAACAGGGTGCTCAGAAGATCCCCGGCTACAAGGCGGCTGCACTCAGCCTCGCCGAAATTTGGCGAGACGCCGATGAGATGTACAAATGTCAAGATGTCATCGACAAGTTCATCGACTTTGCGCGAGCGCAGGGTGACCGCGCGCAATATGTCGACGCGCTGGACCTGATTCTGCCAGACAGCCCGATGTACCCTGCGCTGGAGGGCCGTGTCCCCCATCCCGCCAAGACCTACGATACCATCGCTCAGATCATCGAGACAGATGAGAAAAAACGCATCAACACCCTCATCGGAGAGAGGAGGACAAGGATAGGAGCTCGTGTCGCCGAGGTTACGATCGAGGTCAAGCGGGAGGTGCTCGGCAAGAGCAAGCTCGCTTACATCTACCAACAGCTCATCAACTGGACAAGCGATGACGAGGTGCGCCGAAAGTACGAAGAGAAGCTCCTTCAATGGTGGCATACCATGCTTCTCGTGTCACCTCCGGGACCACAAAAGGCGGATGCCCTGCAGACTGTTCTTCGGCTGTCACTTGACATGGTCATCATCAAGCACCCCTTCCAGCTCGCCTGGGATATTGCCATCAACTGGAAGGACGGCGCCCAAATACGTGACTGGGACGTCAACATGCTTCGGGACTACTGCACTTTCTTCCCCGAGACGGACCTGTACAAGGTTATCACCGGATACCTGACAAGTTCCATTTCCCCCTTCCCCAAGCCTGCGCCAGCAGAGATGGAGGCTAGTGAGACTGAAGACGAGAGTGAAGACGACGATGGCGGCGGTGTGTCCATGGTGCCCTTGACAGACGACGACCGACTCTTCATGATGATCGACGGCATTACCACCGCAGACTCCATTTTTGCTTACCGACTCATGGGCGAATACTACCAGCATCTCGAAGAGCACGAAAGCATCGTCGAGCTCATGCGCAAAGCCCAGAAGCACCTCGCTGCCGAGCGGATAAAGACTGGGGTGCCCTTCCAGTACACCGGCGACGCTTACTCGCTCTTCCTGGGAACAGCCCTCGTCTTCTACCAATCCCCTCGTCACCATACGGAAGCGAAATTGTTGTTTGAAGGCGTTCTGGCGCACGACCCGTCATCTACGGCGGCTTTGATTGGTGTCGGTCTGATATACGAAGAAGAGGAAGACTACGATGACGCTATCGACTTCCTGGAACGCGCCGTGGGGAGAGACCCGAGCAACCTCCGCATCAAGACTGAGGCAGCTTGGGTCAAAGCTCTGAAGGGAGATTACGAGCTTGCGCGTGCAGAGCTCGAAGCGTCGCTGCCTATGATCGAGAAACAGGGACACTCTTCTAAGGAACTATTGGCCTTGACGCAGTACAGACTTGGTTCGTGCATCTGGAATCTCGACACGTCTAAGGCTGCGCGCAAGAGCCGCACCGGGGCTTACGCCTACTTCCTGGACGCTCTGAAAAACGACTTGAACCTGGCACCTGCGTACACCAGCCTGGGCGTCTACTACGCCGAGTATGCCAAAGATAAGAAGCGAGCGAGACGGTGTTTCCAGAAAGCCGTCGAGCTCTCCTCGTCAGAAGTCACCGCTGCTGAGCGTTTGGCGCGTTCTTTTGCCGACGAAGGAGATTGGGATCGCGTTGAACTTGTTGCTCAGCGCGTGGTAGATTCCGGCAAGGTCAAGCCGCCGCCCGGATCAAAGCGAAAGGGAATCAGCTGGCCATTCGCTGCTCTTGGCGTTGCAGAACTTAACAAACAAGATTACCACAAGGCCATTGTGTCCTTCCAGTCTGCCCTCCGCGTATCACCAGAGGACTACCATTCATGGGTTGGTCTTGGAGAAAGCTACTACTCTTCCGGCCGGTACATCGCCGGTATGAAGGCGACACTCAACGCACAGAAGCTGGAGGAAACGATCTCGGCTGACAAGCTCGGAGACACGTGGTTCACCAAGTACATGCTTGCTAACATCAAGCGAGAGCTCGGCGAATACGACGAGGCTATCACGCTCTATCGTGAGGTACTCGATGGTCGACCTACTGAGGACGGAGTCGCCATCGCACTCATGCAGACCCTGGTGGAGAACGCACTAGATGGTGTGGAGAAGGGTTTCTTCGGCAAGTCTGTTGAGATGGCCCTGGATACCATCAGCTTTGCAGCCAAGGCCGACAACAGCGTTGTCAAGACATTCAACTACTGGAAGACCTTGGGAGACGCCTGCTCCGTGTTTTCGGCGGTACAAAGCCGGGCGGTGGACTTCCCTGTTGAAGCCGTTACTGCAATCATCCAGAACGGAGCCGAAGATGCTTACGCACTTCTAGCCGACGTCGACCATGTTGATGCCACCGTCATTTCTGCCAAGGGCCTGTTCTCCGAAGACGAGAAGCTCGGCGTTGACTTGACGCGGTGCATCCACGCCACGATTCTCTGCCACAAGCGGGCCATCCACGAGTCGGCAACCGATGTGCATGCGCAGGCTGTGGCATACTACAACCTGGGCTGGGCCGAGCACAGAGCGCACATCTGCCTGCCCTCCAGCATCAGAACGAAGTCGAGCGTGTACCTCAAGGCATCCATGCGCTGCTTCAAGCGAGCGATTGAGCTCGAAGCCGGCAACTCGGAATTCTGGAACTCGCTCGGTGTGGTGACGAGCGAGATCAGCCCGGCCGTTGCTCAGCATTCGTTCGTTCGCAGCGTTCACCTGAACGAGAGGAGCCCGGTTGCGTGGGCGAACCTGGGAACTTTGGCTCTGCTGCAGAACGACGTCAGGCTCGCCAACGAAGCTTTCACGCGAGCACAGTCGACCGACCCAGACTACGCGCACGCCTGGCTCGGCCAGGGCTTCGTGGCACTGTTGCTCGGGGAGCCAAAGGAAGCCCGCGGTCTATTCACGCACGCCATGGAGATTGCAGAGTCGTCCTCCGCACTCACACGCCGGCAGTACTCGGTGGCCGTCTTCGACCACATTCTCACGACTCCTCTCCACTTCAATATTGCTTCGCTCATCCAGCCCGTCTTTGCTCTCAGCCAGCTCAACAGCCTCAAGCCTCAGGACCTGGCTTACGGTCACCTGTCCGGCCTTTTCAGGGAGCGGACACGGGACAACGCGCCGGCCATCACGACGTTGGAGAAGATCTGTGGCGTGCTGGAAACCGACTTTGAGCTGACCGAGTCGGCGCAGTCCCTGGCCCGTTTCGCCCTCGCCCGGACTGACCTGGCGCGCCTGTATCTGGCTGCGGGTTCGTACGAGCAGGCCATCGAGTGTGGCGACCTGGCCATCCAGCTCAGCAGCGACGAATCCGACAATGAGCTCACCATGGACGAGCGCAAGAAGGCGCGCCTGTCGGCCCACCTGACGGTGGGGCTCGCGCAGTACTACAGCAAGAACATGGAGGAGTCTCTGCGCTGCTTCGAGTCGGCGCTCAGTGAGTCGGACAACAACCCGGACGCCGTGTGCCTCTTGGCGCAGGTCCTGTGGGCTGCGGGCGACGAGGGGTCGCGGGACCGGGCGCGTTCGGCGCTGTTCGAGGTGATCGAGGCGCACCCCGACCACGTTCAGGCCGTTCTCCTCTTGGGCGTCATTGCTCTGCTGGACGACGACGAGGAGTCTGTCGAGGCGGTCGTCGCCGAGCTGCAGGGCCTGAGGACGAGCGACAAGGTCGGGGCGTCGGAGCAGTCGCAGCTCGGCGAGGTGCTGAGTGCCATTGCCGCCCTGGGCGTCGACGTTTCGGAGGGCGCGGATGACGGCCAGGGCAAGGAGGTCGTGACGCAGGCCCAGACGGACATCATGCTGTACCCGCACCTGCCTCACGGATGGTCGAAGCTTGCGGATGCCGGAGGCGCCGACTACCCCGCGGACATGGCCCTGCAGGTGGCCCTGAAGGCGGTGCCGCCGCGGGGGACTCTCGAGGCGGTGGACCTGGCGCGGGCGTATGCGGGCACGGGCAAGGCGGCGGACGCGCAGATTGCCATCCACCTGGCGCCGTGGGCGCGGGAGGGCTGGACAGCGCTGAGCGAAGCCGTTTCGGCGTGACGAAGGAAGGGGAAAGAAAAGGAAGGAAAGGGAGGGGGGGCTTCCTGGTTGGCATAGTGGATAGAGCTGGATGTGTCATGGATGTGGAAAAAAGTGACCAGACCGCTTCGGTCTGTGTGAATGAACCGGGTATCTTTTTCTCTACCTGAACTCCTCAAGATGATGCATCGTCGCCTTTTCTATGTCTCTCGTCGTGAGATGCTCCGCCCTCACGGGCCCGACCTGCCTTCGGACCCGACGGCCTCCCTCAGGCGCTTCAGCCGCCCCTCGACCCACGGCCTCTGCCAGGCCTCGATCTTGCCGCCGAGCACGACGCAGTTCTCCGGCGTCAACAGCAGCGTGCCCCGCGCGACGACGGTGCCGCCCCGGACGACCATCTTTTCCCCGACGGCCGTGACGCCGACGCCGATCCTGTCGACGCGCGCCAGCTCGACGGCGAAGACGTTCTGGCCGCGGCAGTCCTGCAGCACGAGCCTGTGCGTGGCGTTCCTCCCCGGCGTCGCGGGCCCCCTCACGGGCGCGGGGGTCCTACCTCCGCCGGGCTGGGTGGCCGCGTCGCCGAGGTCGTCGCCCTCGTCGTCGGCGGCCGCGCCAGTGGGCAGACGGATGATCTCGCGGCCGCGCGTGCCCTCGCCGCGCTCGAGGGCCTCGAGCTCCTCGACCTGCTCCCACCGGCTGCGGGACAGGTTCTCGATGTCGGCGACCTGCACGTGGACGTCGGCGGCGAGTGTGCGCTCGGGCACGTGCGAGGCGGATATGTCGGCGGGAAAGGCGTGGATGTGAGCGGGGTCGAGGAGACCCGGGGTGGTGAGGTCGGCGGCGAGGAGGCGGGCTTTGGCGGTGGCGATCAGGGACTGGAGAGGGGGAGGGGGCTGACGGGTGCCGAGGAGGGAGGTGAGCCAGGGGTCCGTGGGGGTGGGGTAGTTGGATGATTGGAGGGCGAGGCGTATTTGGGATGTGAGGTCCATGGCGGGGGTCCGTTGTGGGGGTGGTGATGGAGGAGATGGTGTTGAGGTTGGAGATGGTGGGTGAGTGAGTGGTAGGGCTGAGTGGGGGAGCACCTTGAGGGTGCTGTACCCGCTATCGCCAGTGCCCCCGCTGCCTGCATTGCATAGGAAATGTGCCTTCCTGCCTCTGTCGAAGGCTCGCCTGGGATCCGTCAACCAACCCACAACCACAGAAGATATCATATCATCACAAGGAGGATCGTTTCCCCCGGTCTCTTCCTGTCCCATCTCTACCGCTCTCAAGTTGCTGGCGTCAGCCTAGCATGTGCTCGCACGACAACGACGTTGAGTAATCGTGCCGCCCCCCACGGGTCGATCAGTAACCGGCTCCGATAGCTTCTTCAGGGAGGCTTTCCTGGTTCGTCTCCGATGCCCCCGAGGCTGCCGAGGTTCGACGTTCGATGGTTGCCGCTGCGAAGTGGGTCTTGTCGGAAGCTTTGTCTCGCCGGAGGCTTTGTGATGTCTGGAGGCGGGGGCTTCTGCCAGCACGAAGCTTCGCTCAGCCATCATGACAAACACTGGTACATCAGAAAGGCGGCATAACATGTGAGCTCTCCACGAGGGCGTGGCGTGAGTAAGCTCCCATATCTTTCAGCTACGGTTTGACTAGGGCAGTGCTCTAAGGATGTGATGATAAAAAGCCCAGCCGCCGGGCGAGCTGATGCCTCGCCGGTCGCCCAACGCACAACACAATCATACACCACCATACAATAAGTTTCACCAAGCAATACACATCACCTTGAAAATCATGGCCCCCGAACCACCCCTCGTCTTCGTCGTCGGAGGCACCGGCGCCCAGGGCATCCCCGTCATCCGCGGTCTCGTCCAGGACGGCGCCTACCGCGTGCGCTGCCTCACGCGAGATACGAACTCGGCACGCGCCAGGCAGCTCCTCGCCCTCGGCAACGTCGAGCTGCAGGAGGGCACCTTCGCCAGCGAGGCGGACCTGCGGCGGGGGTTCCGCGGGGCGCAGGGCGCCTTCGTTAACATTGACGGCTTCAACGCCGGTGAGAAGACAGAGATGTTCTGGGCGATGCGATCCTATGAGCTCGCCGTCGAGGAAGGCGTGCGGTTCTTCGTCTACGGCAACCTCGACTTCGTGTACAAGAAGGGCGGCTACGACCCCCAGTTCCGGACCGGCCACTACGACGGCAAGGGGCGGGTGGGCGAGTGGATCCTGCAGCAGGCCGGGGACGACGCGGCGCGCCGCGCCACGGACGGAGGCGGCATGGGCGCCGCGCTCTTCACGACGGGGCCGTACATTGCCATGGCCGTCGCCGGGCACACGCCCATGTCGCCGACGGTCGAGGACGGCGTCGTCACATGGCGGGTGCCTCTGGGCGACGGCGCCGTGTGCCACGTCGACCTCGAGGACTGCGGGTTCTACGTGCGCTGGCTCTTCGACCACCAGGAGCGGGCGAACGGCATGGACCTCGAGGTCGGCATCGACCTGATCTCCTACGATGACCTGGCCCGGGCGTTCGAGAAGGTGACCGGTCACCCGGCGCGGTACGTCGACACGTCGCTCGACGAGTACTGGGCCGGGGGCGGGCCGCTCGGCGACGGCACGAGGTCTTCGGGGTACAATTCGGACCCGAGCGATCCCGCGGCCATGACGACGCGGCAGAACTTCACGGGCTTCTGGAACATGTGGAAGCACTCGGGGGGCAACCGCGGGGTGGTCCGGCGGGACTTTGGGCTGCTGGACGAGATCCACCCGGGCCGGGTGCGGTCCGCCGAGGAGTTCTTCCGGCAGGAGGAGACAAGGGGGCGTGAGGCCGGTCTGGGAAGTCTCTGGGAGCGCGTGAACAAGCTTCGGCCGGTGTTGAAGATTGGTGAGGATGGGGCAAAGGGGCGTCTCTAAGACGGGCTGACAGAGAGACCGATGGCAGGTCAGCTGCTGGAGTGGCAAGGAGCAGTTTGGTGTTCGGAGGGGCGAAGGGAGGTTGTTTTTTCAATATGATCATGGGTAATTCTGGAGGAAGAAAGGAACAGGGGCTTGACCAGATCGTAACCTGCGTCTGGGAGGCGTGGAGGCGGAGCGGCCAAGGACTGGGCTTTCTGTACAAGTAATGTTGGCTATCTGTAGAATTGTATCCCTCTGCCGGGCAATAACAACGAAGCGTGAAGACTAGCAGGCGAGTGAGCGGTGATGCTGAGTCGGGCATGCTACTGAGCTTGGGCACGAAGACATGGTCCAAGGCATCGTGTACGGACTGACACATGTTCATATGGAGTGTCTTGCCAATTGTTACCAGACAAATGCAGGTGGCCTTCGGCAATTGTAGGTGGCTCAGAGTGCTGAGTCCACAGGCTTAGGCCCCTGTAATGGCTTACCGGCTTAGAGCACCTCAGGCCCCACAGGGGACCCCTGTCAGCAGGGATGCTTCGGTCTACAGGGTGTCTCAGGGAGCTGCAGCTTCGACAAGGCCCCTACAGGTACCTACCTTAGGTACCTTAGTGGATGACATGACATCTCTCAGCCTCGCATCTGCATCTGGCCTCAGCCTTCACCTCAACCTCGCCAGCTTCACCACCTGTCCTCCAACATCACCCTAGCGCCCCAGAGCGACGAAAGGCACAAAGGAATCCGAACACACACCGCACCATCATGTCGACGATCGCCTCCCCCCGCGACCCCTCCGCCGGCCCCTTTTCCCGCCGCATCTCCAGCCAACCCCTGACGCCCACCGGCTCAGCCCGACCCTCTCTCGAGAGCGCCCGCTCTGCAACCACCTCCCCACGCCCCAACGACCCGAACATCGCCGCCGCACCACCCCCCGCGAAGCAGCGTGCTAACCGCGCCGCCCTCCGCGAATACTACAACCTCAAGAAGCAACAGCAGCAGGCCGCCGGCGGGCCCGGCGCGCCGCCCATCCTCGAGGTCACGCAGCACTCCGAGGTCCCGGCCAGCGAGCTCGACACAGCCGACTTTGACGCCGACGCCTACGTCGGGCGGGCCGTCGACGACTCGTCCCTCGAGGAGCTGCTGCGCCTGTACACGCGCGTGCTGGGCGAGGTGCGCGCCCTCGACGCCGAGAAGAAGGCCCTCGTCTACGACAACTACTCCAAGCTCATCTCGGCCACCGAGACGATACGCAAGGTGCGTGCGGCCCCCAGCCAGCAGCAGAAAAGGCACATCAAGCAGGCAATGACGCTGACCAGCACAGATGCGCGCCAACATGGACCCCCTCAACCCCATGGCCTCGACCCTCGACCCGGCCATCGCCCAGATCTACGCCCAGGCCTCGGCCATGCGCGACGCCCTGCGCGAGACGGTGCCGGCGCCCGACTCGGACGCGCGCGCCGCGGAGGAGGCCCTGGCGCGGCAGAGGCGGACGCGCAAGCTGGCGCGCGAGGCCCTCGACACGCCGGAGCGGCTGCGGAGGCTCGCGGCCGAGGGCAAGATGCTCGAAGCGAGGCGACAGTGGGAGATGCCGCGGCGGCTGCTCGTCTCGTGGCGGGACAGGGGCGTCGGTGGCCGGGACGTACAGGAGTGCATCGACGAGGGCGACGCCGCCGTGGGGAGGACCAAGAGCCCGGCGACGGAGAGCCGCGCCAGCTCCAAGGACGACAGCTCATGACGGCGTAGCCACCCGGCTCTCGCGGCCGCCAGTATATTCCCCCTCCGCGCATGCTCACCCGCTTGGACCCGAGTAGAGTGATCCCGCGAATCCTCGTCACTAAATAAGCCGCCACGTCGCTCTCAGCTACACACGTGAATGCAGAAGGATCCCGTATCCACCACGAGTCGTCCCCCTCCCAGCTACCACGACGGGAAGGCCAAAAAGACAAAAACATACAACACCAGGTATTCGCTGGTGGTCACCCACCCAACTACTGATCCGGCCCTTACTGGTTTATCTAGGGGAGAGCGGACGGGATCCCGAGTTCTCCAGTAGGTATGGTCGTATGTGCTAGATTGTGCTGCTACTGCAGACTATGGTGGGTAAAACGGGAGGCGAAAGCAAGATTGGGGGCCAGAGATTGATTTCCTGAGACAACCGACAGGGCTTATTTGTCTTGATCACGGCGTCAGAATGAGACATGACACGGAACACTTTAGATAGCAGAGCCTTGTGGCTCTTTAATGTCTACCATGTGGTCCCCCGCGGGCCAAACACCATGCCCCTCAACGCCCCGCCAATGACCACGCGCCTAAACGGTGATGATCTCAAAGGGATCCCGGTCAACCTCGCTCATGTACACCTTGGCCGCCGGCTCCACGGCCTCCAGCTCGCCCTGCAGCAGCGGCACGAGCCGAGCCGCTCCCGCAGGAACCCCCTCTCCGAGTTGGAGTGGAACAGCGTGAACAGCAGCGTCCCGTCCTGCACGGCCCGCAGCGCGGCGTGGTGGCTCACCTCGCCCGTGACGAACACGTCGGCGCCCGAGTCCTTGATGACGTCCCACCCGCTGCCCGCGCACACGGCGACGCTGCGGACGGGCCGCTCGCGCCACGAGGCCGAGCGGTCCGGGGTCGCCACGGTGAGGTGCTTGTGGCCCGTGGCCGCCGCGAGGGACGCCGCGATGTGGCCGGCCGTCTGCTCGTCAAAGGTCACGACCGAGCCGGCACCGGCGCCGGCGAAGCCCTCCGGGGGGTTGTCCTTGGGGCGGGCTGGGGCGCGGGTGCCGCGGGCGGAGCCGCTGGCGGCGTCGGCGAGCCAGGCGTTGATGCCGTTGGGGGCGGCGTCGAGGGCGGTGTGGGGGGAGTACACCGCGATGCCGTGAGAGGCGAGGAGGATGAGCGTGGCCTGTTGGGGGTCCTTGGAGGTGATGGACTTGAGGCCCGAGAAGATGATGGGGTCTGGGGATTTTGTCAGCTGCTTGCTTGGGACCACGGAGGAAGAGTCGAACGCACGGTAGGCAACAATGACGCTGGCCTTCTTGGCAATGGCCTCCTTGGCGACGGCGTAGGTGAGGTCGTTCGTGACGACAACGACAGGGCTCGCGTTCTTGTTTTCGACACCGTTGGTCTCGATGTTGCCGAGGAGGAGGCCGACGTTGTCCCAGCTGCGCTCAGCAAGCTCCTCGGGGAAGCTGGGTTGTCAGTATGGCGCTCGGACAGAACCTTCCTCGGGGTTCACTCACTGCTTCCTCATAATGCCGACGACTGTCTGGGTGAACGAAGGCGACTTGTAGTCGGCGCTAGCCGCTGTCGTTGAGAAGGGAGCAGCCATTTTCAAGTCGGTAGGCTGGGATTGAGAGTGGGAGAATGGAGTCGTGGTGCTGAAAGTATGCCGAGGAAAGACGCCGTGAGAGTTTGGCACCAAGATAGAAGCAGATGCTGCTGATTTGGAGGACCGGGGCAGAGCGGAAGAGGTGCCGATCTTGGTGATGAGTTGGCGGCGACAGCTTACACGGAGAAGCTTCAAACTCATAGGGCCAGGTCGGTTGGCGAGCCCAATTCTATCCAGGAACCCGTCTTGATTGCGAAGATGTGTCTATCTGAGTGTCAATCGCCATCTTCCAAAAGCCGTATGCCGGATCAATCTTACTCGCGAAGAGTGTCAAGTATTTTGTGATATTCTTCCTTGGTTGCCTGAAGGGAGTTGCAGCATGTGTGGAAGACGGAGCTGTCTGAGCTCCATGTTCCAAGGGCCCAGTGACGTCGAGCAATGACTAAGCATCTCCGTACCCCACAATCTTATCAATCGTCCATCGGTGACGGGCCGCCAAAGTCGACACCCAGCGCCCCTCCAGCACTCGAGATCAGGCCCGCTGGTGCTCCTTACGATTTCAAGATCCAAATCATACAGAATGGCAGACCAAATAACGGAAGCTTCCCTCAAGGAGGCCCTCACCACCCGCCTCCCGGCAGTCTATGTCGAGATCACAGACATGTCTGGTAACGTCTTCTCCCTCGCCCTAAACCCTTCCTCCGAGTACCCCGCGCTCGATCTGCCCCGCCATTGTCGCAGCTTCATAGCAGCAGCAACACCTTCGATTGTCGTCGACTGACAGGAGCCCAGGCGGCTGCGGCCAATCATTTACATCCCTCATCGTCTCCCCCCAGTTCGAAAAGCAATCCTCTCTCAAGCGCCACCGCCTCGTCAACGCCGCGCTCAAGGACGAGATCGCCCGCATTCACGCCTGGAGCGCAAAGTGTCAGACTCCCGCCGAGTGGGAGCGCGACCGCGCCGCCTCTGGTGTCACCGAGGGACCGCCCCTTGACGGCACTGTGGGTGGCAAGGTCGACGGCGTGAGTGGGTAGATGGGGGTGGTTATACCAGTGGAAGTGCAGAGGAAGATCTACGTCAATACCAAGGAGGTTCATATCATGGGTGGCGGCACCGGCGTTCTGGAACCGTGAGGCACAGTGATGATTCACCAGGATAGACTGGAACAACATATCCTTGGAGTTCCGCGAAACGTCACCGTGGTCTCCCGACTAGGACGACCCGTGCTCTCTGTCCCGCGTGAGATGGTGGTCATGCTTCAAACCCGCCACTGTATTTGATCATCCAGCGCTGCACCTACGAAAATGCCGAGACTCCTTACAAGGGCACAAAGCGCCGCCCCTCTTTTTACGCATCGCATTCAACCGCCATCTAAAACAAGCCCAGAAGATCCTCGTTCGTCTTCTTCTCCCCTCCGCTGCCGCTCGCTTGCGGGTGCAGTTGCATCGCCGGTGGTGGAGGCTGGGACGCCGATGACGTGCCGCTAAAGTCCAGATCCGCAAACCCGTTCATCATGTCGTTCATGCCGCTCCCCCCCACGTTGCCCGCAGGCTTCTGCTGTTGTTGAGGCGCCGGCGCGTCGAAGAGACCCATCATGTCCGCCATGCTCCCCGATGGAGCACCGCCTGCGGGGCTGGCCATTCTGTCGGGTGTGTTGACGTTGCTCTGCTGTTCTGCTGACGCAGGCGCCGCCCCGTCAAAGTCGATGTCGAGGAGGTTCTCGATGTTGTTCTGTGGTGGCGCCGTGCCGTTCGCTGCCGCTGTTGCTGCCGCTACCGACGCCGCGATGGGGTTCTCCGCGGCGTCCTGCCGCAATTCGCGGATGGCCGCACGCTGCAGCTCGTCCGCGCCGAAACGGCCCTTGCCGACGAACGACTCAGGCGGCTTGTGGTAAACCGAAGCCAGGGTCGAGAGCTCTGACAGGAGCTGCTCGAGCAGCGCCGGAGGCAGACTGGACATGGTTGTGGCGATGGCGGGCTTCTGAGAGAGCACGATGCTCTTGGCTACATCTAGGTCGCCAGAAAGAAGACGCCAGTACACGTAGGCCCTGTCGCGAATATCGGGGTTGTCGTTATCTGTTGTGGCGGCTTGCAATACCTTCTGCACCAACTCCTGGTTGCTCCCTGGCTTCTTCAGGAAAAGCTTCACCACGGCAGTGAGAATCTGCAGTTGGGTCTGGAAACTGTTAGCTTTACGCCAACTCATAGGAAGAGATTCCACAAACCTGAGTAAACTCTTCCATGAACACCTCCACAAATCCAGAGAGAATCTCGTCAGCGTTGCTGATCTTCTCGGCGTACTCTCCGACAATCCAAATCAACGAGCCGCGTGCTGTAGGCTCGTCCAGCTCGTCAATGTATTGACAGAGTGTCGGGATCACACCCTCGTAACCTGGGTACTTGCGAAGGATATCCTTGATGACAACAATGACCTCCTGCACCACGTAGTTGACCTTGGTGGCAATCAAATCCAGCAGCGCATTGACGCACTTCTCGCTCGCCGATTCAATCTTAATGGCAACCTGCCCGATCGCCTTGACAGCCCTCTTGACGAAATCCATGTCGACTTCCAGAGCATACTCCTTGAGTTCGGCCAGCAACTGGTCAAAGTTCTTGTCGTTTGCTATCCTCACCATGATCTCCAGCTTCTGAAGCTTGACGTAGGGTGGGTCGTTGTATTTGCAGAAGAAGACTCGCAACTCCTTGCTGAGAATATCAGGCTTCGCCTGCAACAGAAGGTCAATGTTGCGCAGGGCAACGTATTGCACTTCCGGTGCTGAGGCCACCAGAGTGACCAGAGGAGGGGCCATCTTCTTCAGGTATGATCGCACAGATTCTGGGTTGATGGACCTCATGTGAATGAAGACAACCTTGACAGCCGCCAAGACCACACTCGGGTTAACGTGCTGGAACTGTGGTGTGACCCTCTCACAGATGTGTTCCGACTCCTTGACGTCCGACGTAGGGTAGTCGGCCAGCGTCGATAGAATTGTGACGCGCCCCCACTCCGTACACTCGTTAAGCGCGAGCAGCAGCTTCTTCAGTGTCGCGGGTGTGATGACGAGAGCTCTCGTCTCGGGCGCCGTCTCGCTGATTTCGGCAAGGGCCTGGACCGAGTTCGCGACAACCATAGGGTTCGAATCGCCGATCAGCTCTTGTAGTGATTCCAGGAAGCCGTTCTCGATACACATGGTCGGGTTCAGGTCGAAGAGCTTCGCAACGCAGATCGCGGCCGTCTTGCGCACGTAGGGGGATTCGTCTCGGAGCGTCTTTCTCAGGGGTTCCTCCATGTAATCCACCATCTTGTCGACTCGAATACAGCCCATCGTTCGAATAGCGAGAGCGCGCACCAACGGGTTGGGGTCTTCTGCATCTTGGACGAACGTGTTAACGGCGAGAATGCAGAGATCGGGGTGCGATTTCGCATAGTTCCTGTCATCTGTGTCAGCTTTGATCTTTAGGCACCGGTCCTGATAAAGCAAGATATGTCAACCTCGACGGACTACTCACATCAGGTAAAGGTAGACGAGCTTCTTCTGGTCCAGGTCGCCGGTCGCAATGTTCTTGAGCACATCGGGAAACAACGCAGAGACGTCCTTGCCGAGCGTCATAGCCATGATGGTCTTCTGGATGGATTCTTTACGCTCGTAGGCATACTGGGATACCAGGCCGGCGCGCAGCTCGAAGGTCTCGCCCTTTTTAGGCGGAGCGAAAGCTCCTCGAATGCGGTTGACCGCCATCGTAGGTGTTCAAGGGGTGGAGGGGCACGAGGGCTCGAATCGACGGTGTGGGCGTAGGTGAGGCGGTGGGCGGTGGGCGAGAGGGCAACCAGTCCTTCGTGGAGCTGGGTAAGTGTCGCCCTTAAGGTCACAAGGTCGTAAGGCTCGTTCGTGTACGGGGTACTCGATGCGGCAGATGCAGGTCGTCAGAGTCGCCAAGTTGACGAGTTGAGGACTGGCGACACTGAGCAACTCCTGGACACTTGGACCTTTCATGGGGCAGCCTAGCGGTGGGTGGGTCCCTCTGACATATGCATAAGATGGGACAGCTCCACAAAAGGGGCGATATAGTTATACCGGGTGTGCAGGAACAACGACGGGGCTCATTGTGAGTGCTCTGTCTCTCCTTGTGACCTACCGATGCTACTCGTCGATCACGAAGCGTACCTCTTTGCGATATGTCGTAAGCTGTCGGCGTAAACAATCAGGCTTGAAAACTTGGTTTTATGTTCGGGTGTCGAGTCAGCTCCACCGTTCTTACCATCTGCCTCGCCCTCAATGGTGAGACTTCGAATGACCCGTCGGTTGTGCATCCAACACTGACATCCTAGGCGAACTTCCCCAACTTGCGACGACTCTTCATTGAGTCCAGGACTGATGATGAGGAACGGGCAGTGTCCAGAAAAGCAGTATGTGCACCGACTCCAACGATGAAATGACGGCTCACAGTTGGCGCAGTTCTACAATGCAGTGCTATTTATGGGCTCCGTAGCCGTCTTTAGCCTCGTCGCTCAGAGAATGAACGCTGGCAAATGAGTCTGTTGGAAGCTGCAGAGCTATGTTTACCGGTTGGTCTTCATCGGAATGTCTGAGGGTTCTTGTCGCCGGTAGTCGGGTTGGAATCCTTGGCAAAGGCGCAGTCTTCCCTGCGCGAGCCTCTTACTTGGTGGCACTGGGAGCAGTTACCCTTCTACCTGGGCAGCGGAGCCGGCCAGAATGTGTTTCGAATGCCAAGGATAGTCAAATGTTTGGGTATTTCGTCTACCGCGTCGGTAATCATTCCTCCTCATCCATCTCCTCTGCGACAGGCGCTTTCGCTTCTTGCTTCCTGAAAAGCGAGGCCAAGAACTCGTTCGTGCTTGCTTCATCAAGACCTTTATCCTCCCGCTTCTTCAGAAACCTCGGGAACCGCAGACTCAAACCCCGCTCTTCGCTTACTAGGCCTATTGCTGCCGTGTATGTTGGGCTGAGGGTGACATCCGCGAATGCCATCTCCCAGACTTCCTGCGGTTCAAACCAGACATCCGGCTCTGGCCCCGAATACTCGATGAAGGCAGGCTTTGATGAACGGATATTCTGCACCACATCACTTCCACCACTGCCGTCATCATAGAATTCCCGATTAGCCTTGTAGAAAGCATCGGTGAAGCCCGATATGCATTTACACACGACCTCGAAAGCACCGCTGTCCTCGTTGCGCACAGCAAGTAGTATGGGCGACCACCATTTCGCTTTGCGGCCTTGTCCATGCCAGCCAGCTACAGGAATCATGTCGATGGTGTCGAAACTTGCGTTGTAGTCTTTCTTGACCTTGAGCCACGAGTCAAGCCGCTTGTCTGGCTCGTACGTCGCCAGCAAGGGCTTGCGGCGCGTTTTCTTCTTCGTGCCGCTGTCGGCCTTCTTGCCTTTCCCCTTGCTCTTCGAGGGCGTCCTCGGCTCTTCGGGTTCGTCTCCTTGAACCTCAGCGTCGACTCCCTGGTAAGGTACTTCAGTCAAGTTGTCCAAGATCTTGACCATGATACCTTCGCACTTGATGTCGGTGGCAGTCTTGAAAAAGTCGAGGACCGCATCCGAATCCAGCGACGTAGCATCGAGGCTCTTGACCCAGGTGAATTGGTGGGGTACTTCGATGAACATAGATCGTAGAAGCTCTCTCCTTTCCCGAAAGGGCCGGTCCAGGAGTGGCTCCCCATTGAGAAACATGAGATCGAAGGCGAACATGCACACATCGACCTGTATGCTCCCAATGGCGACGTCTTTCCTTGCGCGATTAGTCAGGGTCTGGAAATTCTTCATCTCTCCCGTCTGCTTGTCGATCGCGACAACCTCGCCTTCCATGACAAAGCTGTCGACGCCTTCACCGCGGATCTGTGGCATGAGCGCGACCAAATCGGGATATTTGTCCGTCATGAGTTCCAGATGTCTGGAGAATATGCTGACTTGACCCTTCTCGTCACAGTGGATCTGGGCGCGCTGTCCATCGTACTTGAACTCGCAGGCAAAGTCTCGGCCTTGGAGCTTGGTGAGCATTTCCGTGAGATCTCGTGTGATGCTGCCAAGCATGGGTCGTAGAGGAATGTGTAACGTGAGCCCGCAACGCAAAAGGAGCTCGTCGCATACGCCGACTTCGAGAAGTACAGGGACGAGATCATTGTAGTTCGGTCTCTTGGCGAAGCACGCTTTCACGATCTCTTCTACTTTCGCCCAAACTTCTGCCAGCTCCTCTTTCTTCAGTTTACTCAGGGCGCTTCTGTCGCGGATGGGGAACTCTGCATCATGTGGGCGGGAGAGCGAAAATGCCCTGGCCAATGCAATCAGCATAGTGGTTTTGACGGCACCGATGCGGAGCTACAGCAATGTCAGTCATTGCTGAGGGGCATACTAAGCACATACTGACATGTTGACAAAGCGTGCGAACAATATATCGACTCTCCTCGCCGCCTCTGGCATCTTGAAGTAGGCGATCAACAATTCGTTGCTTCACTTCGCCACTGCCTTGGCCTTGGGTGTTGGCAATCTTCACCAGCGACTGGTAGACAGCCTTGATGGTCAGAGGTTTGGGTTTTCGCAGAGTGAAGCTCTGCTTCTTCTTGGCTTCAAATGCCACATCGCCAGCATCGCCATACTTGTCGTAGAGGCTCTTCAGGGATGACCCGTTTAGCCCGCAGACTTGTTTGAGGGCTTTAGAAATGGCTGAACCACCCAGCCCCAGTTCTAGCGAGATGTACGGCGGTGAGATGGCATTCGTGGCCAGCCATACCGCAGGAAGAAGACTTTCTGGGTCTGTTTCGATCAGCAATCTGATGCAGTTCACCAGAGTATCCACTATTTTGATCCTTGACTGGGTGCTGTTGACCAAGACGAAACATCTTGTAAGTAAAGCATACGAGGCATCGCCACCTTCGGAAGCCCAGTGATCCTTCAATTTCGATGCGTATTCTGAAGGTTCAAAAGATAGTGGGCTTTGATCAAGTGGTATGGTGGAGGACAGAGAATCTCCAGCTGCGGCAGCCGATGAAAGTGACAACGTCTTCGCTCCTGTGTTTGCCAGTGCACTGCCTGCAGCGGAGGGTACTGCTTCCGTTGCATCGCTTTCCGGAATGATGGCTTTGACTTCTGTGTCTGAATTTGTGCTCGAGCGATTATCTTCTCCAGCTTCCGCCGCAGGTGCTACTGCGGCTTGAGCTTCAAGATCCCATTCCGCTTGAAGCTTCCGAGCTAGCTCTTCATCGGTAAGTTCTTGTTCATTCTTCGACGTCTCGAGATGTTCAGATCCGAGGGATGGCGGCGTTGAAGCGGCAGATGAACCATTTTGCTTTTGTTTTGAGAAGAAGTACTCCAAACTCCGCGCCGGTGGGCCGCCTGCATCTTTATTGAGCTTCCTCTTCTTCGCCGGGCTTGCCATGGTGCTCACGGAGATGCTGGAGATCGTAGGCAACAAGGCTGCATGATCCGTGGGAGGAGATCCACAGTCGGCTAGCAGGCAAGTATAAGAAGGAGCGAAGAGCAGTAGAATGATGGAATTTAATGTTTTGCGCCTGTTGCGCTGGCGTATCGAGGGATCAAGTCCATATCATACCTCGCTTCACTCAGAACAGTCCAGACCGTGTCAGTCGATGACGCTGCATCGCGACCTCCACACGAAGGCACGTGCACCAAGGGTGCGGGGCCCAGGACTTCAGAGTCGGAACTTTATTCCGCCGCAGCCCGTCACTAATCCACTTTCGGGTCTCCCGCGCACACAACCCATCGTCGACTGGAAATCTTCCACGCCTGCCCCACCACCGAATCCCCTCCAAACCATCTCACGACGTCGACGATAGCCGCCGACACTCCTCAAGATGAACGGCGAAGACCCGCCCGAGAGGCCTGACTACATCGTCAACATCATCAATGGTCTTGAGCGATACAACCCTGAGGCCGTAGGCACCCTCGAGGGCTACCTGTCCGAGCAGTGCGAGCAGAAGTACACCGACTGCAACGCGAACAGGACACTCCTGAAGTTGTGAGTACCCCCCCCTTTCGCGATGCGCCCAGCCTTTCCTGTTTCTTGCCCCATGTGCTATGACGACTAGTCAACGTTTCCTATTACCTGAAAACGGCTATGCTGTTTGAAGTGAACATAAGTGTTACTGAGCATATCATTTTACACTCCTTGCTTGTCGGCCACATCGTTACGGAACCGCAGCGCTAATCCACGTCTTCCGCCCCTCCTAGGTACCAGCTCAACCCCGACCGCACCAAGGATGAAATCGTCACCAACATCCTGGTCAAGACCATGACCCAGTTCCCCTCTTCTCAGTTCAGCCTCGCCATGCACATCATCAGCCCCGCCGCCGCCGCCCAGGGCGAGCTCGCCGAGGCTGTCGGCAAGCTGCGCTCCCTGAACAACTGGCTCGAGGGCGCCGAGTACGCGCGCTTCTGGAACGCCGTCGATGGTGACGACCTCGTTGCCGATCTCATCGCCGACGTTGCCGGTTTCGAGGACATGATCCGCCAGAACATCGCCGTCCTTCTGTCCCAGGCTTACCGCGAGGTCAGCCTCTCTCAGCTCGAGGCGTGGCTCGGCCTCGACGGTGACGATGCCTCCAAGTACGTCACCGAGGTGTGCGGCTGGACTGTTGGCGAGAACGGCGACGTGACCATCCCCAGCAACCCGGAGAACGAAGCCAAGAAGGCCGAGATTCGGGAGGATGTGAGCGTCGACATGTTCTCTAGGGTGATCCGGAGGACATGGGAGGAGACCGCGTGAGAGCTCCATCAGGGGAGTTTGGGCAGGGCAGCATGGCGGCAATCATCGGCGTTTATACCTGCTTTGGAATTAGGGGTCATGTCATAGAGGCCCGCACATGAGGAATGCAAAAAGCTACTGGCTTTGGCCTCGGATGGTCACGAATTTCACGCCAGTTCCAGATGTCACTATTGGGCTTGCCTCATCATTATCGTTGGCTTCGTCTATGTTTTAGTTCCTCCCAGAGACACCATCTATGCAAATCATGAGGTACCGGGAGGGTAACTCTAATACCTCGTTTCGTCATTTTGCTTGACAGCAGGAGGCAGCTCCCGCTCACTGCTGCAACTCCTCCCACTGCACACCGCACCATTCCTCAAGATATCCAGCTTCACCCTCGCCAATCGTCTTTTCTTGACAATCGGCCTCACATACGCCCACAATGACCGTTCCCCAGTCCATACCCTCCAGCCCAAGCTCGTCAGACTCGAGCTCAGTGATTGCCTGGGGCGTCATCTGCACCTCGAATACCCTCCCCGCGCCGCAGTTGCCGCACCTCGGCATGCCGCTCCGGCCGACCGCTGCAGCAGCCGTGAGAACCTTCCCGACAGCGTCCTTCTTAGAGTAAATGAGCGGTTGACCGCCGAACTCATATCGAATCGACTGATCGGGGTTCTGCGCCAGGCGGTCGGCGAACTTTTGGAAGATGGCATCCATGGATGACTCGAAGACTTCCTTATCGAGGCCGGATCCGGGGCCCGCATCGCCGGGAGTGTCGTCGACCTCCATGCTGACGTTTTGCGGAACCGCCGGCGGTTCAGGCTCGAGAATCTCGTAGTCGGCTTCGGAGAGGTAGGAGACAGGGTAGGGGCGCGGGATCTTCGCGGATTCAGGCCAGGGCTCAGGTGCGGGAGGCGGCCCGGCGGGCTTCTGGGTGTTGTTGAGGGAGAGGGTTTCGGCAAAGGTCTTGGAGAGGTCTTTGGGCGTGACCTCCTCGGCTTTGGGGGGTTCGGTCTTGGGTGCGTCGGGCTTCGTTGCCACGGATGTGGAGGCGAAGGGGCTGGAGGATGATGCAGAGCTGAAAGGGTTGCTGCTCGCGCCCGAGCCGTTGCTGCTGAATGGGTTGGCGGCGGAAGCGAAAGGATTGCTACCCGATGCGCCAGACTTGGCGCCGAAGAGCGCATCTCCCAGCCCGGGGCCCTCGTTCTTGGGCTTGCTGGCTTCGGCCTTCTTCCTCGCGTCCTCGGCTGCTTTTGCCTCCTTGGCGGCGGCAGCCGCAGCAGCGACCTCCTTGGATATCCTTGTGCCTCGAATGGCGCGAATACTGCCTTGCTTGCGACGGCAGGCCTGCTTCCGGCAGGAGAAGACGTAGATGCGGCGATCGTGGCCGGGGAACTTTTCGGGGAGCTCGCCGTTGAGCTGGAGCAGGAGAACCATCATCTCATTGCAGATCTTGCACCTCGCAAGGGCGGCAGAGGGCGCTTGTTCGGAGTTGAGCCATTCCTTCGAACGTTGGTTAGCGGTTTGTTTAGGCGCAATGCGATGGAGGGGCAGTATTCAACTTACTGGAACGCCTCCCAAACGGCTGATGGTGTCGTCGTCTGCGTCTTTGGATGCGTATCCGAGGAGAACGCTGGTCTCAGTGAATGACTTGGCGTCATCGACGTCCGAGTCACTGTCGTACGCAGCCATTTTGTTCAAACTTATCGGCCTGTTGAGAACTTGTCTGTTTGTCGGCGCGGGGCACAGAATTTTTGATTTTCAGGGACCTGAGATCGCTGACGGCGCGGGGCTTATCTTATCCATGGTGAGCCTGTACGGTGCGCTGGTGCAGCCAAACAGGAACACCTCAACCTCCCCCAATCTATTACCGACCCGTTCTTCTGAAGTACGTCGCAAGCCCAATCATGCTCAAGAAATCTAGAAATGCGCTACGAGGAATAATGTCTTTCTTACACGAATGGACAGTCAATCCGTCAGGATCGTTTTCATTTTGTGTGTGACTAATTTGGGAATCGGATGCGGTAAGTCGGTGCTGTTGTCCAAAGGTAGATGCTACCATGCCCACCATGCCTCTTCCATGACCTGACACGTCCGATTATGACTTTCACTCCGAGCTACCCATAAAATTGACACGACAGGCTTAACGTACCATTCCATGAGCCTCTATTCCAAGGCTGATTCGAAGTTTCTCTTTCATCTCTGGCTTATCCAAGCCCGAAGGTTGTTCGCCCGCCTCTGCCTCATTATCCTCCTCCTCATATAGCGAGATTTTCAACATCCACAAAGTCCTTATGAACTGTTCTGTGCTAGGGTCCGCAAACCAAGCTGTCGGTGTAAGGACTCCATTCTGACCGACTTCCCATATCTCATGCTCAATCAGCACCGTCCAAAACCACAGCATGTCCGCGGGACTATACACACGACTCCGACCCCAAGGCCATCGTGTAAAGTGTCGGAATATTTCGTCGAACCCCTCTGGCCTTAGTTCCAGACGTCATTCCCGTCAGAGTCAGCCGTGCTGAAGCCGGCGTGTAGCCCTACGCGCCGTGATGTGTTAAACCTTGCGATCCCGTGGTCCTGGTCGAAGTGCCTTCTGACGTTCTCAGGTACGTTAAGAAGCACTGCACCCCCGGCTGCCGGGAGTACTAGGGCACTAAAATCTCCCCCTTCCTCTTACACGCTGGTCATTTGCTTGGCCTTGGGGTATTCTTCGCCGTATAAAGCTTCGAAAGACTCTGGGCTGAAGGTCGTGATGCCGGGCGCAACATAAGCAAACGATGGACGTTTAGCTTTAGTGAGGAATGCCTCATTCGAGGAACTGGCGCGATATCTCTCCATTTGCCTTGCGCGAGGAGCTCATAACGGATCGGCGCTGGAGCGCCTTCACCAAGGGGAAGCCGCTCCGCAATCGTATCGAGTGGCTGGTCACAGGCCTTGAGCGCAGGTTCCAGATCATGGGTTGTCCAGGCTCGCGTCGAAACGCCGCTTCATGACGGCCGCCATAGTGGTCACAGAATTACCTTCTCTGCTCCCATTTGAGCAACTTCTTTCGAAGCACAACTTTCAACGGCACCCAGTTTTCTTAGCCAAGTAGGCGTGAGAAACCGCTCCAGACAACCGCCCTGTTCGTGTCGAGGTCGAAGAGGAGTCCCCCGTAAAAAAAACTAAATTTGGGATTTAACAAGATGTAGTTCCACCTGTCTTCGCGGTCGTATTGATGGCTCCATGGACACCTAACTTGCCCAGCAGTTGCTGTACTTTAGTCTTCAGTGTACGGCGGGCTAGTATAACTGACTCCGACAGTCATTCCGACTGGTCATGACCGTCAACGCAATAAACCTAGCATTTTGTCGCGGCATGGCAAATAGCCAGGCAGAGGGCCAGAAAACAAAACATTATGTTTTCAAAGTGAAAAATTCCGGCTTGCTAGTTGCTCATAGCTAGACTTGCTTATCCTGATCATGAAGCCAGGACATTGTTATGCCGTCAGGCTCACGAAGGGAAAGTCCCTGACAGCGTCTTGCTCACTGATGAATCGACATACGGTCATCGTTCAAGTTCAAGTCCCAGTTTGAGACACATGAAGGATATCATTCCAGGGGTCGACTCGTCTAAAGTACAGCGCCTTTTATCTATCATGCCAAACCAGCGCCACTCATGTTCGTCATCAAGCCTACTGCTCAGGGCCATCCATGCCGGGGCCAGGGCCACCTTGTCGGCCCATCTGCCTAGCCTTGAGAAGCTCGTCGCACAGGAGAAGGTTCGAGGCGATGCTCGAGCTTGACGCGACGCAGTTGCGAAGAACGCGGAAAGAGTCGAAAATGCCCTCGAGCTCAGGGTCCATAGACTTGCCGGTGGACAGGTCGAGGCCAACAACGTTGCCCTCAAGGTACTCATCCTGCATGTCCGCAACTATGATTTGGTTAGCACAACCGTTCTTGGTCGAGGGTAAGTAAACTTACGAGCATCCTGCACATCATGACCGGCGTTGGCAGCCAGGGTCTTCGGAATAACGAGCAGGGCATCCGCGAACGCCTCAACACCCCACTTGGCCTTGCCCTTCACCGTCTTGGTGAATGCATCGCTCTTCAGGTGCGCCGCGCAGGCGACCTGGAAAGCACCGCCGCCAGGAACCACGCTCTTATCGACAATCATGTTGTACACGCTGCGCAGGCCGTCGCGGACGGCATCCGTGATCTGGGTGATCGTGTGCGCGTTGGGTCCCTTGATCAACAGGGTCACAGACTTGGGGTCCTTCACTTCCTCAATGAAGGTGTACTTCTCCTCACCGAGCTGCTGCTCGTAGACGAGACCGGCCCAGCCGAGAACGTCGGGAGTAAGGTCGTCCACGCTGTTCTGGGCAATACCACCACAGACGAGCTGCAGCCTCTCCATGTTCCTCCTCTTGGCCCGGCGCAGCGCCAGGATACCATTCTTCGCCAGGACGTCAAGAGACAGGGGGTCGATACCCTTCTGGTTGACGATGACGAAGCTCTTCTTAGGGTCGTTGCCGCACACCTCCTTCTTCAGTTCCACAATCTTCTTCAGCTTGGAGTCGACAAATCGGCGCTCGCTCTCAACGAGCTTGTCCCTCTGGTCCGCGCTGGAATAGTAGAAGCCCGAGTTGATCTCAGACTTCTCGTACTCCAAGCTCACGTTCATGGTAAGAATGAAGGCGTTCTCGAGGCGCTTGGGCATGTCGGGGTGCCTAGCACCGTGGTCGAGGGCAAGACCCTTGATGAGCTGGGTATCGGAGCCTGACCTGTGCTGCATCTTCATGATCTCGACCATGTGCAGGTCAGGCTTGGCGGGGGCCTGGTAGATGGAGAGGACGGAATCGACGATAGCGGGCGTCAGCCTGGTGGCCAGGGTGGGGTTGAGCTTGGTGGCCAGCGAAGTGCGGGCGACGTTGAGGCACAGCTCACGGTCGACCTCCTTGGGCAGCTTGAAGTCGTCGAGGAACTTGAGGGCCTCGTTCTTGGCGATCTCAAAACCATCGGTGATGACGCGAGGGTGGAGGCCCTCGGAGATGTATCGGTCGGCTTGCTTGAGGAGCTCTCCGACAAGCAGCACCACTGACGTGGTGCCGTCGCCGCAGATGTCGTCTTGAGCGGTGGCAGCACGGGCGATCATGACAGCGGTCGGGTTTTGTATTTGCATCTCGCGCAGCAGGACGTTGCCATCCTTTGTGAGTTTGATCTAAGGTAACGGGGGTCAGCGCATTTCAGGGGCGGGGGCAAGAAGTCGAGTCGTACTTGTCCGGAGCCGTCGACGAGCCTGCGCAACGATTAGCCAAGGAAGTATAGGGTTGAGGAGGTGTCCACGAACATCTTGATGGTGCCGAGGGGGCCGAGGTTGGACTTCAGGACATCCTGAAGACCCTCTCCTGCGCTGATGTTGACCTTCAGAGCTTCACCCCGCCGCTACTCGTGATTAGCAAGCCGGGCCTGGCGGCGTGAAAGGGGTGGGTGGACCAACTCTGGACTCGGCCTTGGGGTTGAGGAGCTGGGCGGCAGACATATTGGGCAGTTGTGGGATGTGATGTCGATGTTGTTGTAGTCGCAATAAGCTCGTACAGGTGGTCGACGTTGGTCAAGTGGCGCTTCGCTGAGGTTGACCCAATGTGTGGAAGCTCCAAAATGCGGGAACTTTTTTCTGCCTTGCGGTTAAGGGCGGTCAGTGGGCTACAGAAGGCTCCAATGGATTCGACGGAGGTCTCGGTGAGAAGCTGGCTCTCGGTGAAATAATCACGTGACTTCGCGGCCTGACGCGACAAGGGGCGTATACGGGTCTCCACAGCTGCAGCTGCCGTGACCCCTAATTCCAACATCAACATCGACAGCATTGTTGACTTCACTCATCGGTCAGCTTCGTGTCCGCTAATAATGTCATAAAAGACCATCGAAAATCAATTCTTGTCACTCCCTCTAATCTACCAGTGTTTTCTTCTTTTCTCTGTCCACGACGCCACCATGTTTTGGAAGCTTTCTACCGTCCTATCGGCGTTCAGCTTGACGGCCCCCGCAGCTGATGTTGCTGACGATGGAGGTGTCAAGCAGGTTGCCATCATTGGTTCGTCCCACTTTGCCATCAGCTTTCATCGTGACATTCCTCATCTTTCATCTCGTGTATACACCATCATGTCTTTTCTGGTGTTCCCATCTGTCGGGTTCGATGTGTTTGGGCCCTTTAGTCAGGGAATCAGGAAGACTCCCTCGACTGACACGCGACTTAGGTGCTGGTGCCAGTGGATCCGCGGCGGCTTATTATCTCCACAAATTCGCTGAAGAAGACGGCTCTTTGGTGAATATCACTGTTTTCGAACGGACGGAACGGGTTGGAGGCCGAACACTGACCGTCAATGCCTATGACGACCCCGCCGAGCCTGTCGAGCTCGGGGCGTCTATCTTCGTTGACGCCAACTACATTCTGATCAACGCGACCCGAGAATTTGATCTTACGCTGAAGGACCCTGAATCCGGCAGCGGCGAGACCTTGGGCATCTGGGACGGCGAGAAGTTTGTTTTCACACAGGACGACCGCTCTTGGGGATGGTGGAATCTCGCCAAGCTTTTCTGGAAGTATGGCACGGTACCATACAAAGCTCAGAAACTCGTCAAGTCAACTGTGGCAACCTTTCTCCAGATTTACGACGCTCCTTACTTCCCTTTCCGATCCCTCACCCAGGTGGTGCAGGATCTCAATCTGCTCAAGATTACTGGCATCACTGGCACCCAGTTCCTTGCAGAGCATGAGGTTGGTGCCGACGAAGAACAATGACAGATATCATATGCTAAACAACGGATCAGATCTCTGAACAATTCTCTCGTGAGATTATTCAGGCTGCTACGCGTGTGAATTACGCGTCCAACCTGCCCTACATCCACGGTCTCGAGACGATGGTAAGCACACGTGCGCAAGACGCTGCAGGGCAATTTCTCACTGCACACTAGGTTTCGATGGCCCCAGAGGGCGCCTCGCAGGTTGTCGGCGGCAACTGGCAGATTTTCAGCAACATGTTGGAGCACAGCAACGCCACAGTCTACCAGAAGACCTCCGTTACGTCAATCGCGTTGAAAAACCAGACGGACCAGGACGCACCATCCAAGTATCTCATTTCAGCTAAGGCTACTGGCTCTGATGCGGAGGCATCAGACCTGCACCACGTCGCCTTTGATAACGTGGTTATCGCAACCCCTTGGCAGTTCGCCAACATCGACGCTGAGAAGGACGTGTTGAAGACCATCGACAACATTCCCTACACCAGGCTGCATGTCACCCTCTTCTGCTCGCCCTTCGTGCTGTCCCCACTTTACTTCAACTTGCCGGCAGATTCAAAGGCCCCTGATTCAGTCCTCACGACTCTTGGGAGCGAGGAGCTTCCCAAGCCAGGCTCCGCGGGTGCAGGCAAGGCCGGATTCTACTCTGTCAGCACCTTGAGGACCGTCGTCAACCCCAAGACCTCGAAGGAGGAGTTCTTGTACAAGATCTTTTCGCCCGCAGAGCTCACCCCAGAGTTCCTATCCGCCCTGCTCGGCGTTAAGATTCCTGACACGTTTACTTCGGAGCAGAAGGACACTGTCAACAGTGAGACGGAAGTCGTCGAGCCCATCTCGTGGTACTACCCCCACGTCTTCCACTCGTATCCCATGGAGTACCCTCGGATTTCTTTCCAGGAACCGGCACTCGGAAACGGCCTGTACTACACCTCAGGTATCGAGAGCTTCATCTCCACCATGGAGACCAGCGCTCTGATGGGCAAGAACGTTGCTCGGCTGATTGCTGACGAGCTGCTGGCTGAGGCCGAGAAGGAGGTGTTGCAAGACTCCGCTGCGGACGTTGAGGTTAAGGCTCCCGCCCAGGAGGTGCTCGGGGTGGCCGATGAGGTTGTGCAGCAGGAGCTTTGAGTCTGAGAGCCAGCAGGCGTTGTTTTGATGCTTTGTCACAGTACGACCCAGTTTTCTCGGAGGATGGGCTCGCTTGTTATTTGCTCTTTCATATCTTTGGATTGGACGCGTGTGCAGCATTTTGAAAAGGGGCAGAGCGGGTGAAGGTATGATCAGCTTTCAGATATCACTAATTCGGTAGGGCTGATGGACAGCTGGCGCTGGAGGAAATTGGCAGGACAATCCATACCATTCGACAGGGCTGGGGGTTGAGATCCTGAGATCGTCGTCGCATGTGCTCTGTCCCTGCTTTCCGCATCTCTTCGAACCATCAATTCACGGGATAGAGAGGACAAGAATGACGTGGTTTCCCCAAGGGAGTTAGTTGGCGGCGGGAGGCCCACGTGATCGTAGCACGCTAGGCAACCTTGATGTGGCGAAATTTGGTCACGCACCGCCACACGCTGTTTACCCCTCCAACCAAAAAAACCCCCAACAGTGTTTGTTATGACGCAGCAGGCTTCTTCCCACGGTTCCTGCCGCTGATCAGTGATACCTCTTTCTTGTCACAAGTCACCCAAGTCGCGGTCTGCAACCAGCAAGGTGCTCCCTTTTTTGTTCCCTTCTACACGCTACGAAGAGGAAAGAGAAATCCGAGCTGAGCATGCGAATTTGATACAAATTTGCGCTTTCTCCCCGATCTCTACACTACTCACTCTCCTCTAACACTTCACCATGTTCGTCCTCAGAAACGGTACGTTGCCCCGCATCGATAGCAGCACCCAACCTTCCCCTCTTGTTGGCCAGCCCATGGTTGCTGTGCCAGTCGCGGCTTCTTACTTATGCCCCGGCATTTCCATCAGCCCATTTTCTCGGCATCGCCTTCTTCGTTTGTCGCAAACTGAACTGTCACTGATTATTCCTGGAAACAGTCGGCAAACTCATCTTCGGATCAACCAGCCAAGAGTCGCTGATCGAGCTGCCCCAAGGCCAACTCTACCTCGTCCGACCTCTGTCACCCAAGGGTTACTCCGAGCTCATCTTCAAAGACGCCACCGCGCAAATTCGACGCACCGGCCAGGACTTTCAGTACCAACTGGTCATCCAGAGAGTATACGAAGAAGGCGAGGCCGAACTGCTTGCCGAAGAAGAAGGAGAAGACGCCGAGATTGATGCGCTGTCCGCCGAACGCGACGAAAAGACTTTCCTCCTCGACGAAGCTCTCCACTTTCGAGTTGAGATACGCGAAGGCTCCGAGAAGGTCATCGCGTGGCGAGATCTGAGTGGTGATACCGGCGACGTTTACGAGTTCGTTTGCGACAACGGCGTCCCTACCACGCAAGCCGAAAACTTCGAGCGCATCGCCAAAGAGTGCCAGTACGAGCGCAAATACCGAAAGCCGCATACGACTGCCTCCGACGCGGATTTCCGCCAGTTTGAGTTCTACGACGAGCCCGCTATCCCCCCCGCGAGCCCTCTACACAGTCCCGTCCTGACCCGTTCGATCGAGTCTTCCGACAGTATGTTCCGCAACAGCCGCACCTCAGCCAACACGGCCGCGAAGCGCGAGCAAACTCCCCCGCCCGTGGCCGAGAAGCCGAAGAAGGAGCCTGGTCCTCCCGCCGTCTCAGCCGAGGCGCCTGAAGCCATCACGACCTATGCTGCCGAGAACGCCGAGCTTCACTTCTTCGACTTTCCTTCGGGCTCTTTCGTCCAGCAGGATGCGTCGGTCGTCGCGGTGGTCTCTGAGGTCGGCAAGTGGCAGTACTGGCTCCAGGTCGAGGGCAAGGATCGTGACTGGCTGGGAATTCCCATTGTTGCCGACATCAACCCCGTCTTCAACTTTGAGTTTCTCTCCTTTATTTTCAACCAGTTCACCCCTGATGGCTCGGCATATTCTTGGCTCATCCGGTTCAAGGACCAGCCCACTCTGGAGCGCTTCCAGGAGGGTCTTCTCCGTTGTCTCTGGGAGCAACTGAACGAGACCAAGTGGGAAAAGATCAAGGAGCGCGAGCAGGAGTACGTCACGGATGCATTCAACGACCTCCCCATGGAGGACACGCCGGAAGAAGAAGAGGAGGAGGAGGAGGAGGAGGAGCCGGAGTACGAGGATGCGGATCCTGGTCAGCAAAGCGAGCACTATGACAGCGACGAGGAGGATGAAGACGTCGTCACCAAGGACGAGGACGGCAACGTCAACTCTCAGCTTGCCGTCGGCTACAAGCACGACCGGTCTTTTGTTGTGCGCGGCTCAAAGATTGGTGTGTTCAAGCACACCGAAAACAACAACCTCGAGTTCTCGACCAATATCTCCAAGGTCGAGACCCCCAAGGGCGCGCTCTTCAGTCCCAAGAAGGTCATGCTGCACAACGAGGATCGCAACATGATCCTGCAGCACCAAACGGACCCCAACAAGCTGTACCGCATGGATCTCGAGTACGGCAAGGTCGTCGACGAGTGGAATGTTCACGAAGACATTCCCGTCGTCACGTTCGCCCCTGAGAACAAGTACGCTCAAATGACGCACGAGCCCACCTTCCTCGGCGTTTCGCACAACGCCCTCTACCGTATCGATCCCCGTCTGGCGGGCGACAAGCTTGTCGAGTCACAGCTGAAGCAGTACGCCTCGAAGAACCAGTTCTCGGCCATGGCGACGACCGAGAAGGGGCACATTGCCGTAGCGTCGAACAAGGGCGATGTCCGTCTCTTCGACCGTCTCGGGATCAACGCCAAGACGCACATCCCCGCGCTCGGAGAGGCCATCATCGGCCTCGATGTGTCGGCCGACGGCCGCTGGGTGCTCGCGACATGCAACACGTACATTCTGCTCATCGACGCGATGCAGAAGACGGGCAAGAACGAGGGCAAGCTCGGTTTCGAGAAGCCTTTCGCCGCCGCCGACAAGCCGCAGCCGCGCCGTCTCGCTCTCACGCCGGAGCACATTGCGCAGTTCTCGCACGAGACGGGCAAGCCGGTGCGCTTCACCCCCGCGCGCTTCAACGCGGGCGAGGGCGTGGAGGAGACCAGCATCATCACGGCCACGGGCCCGTACATCATCGAGTGGAACCTCAAGAAGGTGCTCCGCGGCGCCAAGGCGCCGTACCTCATCAAGCGGTACACGGAGGACGTCAAGGCCGACGACTTCCAGTTCGGCACCGACAAGAACGTCATCGTGGCCCTGCCGAACGAGGTCAACATGATCGGAAAGCAGGGCCTCAAGCGTCCCACGCGCGAGAGCATCGCCGGCGACTTTGCGCGCTTGAGCGTCTCGGGCGGCCGGAAGAGCTCGGGCCGCATCGGCACGCCGCGGAGCGGAAGGTACAAGCTGGGTCGCGACGAGGTCGTCAACTCGCCGTACTAGGGGTGGGAGGTGCTTTCGCAGAACGGATGGATAGACGACGGACACGAGGCGTGGAGGGTTCTGCTAGGCTTGGTTTCTTTGGTGTGTCGTCTTCGGACTGGTGTTGGTTTGGGGCGACTACTCTTTTTCCTTTTTTTTTTCTTTCGCTCCGTGTCTTATCTGGCTTAGATACCTTGGCGGTGCGAGGGGGTGGTATGGTGATGATAACATGAGACTCGAGCTTCCCAAGACTATCGTTGACTGTGCTTCGTTACATGCGCCGTGCGGGAAGTTTGACATGATTTTCAGAGGATCGGCATGCGGCTGCCGTTTCGAAGATTAGGACGGGTTAATGTTCAAGATGGATGATCGGGTCACAGGATGTCTTCACGCGACCGACGAGAGGAGCAGAATAACATCTTGCATCGGTAGATAGTTCATAGGTACATGCCAGCAAGAAAACAACCAATTACCCTACGCAGATTTCGATCCCGCGCAAAAGTAAATAAATAAGAGGATATACAAAGCAAAGCCGTGCAACGCCCTGCTGCGTGTAGTTGCGCCGTCATGCGCCCGTCATGAGTCTGATTCCCTTCCCCCGTTGCCGTGACGCCTAAGAATTCACATTTCCCCCAGAAAACCCGTTCAGGTGCTGCATCGTCACGCGGCGGGCTTGTCGGCGTCGTTCTGTTCGGCGTTGTCGGTGCCGAGAGCCCCGGCGATGGCGCCGCGCACGGCCTGGGCGCCGGCGACGACGCTGCCGCTGACGTTGCGCAGGGTCTTGGGCTGGGTGCTGGGGTCGGCGGAGAGGCGTGTCATCTCGTTGACGAAGGACTGGCCCCACCAGGCGGAGGTGTACTTGAAGACGTAGCGCTCGAGCTTCTTGAAGTTGGCCTCGCGCTGCTCGGGGGACATGGTGACGGCGTCGTGGATGGCGTTGGCGAGCTCTTCGGTGTTCCAGGGGTTGACGATGAGGGAGCCGGCGAGGGACTGGGCGGCGCCGGTGAATTCGGAGAGGACCATGACGCCGTGGCGCTCTCGCTGGGTGGCGATGTACTCGTAGGAGACGAGGTTCATGCCGTCGCGCGTGGAGGAGACGAGGCAGACGTCGGAGACGGCGTAGAGCGCGGTGAGCTCCTCGAAGGAGACGGACTGGTGGAGGAAGTGGATGGGCATGAACTCGATGGTGCCGAAGCGGCCGTTGATGCGGCCGACGAGCTCGTTGACGACGGCGCGGAGGTTCTGGTACTCCTCGACGTCCTGGCGCGAGGGGATGGCGACCTGGACGAGGACGATGCGGCCGATCCACTCGGGGTGCTCGGTGAGGAAGACCTCGAGGGCGTGGAGCTTCTGGGGCACGCCCTTGATGTAGTCGAGGCGGTCGACGCCGACGATGAGCTTGACGCCCTCGAACTTGCGGGTCAGGGCCTCGATGCGCTTCTGCACGACGGGCTTCTGGAGCCCCTCGACGAACTTCTCGGGGTCGATGCCGATGGGGAAGGCGCCGACAGTGACGAAGCGGCCGTTGAATTCGACGCCGTTGGGGGTGGTCGGTGTGGAGAGGATGCGGGAGCAGCTGGACAGGAAGTGGCGGGCGTAGTCGTAGGTGTGGAAGCCGATGAGGTCGCAGTGGAGGAGGCCAGCCAGGAGGGCCTCGCGCACGGGCAGGATGCGGTAGATCTCGGAGGAGGGGAAGGGGGTGTGCAGGAAGAAGCCAATCTTGACGTTCTTCTTGGAATCGCCCATCTCCTCGCGCAGCATCTCGGGCAGCAGCATGAGGTGGTAGTCGTGGACCCAGATGAGGTCGCCGTCCTGGACGTCCTTGATGACCGTCTTGGCGAAGAGGCGGTTGACCTCCTGGTAGGCGGCCCAGGCGCTCTCGTCAAAGGTGATCTCGCCGGGGTGGTAGTGGAAGAGGGGCCAGAGGATCGAGTTGGAGAAGCCGTTGTAGTGGCGGTCGGCGAGGTCGTCGTCGACGAAGACGGGGTGGGCGTTGTACTCGTCCTTGAGGCGCTGCTTCATGCCGGCGACCTCCGCGTCGGGGACCTCGAGGCCGGGCCAGCCGTACCACTGAAAGCTGGTCGTCTTGGACAGGCCGCTGAGGCCGGTGACGAGGCCGCCGGAGGACATGGAGAATTGATAGTTGCCATCGTCCTCGCGCTTGATGGTGATGGGCAGGCGGTTTGACAGCAGGAGGAGACGGCCAGGCGGGGCGGCGTCTTGCTCGAGAAGAGCAGGCATGGCGGGCGGTGCTTCGGGCGTCGCGTGGGTTCGAGTGGTCGAGCAATTGACAGATTTCCGGCCAAGGGGTTGGCAGCGAGAGGAAGGCGACGCGGCGTTGTTGTGGTGGATGGAGGTTGAACAGAGAGGAGGGGAGCTGGATGTAGCTGAGCTGGGGAGGGCGGGCTATGGGCGGAAGAAAAAGGACGTCAAGTGGATGGCGGGGGGGCTCTTTAGCATGCCGGGAGCTTGGCCCGGAGCTTATGACGAGATGGATGGAGGGGCAAGGCCAGGAGAGGGCTGCTGTGGCAGGGGTGGGCCGCACGCACTGGGCTTGGTGAGGGCTGGCTCTTTAGGGGCGGACCCAGGGTGGTAGGGGGGGGGAGG